>JADNRY010000045.1:0-324301 GCA_015501585.1 Rhodocollybia butyracea | reverse complement strand
CACCATTTCCATAACTATCTGAGAAGTCAGGAAAGGCTTACATTCGCGATCACAAGTATCATTGCACACGTCTACGGCAAAGTCAGAACAAGCGCCATAATAATGTTAACAACAGCACTCTCTTGGATAGCTGAGAAAGACAAAAAAGAACTGAGAGGTCTCTGCATGTATGGCACGTCTAGAACCAATACCCAGGCTATTCGATATTGACGTGTACTGTAATTGAAAAATGGCAATCGGCGGTGGATAGACGTGGCCAATCTGACCTCAGATCCTCCATACTCCCGACTGTTGTAGTTGCCACGCCGACGATGACATCATGTCAATCCGGCACTGATACTCTTCCGACGTTCCTTACTGATCTAATTATTCAGCTACTTACTCAGTACTTACCAAGGTAGTAGAACCTCGTAGATTACTCTAGAATAGCTGTGCTGTAGTAGTATATAAGGCCTACCTCTAAGGCCAAGTAGTATAACAGTTTCTTCTCTTATCCCTCATTGCCTGAGCCTCACAGCTCTGAGTCCCCACTGCGCCGGATACCTACAACACCAACTTCTGACTCTCTCTTCGAGCACGTTTCATACTCTCTCTCCAAGTTATAACACCCACAAGGCCCCGTGACAACTGACTTGCAAGTATTATATTTCAAGCTTGTAAAGCCCCTGGGCTGTGAGGCAAAGGGGCTGAGAGCGGGCTAGCTGATATAGCAAGATAAGAGCGGGTAAGGCTGAAAGCTTAGCTGATAGCAGCTAAAAGAGTCCTTAAATCCCACCAAGTGCACACAACCCAATTCTATTGAGAGTTCACACGAAGTGGCAGGAAGGAAAGGAACTAAAGATTAATAATAAGCGCTATTGATAATAACCAAAAGCGGCGCCAATTCCGTAGCGTTACAAAGCTATTCTCAAGTCAGCTCAGGTTGACAACTTGACTTAAGTAGTAAATAAGACTTTTCCTGATGAATAACTCAAAAAGGCTCCAGTGAACCGCCTCAAGAGTCGACATCCATAGCATCCCATCTTGCCCCACCATTGTATGCTACTACCGGTGTATGATCACTTTCCAAAGGATGTTTCCCAAAGGATGGTTTGGCGGGATAAAATGTCCCATAGTATAGGGTACTTAATGTCCTTCTTATTGTCTCCCTGAGTACCTGATGTACCCGAAGCTGCTCGTGGACCTTGTGGGGTGCTTGGCATCTTCCCTCCGCAATGATACTATCCAGAGGGCGGGTATAGCGGAATCGGAAAAGCTGTCAGTCTAGGCATAGGCTTAGCTTTTTCCATGTTTTGAAATTTGGCTTCATTCGCTGGTGGTGCTTCAGCTGAGAGTGGTCGTTCCGCTGGTGCTTTTTCTGCCGGTGCTTTCTCCCTCTTGTGCTTTTTTCCGCTGATGGGTCAAACTCCGAGGCAAACATCTGACTGAGATCAAGTTTCGGAAGTCCGTAATCTCTAATGATTGCTCCAGAGCCAGGTGTATTGGAGGCGGAGAATAACCGGCACAGTCCCGTTGACTCGGAGGAACAACTTGGGCCCGTATTGGTTTTATCCTTTTTTCCTCGGAGTTTGGTAGGAAGTCTGGTAGGAAGCATATATTTCGAATAGGTATAAGTAGTCTTTGCCTGAGTAAGCCTGAAGAAGATTAAACAGACAGAGAAAAAGAAATTAAGAACTATTATTATTATTATTATCCTCTACTCTAACACTAGCACTTTGGTGTTGAGAGTGAAATGTTTCAGCCACCGGTGATTTATCCATCTTAACCATGATAATTACTGGCAACAGGATACAGGCACTGAAATTTTGATTAGGTGGTGAACATGTTCATCAAAAAAAATACCCAGCTCACTGAAACCATACACAACGAAATTGTACTGACAACCAGAATGTTTCAAAACCAGGAGTTGCTGCTATTGGTAAAGTACCTCCCACTTCTGCTACCAAGCTAAGCAGTTGTACAGCAAAAAAAATTATCCCGGATTCAACCAAAAGAAGTAAAATTTTCTGGACAGGAGTTTTTTGTAGCCCTTGCCGAGGCTGCTTTCAATGTTCGATGGTGAAGCCTAAAACTCACAAATAAATAATTTGGGTCAACAGTACTTGACAGCTTACCATACTTTCCATCCAATCAATGATGTTGCCAACAAATTTACTGACAATGTCATAGCCACTGAAAGCCAGTCAAGAACAACAGTTTGTCCATTTACAAGTTCACTAGCAACTATGGTGATATCAAAACCAGCATCCGCAATATTAATAGCTGCATGCAAAGACAACTCAGATTGAAAATGACAATTGTAAACGCATAAACCCACCAATGTCACCAAGCATAAGCAGAGCAAGAGTAAATCTCCAAAATCTATCATAGGTAGTAGAACCCATGCTCTCCAGCAGACTACAGCATCACTAATAAAAATCTTCATACACACTTGGAGTAAGTGATGATGATAAAGTTGTAAACAAGGACAACTCACGATAGATACCACAACGAAGTCTTGCACATCTGAGATAATGATGGCGCTTAGAGGAGGTTGAGGATCCTCTCCCACAAATACCTATGCGTACTTGTAACAGAGTTAAAACGCTGCTATACACAATTTCCCAGATTGAACAGATGAAAAGCACCACGCAGCACAGAAGCAGAACTGCGCTTGCTTGTCGCCAGGATCTGACACTGAAAAATGTTCGAAATGAGTGAACATCATTATTCAGTTACAGATACTCAGATACTCACTTCAGCAGCTTTACTGCAATCAAGGTTCCCAGTAAAGAAGCCCCTAGTTGATTGGAATTCGGTATGAGTAATTTCTATCCTATGCAGCCTCCAGAGTACTCACCGAAACCTATCCCTGTAACTATGAGTGCAGCCATATTCTGATAACAAGCAGTTGCAAGCAGAGCAAGGATTTCCTGCTCCTCTGTAGCCATCTTTCCTTGACAAAGTCAGACACCAGTGTGGCAAAAATTAAGCCTCAAAATTCAAGTTTTATACGACTGTGATGAAGAGTATGCCAAGTTTTTTTTATGCCAAGTTTTTTTCATGTATCACCTATCGCTACTTTGATCGATCCATGTCGAGAAAGGAATAGTACTAGTGTCAAGTGCAGATCAGTAGAGTTGGTACTAGTTTGCAACTCTCGCCTTCCTTTTCAATCATCACAGTTTTGGAAATTAGCCTTTCTGTAAACTTGATTAGAGTCATAATCAACAGCTTATCAAAAAAAATTCGCATGTGATATATTCTAAGTGTAAAGCAAAGAGGGCACAGAAAGAATGGCATATTGGAAGGAGGGAGTAGTCATTGATATGCGCTCACAACCACAGCAACAAGGCACCCAGCGTTCTTTTCATGTAATATGCGGGGATGAATCACAATGCAACTTTTGTTTCTTCCTGATGAAAAGATAGATTTGATGAAGTTTGAACAAGAACATTGAAGCTGCATTGGAGAGCAATTAGTACGGAACTGAACAAGTCCAGAAACGGGAAAGCACTGAACGCAACGGTGGTTTGCGGTGATTTCCAGGGCCAACATCATTATCAGATCAACGTTGGCTCTGAACAACAGAAATTGAGCTCCTCAAAAATTAATCAGCAATACAGAATGCCAATACCTGATTGTTATGCCGCGAGGTTCGGGGAGCATCTGTCCCAGCGAGATCGCTGTAGCCTTCTTGATCCCCCTTCATGTTTTACAGCATTTGTAATATAAGAGGAGTCTCGAGAGTAAAGGACTGAGGGAAGTCATCTAGAGAGGGAGTTGATGCTTGGGTGGAGCTATGAGATCAGGTCTCAGGAAAAACACCAGACTATCAGCGATACAGGACGCAACAATCGAGAATTTCGACTTCTCCGATGCAAGAGCGAAAACCAGGCGCAAAAAGTATTCAACGTGTCAATCATAGTTAACTTGGATCCTGTGTACAGAATGACAATACTTACCTGATTATTATGCCGCCCATCTGTCCCACCGGGGTCACCATAACCTTCGGACTTGATCCCCCTTCGTGTTTTACAGCATTTGTAATATATGCAAGCGAAAGTGAAGACTGAGCGAGGCTAGAAAGGAAATTCATTATTAGGTAGAGTATTGGGAATAGGTACCAAGAGAAACACCAGATCATCGAACACTAAATCTCGCATCAACGCTACAAGGACGCAGCTATCGAGAATCTCGGCTCCTCCGATCCAAGAGCGAAAATCCGCGCGCAAAAAAGCATCCAATACGTCAATATAGCATGGTCAACTTGGATCCTGTAGGTTTCGCTGGCCAATCCGAGTCATTTCCAAGAGTTCTGCAGTCAGGAACTTACATTCGCGATCACAAGTATCAGTATCAGTGGAACATGTCCACGGCAAAGTCAGAATAAGCGCTATACATAATGTTGGCAACGGCACTCTCTTGGAAAGGCGAGAAAGGCGGAAAGAGAACTGAGCACAGTCTTGTGTACGTCACAATAGATGGCCATCCGATAAACAACGAGAGTGCTGTAATCAGAGAATGGCAATCGGCAGGCGGATAGACGTGGCCAATCTGACCTCAGATCCTCCATACTCTCGACTTCTGACTCCTCTTCGAACACGTTCTATACTCTCTTCAAGTTATAACGTCTACAAGGCCCCAAGACGACTCCCTCTTGCAGATTTTTCACAGCCCGTAAGTGAACCAAGGGAGCGTCCGTGGTACATCGCGCGCAGGGAGCACTTGAAATTAGATTCGATAGGTTTGGAGACTGAGATGTCGGTATTGTAGAATATCACTCGTACAATGGGCCGCGATCAGATCAGGGAAACCAGAGCTCGTTAGACACACGAGAGACAAAAGTCAAGTTTAAGGTGCACGTCGGTTAAATTGAGAGCAACAACGGTGATGTATGTACTGAGAGAATATACACGCCAGTAAGATTGACTGTACTAATATGGGCCAGTTAACACCGAAACCATTGCTTAATGGTCTGACAATGCCGACTATCAGCTTGTATAGTTATATAAACAAAGATATAGATACGCACCGATATAGCAAAGAGGACCGCGCAAGCTATACACCCCATATTAGCCATCGTACTCTTATTCTGCGTTGAGAACCGCGAATCTTGACGAAAATCGGCTTCTGATACAGATTGAGATGTTGGAAACGACTTCCAGTCCTCCTGATATGGAACCAATCTTCTGCGAAGACTTGCGAAGACGAACATGAAAGGTTTGGAATTTGATGTTATAGCAATCGATGAGGCCGTTTTAACTTGTTAACATTGGCAAGAGATGAGAGAAGAAGCTGGCATAAACGTTGTAGTGTTTTAACTAGTTCGTAGTGGTGGGAAACGAGATGAGAGAAGAATCTGGCATAAACGTTGTCTGAGATAGAAGCGTGAGATCAGCATGTGGCTGTGTCAGGTCAGGCAGATGATTTCGAAGCCACAGTATCCGAGCTTGTCTTAGAAGATCTGCGCGACCAAGCTGCTTTCGAAAGCTATCGATATACATTCAGTAAACTACGCCCACGCCATGAACTCAAGTCCAACCATTCGCACCCCACCAATCGTGTACTACTGGAGCATCGATGTTTCCCGAAGAATGGTTTGGCGGGATCATGCAGCGGTTCAGAATCAAACGTTTCACAGCGCACGTTCAACGTTCAGTGCTGGCGCTGCAGCCCCCGGACATACCGTCTAATAAACCCTCCCTTCGTTCTCCCCCCCTAAGGGTGGTGCTTTTCGCTGATAAACCCTTCCTTCCTCCTGCAACTGGAAGCTACTTGTGGCCGCCTTTGATTTTGGTTTCCAGGGGGCGTAATATTGGGAAAAATGAATATTTCGGGGATGCTTTCGCTAGTCGTGCTTTCGCTGGTGGTGCTTCCGCTGGTAGCGCTTTCGCTGGTGGTGCTTTCGCTGGTGGTGCTTTCACTGGTTGTGCTTTCGCTGGTGGTTTTGACTTGGGGAGGGGTGGGGACCTCACTGATGGATCGAATGACTCCGGATCAGCTTTCAGTTTGGCTTCTTCCGCTGGTCGTCTTGACTTTGGAGGATGTGGGAACCTCATTCGTAAGATTGAGTGACTCCGGACCAGCTTTTGACGAGAGTCGGCTTCTTTCGCTGGTCGTCCTGACTTTGGGGGATGTGGGAACATCATTCCGCCTACAACGAATGAGTCCAGATCAGGCTTGGGAAGTCGTTGATCTGGAGCGTTTTGGAGGGGATTTAGGGTGGCTGATGTGTGAACGTCACTCCGTATGGAGCGAGTGCCTTCATATCGTCTTTGTGAAGTCGGTGAGCTGGGTTATGGAACTTCTGGGTAATGTGGAACGATTTGTGCAGGGTCAGGTGTAGGTGGATTGGGTTTTACCTCTGTTCCAAGTTGGAGTTTGGCGCTGTCGCCCACCCCTGCACGCTTTTCAAGCGTTTCTACTCTCGAGGTACCCTAGGGATCTGTTCTTTATTAGCAACAACGCAGAGATATAGTTCAACAAAGCCGAATTACGCACCGGCGCCCCAGATATTCTGAACCAGAGTAACCATCAACGTCTCGACGCCCGACCTGCGATCTGCCGCATATTAGCGAGAAAGCATAGATACAACGTAAGAAGGAAATACCCTTTGGGATCTACGTGCTCGCCGCTGTGCCCATCACGGCGGCGTAGTGGGTGGCCCCGAGCTCTCTTGAAACGTGATGGCCGAGGGCACTTCCTGACGGGGTTTTCCATCCTCTGATATTGCGGAGGCCCCTCAGCGGCAGTGAAGGTGCATGAACTTGCGATCTGTGATACATTAGCGAAACTGCAATAGATACATATTCAACCGAATACGCACTGAGATGTCGGAATGGCAGCAGAGTAGGCTTGAAGGGACGTCGCTAGGAGAGTAAAGGCGATCGCAGATGGCGTAAGATACTTCATGGTCAACATGAAAAGAAAAAAGTGTTTCGTGGGTTCGCAAAGACCAGCTCGGAACTTGGGGGATTGTCGATAAGAAGCTACTGTTTAAGTATATACTAAAGGTATCAGCTGGTATCAGCGTTTCTTGGATTTTGCAAATTAGACATCACAATCTTGTTTGATGTTTGGCGATCATGATCAAACAGGTCCACAAGCGTTTTGTGGCTCAGGCTAGTAGGCGGAGCCCGGCGGGAGCTGTGAGAGGCTGTGAGATATTGTGAGTTCCAAATATTTTTCTTGCCTTCTTTGCCGATGGACTCATACTGTGCTCCGTCACTTGAGCTGATCCCAACCACTTCCCAACCCCTACTAACTTACTGGCTCACTTTCAATTGGAATAAGCGTGCCATATGATGCTGCGTCGCGTCAGGTCGCGTTGCGTGTAAAACGTTCAGTCACTGGGAGATGTAATTCTCACTTAAACAAAATTTGTTCTTGTCCAAAATTGAGGAGGCCTCCAAAGTTAGTGGTGTAAAGGTTAAAAGCTTGAAGTCCTTCAGTGAAGTCACTGATCCTTCCCAAGTTGTTATGGCTAGAATACACACGAGTTCAAAGCGATGATATCCTGACCGCCTCTTGTACGATGAGGGACCGGATTCAAGGTGCACGTTAATGTATCCATTGTACTGAGAGCGCATACATGGTATGATAACTAATGGTTGGTCCAATCTAGAGTTAACACTGAAACCGTTGTTCGATGGTCTGGTAACGTCCAGTATCAGCTCGTATAATCGAACAAAGATATCGATACGTACATTATACCAACGAGGACCACAACTGGCTGTTCAACGCTCTCAGCAAGCTATACACTCCATCATCCCTCTTATCTTCTTGCCTCTTCTTGCTCTGTGTTGAGAACCGCGAACCCCGACAAAAATGGGTCTCTGATACAGATTGAGATAAGTGAACTGATAAAGAAGTTGAGGCCGTTTCAACTTGTTAACCAGTGGCAAGAGATGATCGATGATAGCAAGCCGGCATAAACGTTGTAGTAATGTTCTGACTCGTTGGTAGTACTAGTAAAGATGAGCAATTGGTTATGTTATTCTGACTTGAGGTTCAGGTAGTGGCGAGAGATGAGAAAAGTAGAAGAAGACGTGAGAGAGTGGCTGTGTCAGTTCAGGCCGACTTTCATCGATTCATCTTCGAGATGATTTCGAAGCCACAGCTTGCAAATAAGATCATGCATCCCGGCATATTATTATACACGACCAATCTCTGGACAAACTATACCAAGCGATATAAAAACTACGCCCGCCGATAACTCAAAAAAGGCTCCAGCTAAACCCGCCCCAACATCCATAGCACCGATGTCCGTCCTTCTCATCGACTGATTCGTCTCCCTGGTGTATTGGAAGCCGCTCGTGGACTTTGTGGGATGCTTGGTATCCTCCTTCCGTTATGATATCCATCGCGCTGGGATGGGGGAAAAACTGTCAGTTTAGGCTCAGGCTTAACTCCTTTCCTGTTTTGGAATTTGGCTTCTTTCGCTGGTGGTGCTTTCCGCCAGTGCTTTCTCCGCTGCTACTTTTTTCTCCGCCGCTGCTTTTCCCCCTAGTGCTTTCTCCGTTGGGTTGAACTCGAATGTCGGACCGAGATCAAGTTGTGGAAGGTGGTAATCTCCAGAGCCAGGTGTATTGGAGGAGGAGGATAACTGGCACGGTTCCGTTGAACCGGAGGAACAGCTAGGGCTCGTATTGGTTCCACCTTTTTTTTCGTCCAAATTTGGCTCTGAGTTTCTGCGACCAGCTTTGTTTGGGTTTCAACGCTCGTGTCTGTACGCTTTCCAAGCGTTTCTACTCTCGAGGTATAGGTTTCTGCTATTTATTGGCAAAAACGCAGAGATGTACACCAAACTGAATACGCACCGGCGCCCCAGATATTCCGAACCGAAGTAACCATCCACGTCCCGACGCCCGAGCTGCGATCTGCTGCCTGTTAGCGAGAAATCATAGATACGACGTAAGAAGGAAATACTTCTTTGGCGCCGCTGTGCTCATCACGGCGGGCGTAGTAGGTGACCCGAGCTCTCTTGAAACGTGGTGGCCGAGCGCACCTTCCTGAAGGGGCTTTCCATCGGATTGACTCTTTGGCACCTGCGGAGCCCTGGCGGGCGGAGGCCCATCTGCAGGTACTTGGGGTCTGGGATACGTTAGCGAAACCACATATATAGATATATATACGCACTGAGATGGAATGACGGCGGAGTAAGCTTGGAGGGATGTCGCTAAGAGAACAAAGGCGATCGCGGATGGTGTAAAGTACTTCATGATCAACATGAAAATTGAAAAAGTGTTTCGTGGGTTCACAAAGACCAGCTTGGAACTTGGGGGGGATGTCGATAAGAGGCCACCATTTAAGTATTTACCGCAGGTATCAGTGTTTCTGGGATTTGCAAATTAGACATCACAATCTGACAGCGTTTTGACTGCAGATCATGATCAGGCAGGTTCACAAGCGTTTTGTGGCTCAGGCTAACTCGATTTAAATAGGCGTGCTCAATTGATAGATGTCGATAGCCGAGGCAGGTTGCCACACGCAACAGTGGAGCACTCCCTAGCACTCCCTGTGGTTCACACACGGACAACCTCGGACAACACACGGATTTGAGACTATTTGAGAGCTGATATGAATTTTGTGCGGAGCTCTTTTGGGGTGCTTTGCTGATGGAAGAGCTCTATATGGTGATCTTCGCTGGAGATTGCTGGAGATTGCTAATGCTAGCGGAGGCAGTACAATCTGGTACAAATTCCAGTTTTTTGTCCGGCGTTCTTCGTCGACGTATCCGGCTGATAGTACGCAACCCTATGCGAGAAGAAAATCTGGTACTTTGCTTGACAAAAAGCACAGAGGATCATCTCAAGAACAGACTTTCAATCTCGAATGGATGTACCAGTACCGTGATTCGTTGATGGGTTAAAGCAGTAGTGAACATGGAATGATTTTGGAGAGGTTAACACAGCATACTGAGAACGATTTACCAAATTTACTTCGCCATACCCAACATACTAGCGATGCCTTCCTTCAGCACACGTAACCTTTCTACATTATCACCCGCATCCCCAAGCCCAACTTCACTTTGAATCCACGCCTCAGCTTTCTCCCTCATATCCAACGTTTCCTCTCCCCCACCTTCCACTTCCTGAGCATACTTCTCCATCCAGACAACGACGAGCAGCGTAGCACCCACATCTCTATTCGTTATCCAAGACTACTTTCGACACGCCGAGCAAACTCCTCCACATCCGAGGAAAGTGGTGTAGCAAGGCTTGCGCGAGTCCCTTCCCGAGGAGATTCAGAAGCGTAGCGCTGAGTTGGAAGCTTCCGTGCCATTGCTGGAGTCTGGCAATGGCAGTGAGGAGGGAGTCTGAAAGATGATGGTGAGGGGATGTATGGGGCAGCACCGCTAGACATCCACCGCGATTTGGAATCGCGTTCTCTGTCACGTTCCGAATGATCCCGTCCCGTCACGCTGTAAACCCGAGGCAGCATTTTGGGTTGTAGCCAACAGTGGTGCTCCTGGAGGTGGTGGAGTAGGAGCAGCTAGAGCGAGAGAGCGTACTTGAGGAGCCCCAAAAGAGAAAGCCTGTGCTGACGAGGGGTGGATGGGCCAGCGCTGCGAGATGACATCATGGCACCGAAAAGAGGCATCCCCGACGGTGGTGGAGTAGGAGCGGCGGGAGGGAGAGAGCGTACCTGAAGAGAAGAGAGAGGGTTCATCTGTAGCATCTGCATCTGTTGCATGGGAGCGTTCGCCATACCACCTGCGGCATAATCTCGAGCTTTACTAGCCGGTGCACGCTTGGCACTTTTGGCTCGACTGTATGCATGAACCACAGCTTCAGGTTGCAGCGCCGGAGAAGCCCATTGAGCTTTACTGGAGCGATCCACAGCAACAAAACTGGTATATCGACTTGCAAGGTTATACTGTGTTCCTAGCCGTATAATATCCTTTTCAAGATACGCCGCTTTGAGTTCGGAATTCTGGGTATCATCACCTTGTTTCGTTGGAGCCAGGCGCGAATAACGCAGAAACCGAAGCTGGGAATGAGTGTTTTCCTTGTTCCCGGTCCCGGATTAGCGCTTTTGCGGCGAGGACGTGGATAAAGGAGGATGCGTTGGGTAAAGCGACGGACAGCTCGGATGCTGACGATGAGGAAAGAGCTCTGGTCACCGGTACGACAAGCTCTACGGGGTCACCAGAAGTGGTCACAACACCCTTGATCTTGATCGCTTTGATCGCCTTATCCAAAGGTTCTTCACTTTTGGGAGTACGAAGAATTGCGTATATCTGCGTTCTCGTTCCAGGAGGATACTGGGTATATCCGTAGGGGGCGACTGTTGGATAAGAGGTAGAGGAGGAAGAGTGGGGTTAGGTTTTGGCGGTGGACCAGTCGGAAGTTGATTATCCGCAGTAGAGTCAGACCCGAAGAGATTGATAGGCCCAGGAGCAGGTTTCGGAGGATCTGCAGAAGACGTGGTAGAAGGGCCTTCGACCATTTCGAAATCGTCATCGATGTCCACCTTCCCACTCTCGTTCGTCTGTACGCCCCGCTCACTCCCCACGCCCCACTCGACCTCAACCTTCACCAGCGGTGTCCTCGCCGCTCTAACCAACCTCGCACACTTGCCCGTAATCGGCTCTCCCTCCTTAACATACACCGCCATTCCCTCTCCTGCACGCGCAATACTATCACAGGTATCGGTCGAAGCACCAGAACCAATTCCTACTGTGAATACACGGATGTATGACTTCGGATTATTGGGTTGTGAGACGGCAAGACGTGCGGCAAGAGTGTTCTCGACACAAGTAGACACGTCCCAGGCACTACCGTCTGTCAGAAGGAAGACCGCGACAGGACGCTGGAGAGGCTTTGGAAGGGAGTCGTAGACCAATTGAAGCGCAGACGCGATTTCGGTTCCTCCATAGTTCGCTTGCATGGAGCTAGCACCGAATATGTTAGTGTAAACCTAGAAGTGTTATTCATGAAAAACATACTCAATGTGGCCAGTTGCCTCGTCCAACGTCGATTGAGAGTATTGCCGACTGGATGGCCAACAGCTTAGTCGCAGTCGATCCAAATGAGAATATGTTGAAAGTCGTCCCAGAGGTAGGTAAACCTCGAAGCAGTACAACCAAAGCTTCACGAACGAGCTGTATTCCAGTCCCTTGCATTGCTCCCACTCCGGTCAACAAGGAAGACATATTCCATTCCACCTTGGACGTCTGGGGAGATTGAACTGCGGAACAAAGGTAAGCGCCATTGCCGTAGTTTCCTCGTTCGGACTCTGATGAGGTTCGATGAAGCATCGAGGAGCATCGAGGCCAGCGGCAGTAATGACGAGGACGATATCTTGGGTAAGAAATCCTGTGCGATCCGTTAACGATACGCTAGCGAAAATGGCCCTCTTGAGATGTGATGCCCTCTGGTGCTCCAAGTTCGAGAGATATGGGATGTCCAGATGGGCACGATATGCTTCGGATAGCACCCGCTTGTTGGATCATAAAATCCATTTGAAACGGTTGGTGCGCCGTCCTGGCGAAGGCGGCATTGATCGAAGGAGCAGAACCATATCGCCGAGCATAAGTTCGCGGAAAGATGAACTTGATCTGATCCTTCTTTTCGTCGTCCATGAGAGGCTGAACATATCGCAAGTTGATCGTGACTGTCTCCCTTGGCGAAACATTTCCAACGGTGATGGAAAACACTATGGATCGAGGATCAATAAACTGTTGTTCAGTCAAGATATTTATGCTTACCATCTCCAGTCTCTTGTTGTCCCAAACCAGCTGTATATCCTTCCGATATAGCCTTTTCGTAGTCCTGTTTCGCCTCCTGCTTTTCCTTCACCAAACCTTCGACTTTAGTTCCATCTCCTCTGACCATCTCAAATCCACACACAGCAGCATCTGCCATCATCGCAAACGTATACACCCCCAAAGCATTAGATTGTGCATTTTCATTGGTGAACTTTTGAGATAATGTAACAAACGCATGAACATCAGTGATCAAGGCTTGGGCAGAGCAGCCATCGAGGAGAAGGTCTGTTCCGGTCCTGGAATCATAGAAACGGCAAAAGCAGCTGAAAGAGGACATGATAGGTAAGTGTGGGGATAGGCGCACGAAAGGAAAGACTTTATACTCTTACGTTGCACAGCAGGAAAGCTTGTTGGAGCCACGGAGCCGAAAATTCCACAGTTAGAGGTGTTCAGCGTTAAATAAATTTGCTGATATTTCGAGTAGGTGCTGACACTGAAAGTAATTGTTGAAGGAGCTAGCGAAGTGCCGCGTCGGATGCTTAGCGCTTAGTACTCGTACTTGCGCACTTTCATGTCCTGGCCACACGCGGTGGTTGAAATTTGAAACGTTGAGGTGAAGAAATATATTTTAGGCGCTAAACTTGGATAAGCGCTTGCATCCAAACGAGTCAACGCAGCGGCTTTCTCAGGCCGAACGTCTAAAAACCATACAATATATAATTGCAGGTAAACTTTGCTCGCCTTCTGATCCCTCTTAATCCAGATAACCAGATACACCGGTAAGCCCAAAGCACACCATCATCTCCATACCAGAGTCACCGGCAGTAGTATACCCCGTCGACGCATCTTTCTCACTGAGCACGGCTTCGCTGTGTGGCCGATTAGTATGTCAAGTTCTCGGACATTCCAGCTCCGAAAGTTCCTTGCATAATCGGTCAAATGCTTTCATGTATTGATTGTTACCTCTCGAAGTACCTTCAACTCGTAAAAAGCCATTTCCACAGCTGCACAGCTGGATCGGACAAATTGCTCCAGCCTTCTCAACGTCTCCGTTCTCCTTCCTGTATATACCACAAGTAGCCTGATACTCTGACTTTGCGAGTCGCTTTGGATCGAAGGTTCCCCGAGAACTCCCTGTATGTCCACTTTTTATCCTAGACATCGATCACCCAAAGAAAGACTGATGAAACTGTAGTGCAGCCTTTAACCGCTCAGCTTCATGAGTATATATGACCAACGGTCATATCAAATGGCATTGAGTCTCGATAATTACGTTTGGATAATGCCTCTGAGAGATTTCTTACAGTCTCACTCCATTTGGCTCTCGCTCCCAGTTATAACCTGAGTACTGATTTCGATTTCACTAGTACATGTGCACGCTTAACCAGTCCCGTGTACACCCCGGCCATGAACTCATCGTTCAGCGCTCATCATCGGTACTGCAGCTCAATAAGGTTACAAAGCGATACCCTTTCTTAGCATCCAAATGCCAATTCGTCCCTAGTTTCTGCTGAAAGAAATTCAATAACGCAAGGACTCCTGTCTGCACTAAAGGTATGTACGCAGTTTTGCCACAGTCCATTGAGTTCATGCCATAGTCCGGTAGTTAAAGTCGCTCCAGCGTACAGCACCTTCAATGTGTACGGTTTTCATGCTGGCTATGCTCTTGGGTGCGAAAAATCGAGGCTCAAACGGACCAAACAAAAGCACCCAAAAGTAAGCAATAATAATGATTTCTATGGCCTCATGCACATGTCTTGCGGGCTTGATATATATGTTGAGGACGAACCGGGATTTTTCCGAAAAAATGTGCACCTTCCTCTCATTCATCGCGTACGTCCATCCTCTATCATTGGAGATTCATGATCCAACGTGGGCCGCCGACGAAAGGCGCCCAGCACCAGTTCCATTCCAGACACAGTTACTTACGCGGTCTGGATTTAACTTATGTGTATGTCGGTACAATCCCCATACATACTCATAACCTGGATCCCGCTGCTAGACTGGTATGCCGAACATCCAGGCGCAGTGATATCTCTGGAGTCTCACAATCTGGAAAGATGCTGAAAAAGCGTAACACAGCAAAACAAGTAAGAGGATTGAGGAATTGTCCAGTCTTGCCAGAACGATGCGAGTGGAGAGAATCTTCTAGAATATGCTTGCAACCTATACGTGCAAAGTTGAACAAACATTAATGCTTCTTGGTAGAGAGTACCGAGTTGCTGGAAGCTTGGAAGCTGGTGGTGGCACGAGTCTTCTTTAACCTCGGATCGATTGTGAAGAAGACGAAAAAGAACATAATTACTTACCCCAATCAGATACTTCCGACACGGGGAATCGAACCCCGGGCTATCGCGACCAATCTCGTCATCTTTACACAGTTATGAGAGGCGATAATGTTAGCCACTACACCATATCGGAATACATTCTCCAGGGTCATTCGCCATCTACCATGCTTGCCGTTCCCACTAGTTCCCCGTGTCTCTTTCCCGAGCTGCAGTTCAGCAATATCAACGCGTTCACTGTGGTCTCGTATCAAAGCTCAAGTCACTACTTCACTACTGAGCTTGGAATAGTCGAAAGAGCGCCAAAGTCACATCGAACTTAAGCTTTCATCTCATGGAGAATAGCTGCAAGAGCAGTTGAATATGCCCTCCTTCAGCAAAGCAAAGAACTCGGCCTATACCAAGACCATAGCCTTCTTTACCCTTCTTTACCTCTCTCCCAGTACAACTTCATAACCATGCCGTCAACTACGACAAAGCCATGTGTCTCTGCGTCTCACAAACGCGGTGCCATCTGACTTCACCGTATTCATCCGTATTAAACTTATGCTCGCAAGTGCCTTCATGGTTTGGGATCTCTCAGCCAAAAACCCCAAAGAGCTCTTAGAAACTTACATTCATAATCATGAGTACTGCTGGACATGTCGACAGTAGGATCACAGCATGATTATCTGCACAAGCTTAAGAATCAAGATGAGGCAACGGAGGCTATCGGACGACCGCGGGATTTTTGAACGAAAAAAGCCAACCGCTGGTCCAGGGATATGGATGGTTTCAAATGATTTGGAAATGTGAGGGTGCTGCAGAAGGCACATCAGATGCAAGAGCATTATGGCTACTAGAAGAAGTATTGGTGGGTGGAGGAGGATTGGTTTTTCACCCATTAGACATGAGATGGCAGGGTCTGGATTCACTGAAGAAATTATTGGGCTTCTTTCTTCTACGGCCAGAATTAACCCGACTCGCACCCCAGTTGAGATTTGTTCGCGCTCGGGCAGAAATCGAAGAATCAGAGCCAGAGATATCCATAAACCTTCGATTAGAGTAGTGGCGAGCTCGACGATTGATTGTCTCAATACTACACTGCAAACTCAAAACCACAAGCAACGGCCTCTTGGAAGAATTGAGCACAGTCGTAAACTATTCAACACTGACAAGATCGCTGTATTCGCTGTAATCGGAGAACGGCAATGGGAGGGCGGATAGACGTAACCGACTCTGAGCTTAGATCCTCCGACATAGTTACTTACTAGCTCTTACAGATCTGTTGCACTTGAAGCTTGGAGTGAGATTCGATAGGTTTGGAGACAGAGATGCATTATTGGGATTGGGATTGGAGAATAGGACTCGCGCGATCGTATCGAAGAAACCAGAGTTCGTCAGAGACATGAGCTCAAGGCGAGGATATCCTCACAGCTTGTACGATGAGGGGCAGAAGTCAAGTTTAATGTGCGCGTTAAATTGAGAGTAGCGACGTTGATGTATCCATTGCACTGAGAGCGCATACACACCCAGTAAGGCTGTTGAAAATTGGTGTACTGGTCTAACACCGAAAATGTTGTTCGATGGTCTGACAACGTCGACGATCAGCTTGTATAACCATACAAAAATATAGATACGCACCAATATAACCAAGAGAATCGCCATTGTCTATTCAACACTTCCAGCAAGCTACACACCCCTGGATAATAGCTGTCATCCTTCTTATCTTGCTCTTTGTTGAGAACCGTGAATCTTGACAAAGATTGGCTTCCGATACAGATTGAGATAGCGAGGCGAATAAAGAATGGACCAGCTGCCAGTATAAGTAAAAGATAAGAAGCAACTGATAGCAAAGATGACTTGAAGACTTGGAAGCGGCTTCGAGTCTTCCTCCTCCTGATATTCGAGCAGCAGAACCGATTTTGAATCTGGTGTTGTAGTAATCGTTGAGGCCGTTCAAAAGATAGTGGCAGGAGATAAGCTGGGATATCGATAGACGTTGTAGTCTAATAGTTGACTCATTGGTAGTGATGAGAGACGAAAAGAAGCTGGCGCAACTGTCATAGGTTGTTCTGAATGGCGTCGTCGTCGTGGCGAGAGATAGAGAGAACTAAAACAAAATCAGGCGTGTGGCTGTGTCAGGTCTCAGTTTGGTGCTGCCTGCGTGAGCAATCTTGGAATTTCGTTCTTCGAGCTTCAAGTTATTTACAGTAATGACACATGCCGCCGTTTCATCTGTTCGAGATGGTTTCAAAGTCACAGTATCCGAGCATGTCCTTAAAAAAGCTAACGACTAGAAAGCGTGTACGAGATTCTAATCGAAGAACGAAAACCAACGCTTTGACCGGTCGTGAACCATCTCTTCAAAGCGATATCGATAGACATCTATTGAAATTACGCCCACTTATGTACACTACACCATGGATCGATAACTCAAAAGGCTCCAGCTGCATCAAAACCCATCGCTGCCCCCGCATCCATACCACCCATTCCCGCCCCCACATCGTGTACTACCACATGATGTCCCGACATATCATTAGCATGTGTCGTATCATGAGGATGTTCCGCCGGACCATTGTCTCCCGATGAGTCGGTTGGCGGGATAAAATGTGTATCATCCGGATGATGCCCGTCCTTCTTATCGTTTTCTGTATTAGCTCCCGGAAGCTGCTCGTGGTGGTGTGGGACAGTTTTGTACTTCATGTCTCCGTAAGGATGAGTTGGCTTGTTTCCAGGGGCCGGAAACTTAGGAAAAGGTTTCGGTTTCGGTTTCGGTTCTTTGTCCTTTTTTGATTTGGCTTCTTCCACGGGCGGCTCGGGGAAATCCACTTTTAATGGCGGGATTTTAGCGACTACTGGAATCCGGGGAGGACCGTTGTGTAAAGGGGCAGGTGGAACAGGCTTTTTCTTGAATACGGCTTTGACTTTCTGTGACCAGCTCTTCTTCTTGGGTTTATCGCTCTTGGGCTTATCACTCTTGCCTTTATCCTTTCTATGCGCTCTACTCTCGAGGTGTGGTAAGGACCTACTATATATTAGCAAAAACGCAGAGATACACAACCAAAGTAAATACGCACCGACGCCCCAGATAGTCTGAACTGAAGGAACCATCCACGTCTCGACGCCCGAGGTTCGATCTGCTGCATATTAGCGGAAAAAAGCATAGATACAACGTAAGGAGGAAATACCCTTTGGGATCTAAATGCTCATCACGTCGGGCGTAGTAGGTGCCCCCCAGCTCTCTTGGCACGTGGTGGCTGAGGGCACCTTCCTGGGGCATCCCACCAGATTGGCTCTCTGCTACCTGCGGAGCGGCGGGCAGCAGGCTATCTGCGGCGAATGAAGGTGCAGGAACTTGGGATCTACGATGCGTTAGCGAAGCCGATTAGCGAAACCGAATCGATATCAGAAAATTATACGCACTGAGATGGAATGGCAGCGGAGTAGGCTTGAAGGGACATCGCTAGGAGAACAAAGGCGATCGTGGATGGTGTAAAGTACTTCATGATCAACATGAAAAATTGAAAAACGTTTCGTGGGTTCGTGAGTTCGCAAAGACCAGCTTGGAACTTGGGGGCATGTCGATACGAAGACCACCCTTTATAAACCTTGGAGTATCGGTATTTCTTGGATTTACAAAACAGGCATCTCAAGCCGCTTATAATATTGAACAACATTTTGGCGGATTGACAGGTTCACAAAGGTTTTGGCGGATTGGTTTTGCAAATCAGACAAGTGCACAAACGTTTTGTGCCTCAGCCTTGTTTATCGATGATAATGCAACGAGACTATCGCTCGACGCAAACTGTGGTAGTACCTCCTGGACGATAACCACCTTTTTCTCATTCTTTAATGTGCAAGAAAATACGTTGGAAGTCAGTTTGTGACCCTCCGCTCGTCGGCCATGCCTCTTCATATGACCAGGACCCAGGGGCAATACCGGAGAAATATAGGCCATACATATATGATGTCGATAGCCGGGCGGGGTTCCGTACCACACAACGGTGGAGCATACTTGTGGTGTACACAGGCTTTTTGGAATGCGAAGCTGTTTTGGGATGCGTTGCCGATGAAGAGCTGGAGCAGGCTGGAGCGCTATTAAGAGTGTTCATTATTGGAGCAGGGAGATTGCTGATGCTAGCCCGGCGGAGGCGGTACAACTCCCATCTCCGGCGTTCTTGGTCGACGTATCCGGCTGAACATGGACAAACTTCCAACTTCAGATGGGTGGTGTACCAGTCATGAACGATTTGGACGGGTTAACATAAGTAGCAACGCATTGGTAACAATTTACCAAAAGTTTACTTGGCCATACTTAACATACCGGCGATGCCTTCCTTCAACGAACGTAACTTTTCTGCGCTATCACCCGCATCCCCAGGCCCAACTTCACTTTGAATCCACGCCTCAGCTTTCTCCCTCATATCCAATGTCTCCTCTCTCCCACCCTCCACCTCTCCAGCATACTTCTCCATCCAAACAACGGCGAGTAACGTAGCGCCCACATCTCTAATCGTTATCCCAAGGCTGCTCTCAACACGCCGAGCGAACTCTTCCACATCCGAGGAAAGTGGGGCAGCAAGACTTGCGCCGAGTCCCTTCCCGAGTAGACTCAAAAGCGTAGCGCTGAGTTGGAAACTTCCGTGCCATTGTTGGAGTCTGGCGATGGCAGTGAGGAGGGAGTCTGAAGATATTGCAGATGGTGAGGGGGTGGACGAGGCAGCACTGCGAGATGAAACTTTGGACTGCGATCCGGAATCACGTTCTCTTTCACGTTCTGCATGACCAACAGTTGTTTTCTTGCCTTTAGGTTGTCCCTTAATATTATCTAAAAGAGCCGAACGGGAACGCGGTAGGACAGCTCTTTTGGATACAGCGGCTAGCATCTGTGATGCTCCTGGTGGTGGAGGTGGTGGAGTAGCAGCGGCCGGAGGGAGAGAGGATAACTGACCAGGAGGCCCAGCAGAGCGAGAAGTAATCTGTACCGCATGAGAAGCTCTCTTCATCAACATACGGGGTTGGGCTCGCCTGGATCCATGAACCACAGCTTGAGGCTCCGGGGCCGGAGGAGAAGCCCACTGAACTTTACTGGAGTGATCCACAGCAACAAAACTGGTATATCGACTCGCGAGATTATACCGT
The DNA here is from genome assembly GCA_015501585.1 of Rhodocollybia butyracea. Taxonomy (NCBI): domain Eukaryota; kingdom Fungi; phylum Basidiomycota; class Agaricomycetes; order Agaricales; family Omphalotaceae; genus Rhodocollybia; species Rhodocollybia butyracea. The sequence continues at coordinate 304,198 of JADNRY010000045.1, read as the reverse complement.
GTTCCCAGCCTTATAACGTCCTTTTCGAGATACGCCGCTTTGAGGTCGGATTTCTGTGTATGATCACCTTGTTCGTTGGGGCCAGGCGTGAATAACGCAGAAACCGAAGCTGGGAATGAGTGTTTTCCTTGTTCCCGGTCCCGGATGAGCGCTTTTGCCGCGAGGACGTGGATGAAGGAGGACGCGTTGGGTAAAGAGGCGGGCAGGGACGATGAGGAAAGTGCTCTGGTCACCGGTACGATAAGCTCTACAGGGTCACCAGTTGTGGTCACTACACCCTTAATCTTGATGACCTTATTCAAAGGTTCTCCGCTTTTGGAAGTACGAACGATTGCGTATATCTGCGTTCTCGTTCCAGGGAGGATACTGGGTATTTCCGTAGGGGGCGACTGTTGGATAAGAGGCAGAGGAGGAGGAGTGGGGTTAGGCTTTGGCGGTGGACCAGTCGGAAGTTGATTGTCAGACCCAAATAGACTGATAGGCCCAGGAGTAGGTTTCGGTGGATCTGTAGAAGACATGGTAGACGGGCCTTCGACCATTTCGAAATCATCATCGATGTCCGCCTTCCCACTCCGTACGCCTTCTTCGCTTCTCATGCCCCACTCAACCTCAACCTTCACCAGCGGTGTCCTCGCCGCTCTAACCAGCCTCGCACACTTGCCCGTAATCGGCTCTCCCTCCTTCACATACACCGCCATCCCCTCTCCCGCCCGCGCAATACTATCACAGGTATCAGTCGAGGCGCCCGAACCAATTCCTACTGTGAAAACACGGATGTAAGACTTCGGATTATCTGGTCGAGACACGGCAAGACGTGCGGCAAGAGTGTTCTCGACACAAGTAGACACGTCCCAGGCGCTGCCGTCTGTCAGAAGGAAGACGGCAACGGGACGCTGGAGAGGTTTTGGAAGGGAATCATAGACCAATTGAAGTGCAGAGGCGATTTCAGTTCCTCCATAGTTCGCTTGCATGGAGCTAGCACCGAATATGTTAGTGTAAACCTAGAAGTGATTCATGAAAAAACATACTCAATGTGGCCAGTTGCCTCGTCCAACGTCGATTGAGAGTATTGCCGACTGGATGGCCACAGCTTAGTCGCAGTCGATCCAAATGAAAAAATATTGAAAGTCGTCCCAGAGGTAGGTAAACCTCTAAGCAGCACGACCAAAGCCTCACGAACGAGCTGTATTCCGGTCCCTTGCATGCTCCCACTCCGGTCAACAAGGAATACGTATTCCATCCCACTTTGAACGTCTGGGAGGTTGAACTGCGGAACAAAGGTAAGCGCCATTGCCGTGGTTTCCTCGTTCGGGCTCTGATGAGGTTCGATAAAGCATCGAGGAGCATCGAGGCCGGCGGCAGTAATAACGAGGATGACATCTTGGGTAAGGAATCCTGTGCTATCCGTTAAAGATACACTAGCGAAATAACCCTCTTGAGAGGTGATGCCCTCTGGTGCTCCAAGTTCGAGAGATATGGGATGTCCAGATGGGCACGATATGCTTCGGATAGCACCTGCTTGTTGGATCATGAAATCCATTTGAAACGGTTGATGCGCCGTCCTGGACACGGCAGCATTGATGGAAGGAGCAGAACCATATCGTTGAGCATAAGTTCGCGGGAAAATGAACTTGATCTGATCCTTCTTTTCGTCGTCCATAAGAGGCTGAACATATCGCAAGTTGATCGTGACGGTCTCCCCAGGCGAAACGTTTCCAACAGTGATGGAAAAACACTATGGATTGAGGATCAATAAACTGTTATCAGTCAAGATATTTATGCTTACCATCTCCAGTCTCTTGTTGTCCCAAACCAGCCGTATAGCCTTCCGATATAGCCTTTTCGTAGTCCCGTTTTGCCTCCTGCTTTTCCTTCACTAAACCCTCGACTTTAGTTCCATCTCCTCTGACCATCTCAAATCCACACACAGCAGCATCTGCCATCATCGCAAACGTATACACTCCCAAAGCACTAGATTGTGCATTTTCGTTGGTGAACTTTTGGGATAATGTAACAAATGCATGAACATCAGTAATCAAGGCTTGGGCAGAGCAGCCATCGAGGAGAAGGTCTGTTCCGGTCCTGGAATCATAGAAACGACAAGTACAGCTGAAAGACGACATGATAGGTAAGTGTGGGGATAGACGCACGAGAAAACAGACTTTATACTCGGACCAAACCCGGATATCTTTGTTGCACAGCGAGGAATATAGGTGTTGATGCACGAAACCGAAAATTCCAGTTACAGAGATATTTGTTGATTCAGCGTTGATTTTGCTGATATTTCGAGCAGATGTCACATAGCTGTTGGAAATGAAAGTAATTGTTCATCATGTGGTAGGACGCCAACCAGCGAAATTATATTTTAGGCGCTTCTAAACTCGAAATAAGCGCCTGTTAGATCTTTCTCACTGAAACTAGTTTCGCTCCACGGCCGATATTGTCAAGTGCTCGAACTCCAGCTCCGCCAGTTGCTTGGATGATTGATCAAATGCCTTCCTGTATTGGTCGCTACGAATTTCCCTCTCAGGCCATATCAACAGCTTGATATGACAAGGCGTTCTAGTATCTTCTTACCACGACGACCACGTCGAGTCCGTTCCCCTTCCTGTTGGTGGCATAGGCCCGATAGTCTGACTTTGCGAGTCGCGTTGGATTGAAGGCTCGCCGAGTACTTCATGTATATACACTGCTTATTCTAGCGATCGCCCAGACTGATGAAACTGTACTAGTGCAGTCTTTATAGCTCAACTTCATGCCTGCTGAGTATGACTTAGGGTCACATCAAATATGGAGCCTCAATGTCTACGTTTGTTAATGCTAAGAGATCTCTTACAGTCGCACTGCTTCTAGCTCTCGCTCCCAGTGGTGACACTACTGATTTGGATATCCTTCCACTAGTAGGTGCACACTTGTCCCGTCCCACGTACACCCCGAACTTGAACTCATCATCGGTACTGCACCTCAACCAGGTTACAAAACAACGCCCTTTCTATACAACCCCACTTGGCATAGTTTCAGTTGAAAGAAATTCAATAATTCGAGGGTGCCTGCACTAAAGGTACGCAGTTTTGTTGAGCTCGTACGGTTCCTCAAGTCGGTCCAGCGTATAGCACTTTCATGTACGGATTCAAGTTCTAATGCTGGCTATGCTCTTGAGAGGCCCAACGGTGCGAAATGGCGAGGCCCAAACGCACCAAACAAAAACACCTAAAAGTAATGATCCTCATGGCCTCATGTCTTGCGAGGTTATGTATCGCAAGACCTGTTATACATGTTGAGGACGAAACGAAATGTTTCCGAAAACTGTGAGTGCTTCTCCCCTGCACCTTTCTCTTAGGTTCGTCCTCGACTAATCGTAAATTCACGATTCAACGACGAAGGGCGCGCAGCACCAGAGCATCATTGGGCAGTTCCATTCCAGACACAGTTACTTACACGGTCTGGATCCTCGATTCACTCATGTCTATGTCCCCATATATACTCGTAAACTGAATCCCGCCGCTAGATTGGTGTACCGAACATCCAGGCGCAGTGATATCTCCGGAGTCTCCTGATCTGGAAAGACGCTGAACAGCAAAGTATTCGTAAGAGGACAGGCTTCTCAGAAAATCGAGGAGTTGTCGGGTCTTACCAGAACGATTCGAGTGGAGAGAATACTCTGGAATACTGCTTGCAACCTATACGTGCGGAGTTGAGCAAACATGGCTGCTGCTCAGAAAGTGACATACTGAGAACCTCCAGATCTTACTTGAGAAACCTGATAAACACGCAAGTCAATCATTTTTTGCTGTGAGATCGAAATTCCAACAACGTACTCGCTGGAGCACTATTCCAGTATTCAAGAGTGCTAGGACTACAATAAAACTTTCGGTATGAACTGCAAAGAGCTTCGCTGTGAAAGTACGAACCCAACATGAGTAGGCAGTGCATGATACCTAGTAAGAAGAAGGTAAGTATTCTACTCTTAAGAGTCCGCGGGATACAATCTTACCATATCTCCAAAGGGTATCGATAATAGGTGCACGTACATTTTCTGGAATAGTTTTGCGCCATTTGACTATTCGTATCAGGGCGAGGATCAAGTTTACTAAAGATGAGAATGAATATCATGATCAGGAAAACACAGAGAAACATACTGGATTCGTAAACGATGATCATGATATAAGGCACGATAAACTTTGCAGTAAAGCCGCCGATGGTTATCCTACAGATCTTCTCAAACTCCGGAATCGCTAGAGGCACCACTATTAAATAATGGTCCAGTCTACTCGAAGACAAATGATACGAAGTGAAAGGAGGCCTACCACGAGTCAAGACTATGCGTTCTCCGACTATTACTACGGCAGGAATCATTGTAGCCTTCAAGCAGGTGAGTCACCTCAATGTAAGGTTCTCCAGGTCCAAGCGCAAAGCACACACCAGAGAAAAGATTGTCAATGCTATTAAAATCCTACGACTTCTGTTCCATATAGCCCAAGTTCTGATCGCTACGATAACTGAGTGGTCGAAATCAGCTTGACTTGAAGAAGACAAACGATAAGGCCAAATACACACATCCAGATGCAAGGATCAAAATCAAGCGTAGGACTATGGAAATCAACACAGGTCCCAAGTCGATGTTCAAATTTCAAGCATAGGAACTTACTTCCAGCTCCAGTCAGCAAACTATTCTCCACAGGCCCGCGCAAATTCTATGTCCATGGCATATGGCAGAGCGGCAGGTAGAGGAATCAGAAAGCATATACGCAGGGGCAGATCGTGAGGTGAAGTTTACTCACAGGTACAAGAATGAGAATCATTTCAGCCATGGCGCCGTATCGAGCGATCACAAAAGCACCGGAGCTCATAGACACGGGTCGCCTCCAGATATATCTCACCTAGTATGGATAGAAAACATCACTACAAGGTAACTTTGGTTTCCGAGGCATCCTGATACACACCTCATTTCCAATAGTCAAGCAATAGTCGTACAACTAAACAGTCATTGAATCAGCTGCAGAAGAAGGTTCAAGTCGACTGAGAAAACTCACCAGCAACGTTGCACTGGCATCTACATGGAAAAAATCAAGTTTGGGTACTTGCCATTGGAAAATTGTAGATGCTCACAGATTATACTCTGAATTGAAAAAAACAACAGTTAGAAGCCTCACTCTTAACCTCAAAGAAAATATACTTACTTGACCCACGCGCCCATTGGCGACACATTTATGTAGGTCTTGTACTTGAAGATCGGTGAATTTTGCGGTGTTCATGGGTTCATTGCAACGGCCATCGATGTTGTGGAAAGGAAGGAAGATTTCATTAAGTACACGGCATCCAAGTGCTGAATATTATAATAAGAGACGAGGAACTCATAATTGATTATTTGAGTATTGGCTGAACCTGATTTGAATTGTAGTGCCGCGGCGGCGACCACCCCCGGCTAGCCCCGACTCCAAATCGGGTGATGGTCCTTCATTACTTCAGTGTTCATAATATGTAAAGTGAAAATCCTTATCGACAGCCGAGTCGCGAACTCAATGCACGTTGCATATCATGCCCAGCAGCTAGGATTGGACCGTGGCGGAGGAAGAACTCCAGGAAATTGTTGTTATTTACGTCGTGAATCGTGATATCTATGTCACCTTAGAAGTTCATTGTTGGCCGAAATGCACGCTCTGTACCACTGTTGATATTTCTTGACTTTGATTATGCGGCTCGTCGCTTGGTTCATGCGACAGTTAGGCTCGGAGAGACGGCGTAGTCAGTGAGACAGTTCACAATCTTGGTCGCCCATTGTATCTGTGGCACGCGTTATGGCCAAGTGGTTCCTTGAACAGGAACCACCCAGTGGCAGGTTGGCCTCCTTCCCTCCAGGAGAATCCTTCAATAGGAGACTCTGGTAAATGTGGCAATTTTCAGCGTCCGAGGCGATTTTTCAAACTCCAGGCTCAGGATTATCACGCCCAATCAGGGATTATCCCGTTACTCCTATCTGCCATAACTTTTCATCAATATATATCATAAATGTGTGTGCTGAAATCTGTTTGTTTAAAATGTGACCTCCTATGTAAGTCATGTACGGCTAGTCAAGCTTCCAAGTCTTCTTAACCCTTAAAATGCTCTACAAACATGTCTCCGTGATTCAGCTTCGACGACTTCTTACTTAGTATGCACTCCGCCCCTCGCAATGCAATTCTATGTTCTCCTCGGAAGCTCAGGATATATGACCAGTAAGAAAGAAATAATGGGAGTAAGATCGGAGGCTTGTCACCTCCGTGTAGTACCAAGAGGCAAAATCAAAATTCGGCTCAGTACCACAATGGCAGTGCTGACAAGTGTACATGATGATGCAAGGCTGGCGTTCAGGCAAGTAAGTAGAGGCTCCCCAGTAGTACGCAAACGACACCATTGGCAAAGTGGGTGTTGGAAATTAAGGTGAAAGTAAAGCAGGGAGAATATCAGGAATCAGCCTTCGTAGTGGTTATCAACGATCTGGTCCTACTACGTAGCACATAGCTGCGGTGGTAATGGTGGTGAGGTACACGGAGGACATTTAGCTGTGAGGCTGGTAAACGTAAAGTTAATTCGGATGGCGATCCCAATAAGGTAGTAGGGGTCCCATTTTTTATGGTATGTATAGGTAAATGTATTGTCCAAAGACTAAGGTGCGGGGAACTGATGAGAGCTCCTATCCGTGGAACTTGGAAGGTGTGTAGCGGGAGCTGTATCGGTATACATAGGTTACCACGGGGGTAGAAGGTTCTCAAAGATTCCAAGGCCGACTGCCGAACGAGGAACATGAATGCTAGAGTATAGGATCGTGGCATGGCATGCCGGAGTTCGCCGTCAGTAAATAACATTGCACCCATGTTTGTAGCCACTCAGTTGTAGTATCTTTCCATGTTCTCTATGATTACTTCTCACTACATCAGGCTGAATTGCTTACCAGGAGCTTTCCGGGAGCTCTGCAAGCTTGCGACTGGAAGGTTAATTTCGCAGATGTGCAGGAGCTAACATGCTGCCGGCTGGCGGAGAGGTCATTTACTGTATAACGGAAAACCACTTTGGCCCCGCTTATTCACCTCGTTACATGAGTGCTCAGAGTCAACCCCCTAGTCACCTACACTAGCTTTGAGAGCATGAGTGCGCTGCACTTATCGTTCAGTTGCTTACATTCGGAAGCGAACCTGGTTCTGAGGTGCTCTGCCCCATACACATACACATCCCGTATATCATGAGGGCGTGTTTCACATACTGTATTCTGTTTTTTGCCATGCGCTGGGACGAGAAATCCACAGTGACGATCCATACGGATGTGTGTATATCGACTACCACAGCATACTGTAAGATGGACGTAAGGCTTCAAACGCATGCTGAAGCTCGGAACGCCGTCCCGTGTGGCCGGAGAGCGTAGTAAGGGCTGTTCAATTCTAATCGCATCAAAAATCGCGAGTGCTCACGATTCACTCAAATGAGAGCCGATGAGTGCCACCCTGACCAAAGTTGAGGCGCTTCTGGTCAGTCGACAGTCGCCCCCCAAGGTCAATAACCTCACGGTGCTCTTTGTGAGATTGCGTACGGTGAAATACATAACGTTCGTAGTGATGGAAGGTTTCTAAAAGCTAACACGGTTCACGATAGGACTCGGTTGCAGGTATGAATCTGTACCGGTTTGTTCTTTCCCTTACTCCACATGCCTAGATATACGGTCGCATTTGGTTAGTACATCATCAATGTACCCCAGCTGCTGCAAGGAATTTTATTCAGTATCAGAGTTATAACGGTCTGTCAACACATCTTTCTCACTGAATATGAGAGGACAGATGTGCATGGCATCGTCCACTTCTCCAAGAAGCTGTGGATGTCAATTATTTATGATTTCTTATCCATGCTCCTCAATTATTGACCCTCCATTCGTCGTAGCAGACTTCCTACAGTCTCACTAAGGCCCTGTTCTGCTCCCGCGACTCAGTGAGATACGATAAAATGTGATACGATAGAAAAACAAATTCCGCATCGTATCAAACTTGATGCGAGTTGGAAAAGTTCAGACGCGACCCTACACGACCCTACCTGCGGATCACGATGTCCGGTGCTCATCAACACTGCCCGACGTCGCCCTTGAGAGGTGTCTTGTCGTCGTTGTTCATGACAAACAGACCACAAATGCAGAAAAATAGAATATGAGTTTTCTGAATTCTTGTTAGTTGCGGAAGTCTTGGTTCACGCCTTAGCCTATTACCTCTAAAAATTAGAAAGTGGCTGTTATCATCGTTGCCAGCAATGAGCACGAGAGTCCCACTCGTCGACTACATATCACACTAACTTACACCAAAAATCACCTTTGGTGTTGCGGAACACAAAAAATGTGAGACGAGTGATCCAAAATGTGTATCGTATTTCTCACGGAAATTTGGCAGAGGGATTTTATCGTATCTCATTGAGTCGCGGGAACAGAACGGGCCTAAGTATCTCACTTCCTCCCACCACGCCGCCCCCCAGTTTCAGTAGTAAAAGTAGTGATTGCTCTCGGGTAGTTGAACAGCTGGCCTCTAAGTAATACAGTCACTGCTTGAATTCATTGCGACTATGCTTTCTCATCCACGCGATTGCTTCAGACCAGCCAAAATCTGGAATCGCAATGTTCCTTTGCTTTTCGGGTGGCGCTTTCATTATATATCTGTGAACACTGTCTGTGGCTAACTGTTCCCTTGTGGAACCTTGCTCTATATTAGCGGAGCCGAGTACAAATCTATTTCCTCAAGTTCTACCTTTCCGAACTGTGGCAACCGACATCCTGAAGATGTCAACACGAATGTATGTTGGTTTCTTGGGGTCGTACTCAAACACGACCAGTGGAAGCAAGAGCAGGCTAGAGCGTGCCCGGAACTGTAGAGGGGGATGAAAAGTAAACAATGCAAGGACATCGTTTCAACCTTGGTCTTGGCCAGGCGTGTGAAGAGTTTGAATTTCGAGTTTATAAACATTGAGGGTGGACTGAATAAGATAACCCTTACAACGATGTTTTGTACAAACTTGCTTATGGGAGAAATTTCTAGATGCAAGTTAAACCACAACTTATATCATCATCACTGGCATGAAATTTGAAAGTGGTTAAAATCAGCCCCACTTACCTGTGCATAATTCAGGTTTCTGTGACAGTACGTACTCTTAACAAAATCTATTGACTCGGCTGATTATGATAATGTATGTGGACCTGAACGAATTGGGATATCGTGACTCATATACTCATATCGACATTGAAGTTGAAGTTGAATACCAGGGAGACTCCGCCTACTAACGTCAACAGTAACAGTAACCTGTTTTCTATCTAGTTATGTTGACACGGGAATACTCAACAATCCTTGATGTGGAGTATGACTTGGGTCCTTAGAGCAACTTTGAGATATAAGTACGTTTGTTAGTATTACATTATGAGCCGTACGTACGATGGCGAAAAACGGTCAAAAATATGAAATAATAATGATGTTTTTAGTGTCTTGCGAGGCTTGGTATCTATATTGAGCACAAATACCCGCACAACGCTCCTGGAAGTGCTCCTCCTCGTCCACCTTCCTCGTAAGTCCATCTTCTGCTATGATCGGAGGTTCACGATCGGACGTCGAGGGGCATTCAGCACGGGAGTATCACCTGAAATCATGATAAAATGGCCAATTCCATTCCAGACGCAGTGGTCCGGATTCCCGATTCACTCGCGCCATATACGCTCGTAAATTGGATCCCGCCGCTAGACTGGTATACCGAACATCCAGGCGCAGTGATATCTCTAGAGTCTCTCGATCTGGCAAGATGCTGAGAAGGCATAACACAGCAAAGTAACAGGTTAGGATTTTAGAAGATCGAGTTATCGGGGCTTACCAGAACGATTCGAGTAGAGAGGATACTTTGAAATACTGCTTGCAGCCTATACGCGCAAGTTGAGAGAATATTCTTCATACTCTGAAGCGACATACTGAGAACCTCCAGAACGTACTTGAGGGACCTGATGAACATAGGTTAGTCATTTTCTAGTGTGGGGTCGAGATTTAAACAGCTTTACTTGCTGTAGCACTATTCCAGTATTCATTAGCCCTAAAACTACAATAAACCCTGCGGTATGAGCTACAAAGAGCTTGTCACAGTGAAAATACGAACCCAACATGAGTAGAAAGTGTATGATACCTGATAAGAAGAAAATAAGTATTTTACCATTATGAACCTGCGGAATACTATCTTACCATCTCTCCAAAGGTAATCGATAATAGGCGCACGAACATTTTCCGGAATGGTTCTGCGCCATCTGACTATTTGTATCAAGGTGAAGGTCAAGTTTACTGAAGATGAGAAACGAACATCATCGCCCGGAAACCTCGAGACTACAAAGTGAGACATACCACATTCGTAGAAGATGACCATGATATAAGGTACGATAAACCTTGCAGTGATGTCGCCGATGGCTAGACTGCAGATCTGCTCAAACTCCGGAATCGCCAAAGGCACAACTGTGAAATAACGAATCTTTCCGTGCTCGGACAAACGGTACGAAGTGAAAGAAAACCTACCACGAGTCAAGGATATGCGTTCGCCAACTATGACTGCAGTAGGGATCATTGTAGCCTTCAAGTAGGGGTTTCACTTCAATTGAAGGGTTTTCAGGTATAAGCATAAACACACCAGAGAAAAGATAGTCAAGGCTATTAAAATCCTACGGCTTCTGTTCCATATAGCCCAGGTTCTGACAGCTACGATAACTAAGTGCTCGAAATTAGCTTGACTTGAAGATCTAACGATAAGGCCAAATTCATACATTCAGATGCAACGACCGAAAGGAAGCGTAGGACTATGGAAGTCATCAAAATTGACGTTAGAATTTCAAACATAGGAACTTACTGCCAGCTGCAGTCTGCAGGCTATTCTGCAGGCTATTCTCCACAGGCCAACACAAGTTCTACATGTCCAAGAATTTGAACAGAGGAGCGGGTAGAGGAAAACTTAGAAGGCATATATGCATCTTTACTCACAGGTACAATGGTGAGGATGATTCCAGCCATGGCGCCATATCGAGCAATTATAAAAGCACTAGAGCTTATGGACATGGGTCGCCTCCAGATATATCTCACCTAGTTTAAACAGGTAACATCACTACAAGGTAGCCTCGGTATTTGAGGCATTCTGGTACACACCTCATCCCAAACAGTTAAGCAATAGTCATACAACTAAGTACGTCAGCTGAAGAATCTTCGATCAGCGGGAAAACTCACCAGCAGCGATGCACTGGCATCTACATGAAAAAATCAAGTTGAAGTACTGGCCATCGGAAAACCGTAGAAGATGCTCACAGATTATACCCTGAATTTGAACAAAGCAACTTTAGAAGCCTCGTTCTTGACCGTAAAGAAAAGATACTTACTTGACCCATGCGCCCATTAGTGATGCATTCATGCAGGTTCTGTATTTGGAAATTGGTTAAGTATACGGTGTTCATGAGTGGGATGCAACGGCATCGATGTTGGAAAGAAAGGAAGGAATTGGGAAGAAAAGACGATTTTATTACGCGTCATCTAAGCGCTGGATAGTATTGAGAAGGTAATTTGAGTATTGGCTGAACTTAAATTATAATTGAAGTACCGCGGCAGCGGCCAATCCCCGATTCCAGGAAGTTTGTGCCGTGTAATAAACCCTTCCTTCCTTACATGGATCCAGGAATGAATCGAATGATAGACTGATAGTCCTACTTATGTAAAGTGAAAATCCTTATCAATGTCCGATTCCTGAACTCAATGTATGACATGTCTGGCTAGGATTGGGTACTAGAGGAAGGTCATGAAATTGTTGTCTACATCGTGACATCTATCTCACCTTAGAAGATCAGTTCGCTGGCAATGTTGACCCAAATGCACAGAGCCTGCTGTCGGTATTTCTTGATTTTTGATTACTTAGTATTATGTAGTTCGCCGGTTGGTCCATTCGGACGGGCCAGTGTTTGAGGTCAGTATTTTCAACTTCAGGGCTTAGGATTGTCCCGTTACTCCTGTCTGCCATAAGATTTTTATGTGTTGACATCTGCATCTATCATATTTCATGGCCTCATATGTAAAGTCATATCGTGTACCGTAGGGCTAGTCAAACTTTCAAGTCTTCTCAACCCTTGAAATCAACTCGAGATGCTCTACAAACATGTCCCCATGATACTTGAAATTCCGCCCAAATTTGCTCACTATCCTCCTCAGTGCTCACTCCGCCCTCCACAATGCAAACCCAGGGTAAATACGCTAAGAAAAAAACAACTTGATAAGTACTGTGACTTTCCACGACGCGAAATTAAAACTCGGATACGAGAAAGGTACCTCAATGGCAGTGCTGACAAGTGTGCATGCAGCATGATGCGAAACAGTATAGCTTTCAGGAGTGGAGCTCTCCAATATGTAGTAAGTACGCAAACGATCGCACCATTGGCGCTGACGTAGGTAAAAAGCGAAGCCGGAAGTTCGGCCTTCGTAGTTGTAATTCTAGTCCTGCATAGTGGGGTGGTGATGAGGGATGGCTCGGGGAACTTGGAGCACACTTAGCGCTGAGGCGGGTTAACGTTAAATCAAGTCGGATAGCGATCGCGATAAAGCAGGGTTTTTTATACCGTATGTAACTAGATGTACATATGGTCCAAAGACTAAGGGGCGGGGAACAACGAGAACTTGGTATCGTGGAAAAGTTCCAGCGAGAGAGCTAATAGTACGGTGCCTTGTGTTTCCCCGAATACTATATGTACTTATGGAACTTTCTCTCAGAATAGGTTTTCAAGGTACTCAAGGATCGCCTGCTAAATGAGAAACATGAATGCAAAGCAGAATAGGAATAAAACGTGTGAAACACATGTCATCCCGGCGTACTAGGAAGTGTACCCTGAGGGGGGAACCAGGTCTGCCTTCAAGCGTACCTGCTCGGTAACCCACGGCTCTTGCCCGATGCTATGTAGGGTAGCGTGCTTGTTATTCCCTTTTAACAAGACAAATTCCAAGCAACTGAACGATGAGTTCAGCCCACCGATGCAACGAGGTGACTAAGCGAGGTGAATAAAGATTACGGTGAACCCTCGGGTTCGCAGTCGATGATCTCTCCCCCATGTTAACTTCGGGCACATCCGCGATGTCGAACGCATTGCATCCCTCTGTCGCCTACAACAATCTCAAATGCTCCCAAGGAGTCGGCCGGTTGCTCTGTATAGACTTGCCCATGCGAAGTAATCAGTTTGTTTCAGGAAGTTGATAAGTGTTTCGATGCCCTGTCCCAAACCCACGACGCCCGCCAAGGATACACCAAGCCAAGCCTCACGCACCCGGGGCAGTATCGCAAGATGTTATTTTGTGGCCATAGGGCAGTCGCGGCAGCATACATTGGTACAAATATCGAGGAGTACCGTATGCCCAGTTGGGCAAAACTGCGTTAAGCAGTCGAATACTTCTAGTGCGGTTTCCTTGAAACACGTTGATTTACTAATGCAATGGGGGATGCGGCTGCAAACGGCGAAGCAGCCGTCTTTTGACCTATGGTCCTACCGCTTCCATTCATTCTCCACTAGTACCTTGGAGACACTGAAGCCGAATGCAGAGCAGTTTCATCCTTCGTCGTTGGTGATTTCGAGCACATCACCGTAGTCATAAAGGAGAAATAACTTGAAACCATTTGAGCATCTGGGTTTGGTTGACGGAGCTGGGATCGGGGCCAAAGTTGGTGAAGGAAAACGTGAGGGAAAGGAATTCGGGTGCTGCGGTTATCACCGTCCCATTCTCTATGCACAATGCGCAATGCTGTTGAGGTTGGGATGGACCGTACCAGTCACTGACTATTATACGCTTTCTTATAATTCATAAGATCCTTTATTAGCGCTCCTCGAAAGAAATTGGTTACACATACATATTGAGCCACTTCTCTGCGGATTCTTCTTTCGACACCCTCGCCCATATTGTGCAGTTGATGAAGGGGAACAAGATTGGTGGAGTCATCTCTGGCACTGCAATACTTGAGTCACATAGTGCAACAATTCAGACTCGGGTGGCGACAAGTTTGAGGATGGTGGGCGCTTTGAAGGCGAGCACTGGTGGTACTACAGAGCTAAAATTTCGACTCTAAGCTCAAGCCTCGGCGATTTGACATACGTGCTCAAATTTTGCTCGTTGCTCAAGAGCACAATCTTCAATTACTTGGGAGCAATTAATCTCATATTTTTCTTTTGATTTCATAAAGGAAAAATTACAATGCCACTGGCTTCATTTAGACTTGGAAAATACAGTAAGCGTTGTTTTTAAGGAACTTGAAAAAAATCAAGATTCCCGCCGCGTTCACTTTGTTCAGTCTTATGAGTTACGCAAAAGTCCAAGTAATCTGAATCGTATCATTATCGCTCGACGCTCAGGAGAAGTACACCAAGTAATAAAAGTGAGCAGGCTCCACTTTGCAGATTTGTATTCCCGGGGAAGGGTCAAATGAGTTGAGCCTCTTCCTTGGCTTCTTTTGCTTTAGGGACGAGTTGGTGACTAGTGCGCTTCCATTTCTTCTATTTCTGAAGCGACTCCGAGTCCGACATCTATACTTGTTTAGATAACTTGTGCTTTATAACATTCCTCCAAAGGACCGAATATGTCAAGCAAGAACTCGTTCGTTTTACTCAGCTTGTCTTGTACGCATATCTCTTCCGTTAACAATGACTTTCCTCATTATGGAACACGTTACAAGATATGTATGTACTTACCTCCCTGTTCCATACTATGAACACGTCACTGTATTTTATCCCAAGACACAACAATTCTCATGCCATCCTTCTCGATCTGATCCAGAGATTTATAGATGCCATCCGCCTCCTTTTCTGACCGATTTCGGAACCCCAGAGTGAACTCCCTTAAGCAGTCAACCTGAAGGGTTGATGCTTCCACAACGTTATTTGCCAAGAGCTTCTCAGGAATCCATCGCGACTGAACCATATCCACGACTGAAGTATCTCGAAAATCGGTCGCACCAACGTTAAACAACCTCAGTGAATGCAATCTCGGGACAATTGGTGAAATCTGCGAATGAAGAGAGCTAGAAAAAGAACCACAGTGGAGGCTTTCTATGAATTCTGAGGATATTGGGCTGTATTCTGGGGGACGAGCGAGTCATCAAGGGTGAGATCTTTGAGAGTAGGGAGATGGATGACGAGACGAACAAGGTTGGAATAGGAGAGAGCTAGACTCTGAACAGAAAGTGACGTTAACTGTGGAGATGACCGTTGTACGAATGTCATGAAAGGCTCAAAGAAGGGCCAGAAGTAGGGCCAGGGCCTTCTACTTCTAACTCCATCCTCTGGATACTTTTGCAAATGGAGCGCTTTCAGTGAAGGAAGTCGAAGAAAAGGCCACACAGAGTCACAGAGTTCAGCATCGGAGGGATCATAGTCCCAGAACCCATGGCGTACAGTCAAAAATTCCAATCGAAAAGAGCAAGATATCGGACCAGAGTGCACAAAATCAGTGTCGATCCACGTTTCTGTGACTGTTAAAGAAATAAGATTTGAAGTACGCTCAAATAATTCCTGGATGTCATGCTCGCAAGGATGGAAGTCGAGGTGAGTCAACAGCAAATAATCAAAGTCCCGGAAGAACCCCATTGAGGATTGCAACTCCTTGAGGTTGGGAGATGTTCCAATAAATGGGTCAATGTCCTCTACCCAAGGATCGCCGGGAATGGATAACGTCTTCAGAACAGGGAAGGAAACTGAGGGAATCCCATCTAGCAAGGCCTTAAAAGTATGAGAACATTCTAAGGACAGGTATTGCCAATGCGACATATGCCCAAAAAATTGCTCCAAAACTGGGTGAAGCACTCTTTGCTCCACAAAAGGATGTGATCCTATCGAAAGGCTGATCGTCATTGGCCATTGTTGGGACCGCTCGAGGACCTTAGACAAGAGGGCGAAGAGCTTTGAATGGTCAGTTTTAGGGTAATTATTCGTATCCTCGCATACTTCCCACCGCAATGTTATCCGAGACCACAGCGCAGGCATGGAGAGTGCATTCCTGCGCCAGCGCGTGCAAACAGAGCTGATAGCGATAACAGGCTTATTTCTGAAAGCCTGCGAAGCATCAATGGGCACTGTCTCTTCGAGATCATCAACTTCAAAGTTGTTCGTATCACAGCAATCATCGAAGATGCATTGCAAGATCTCGTCCGGAACTTTGCGAGCTGGTGAGAGCAGTGACTGGACTTCAGACGCATACTGCTTCAGATTATCCCTTTGCGCTGCCAAAAGAGTCCTCCGAGACTCTAGACGTTGAATTTCCGTGTCATAATCCTGCAGATCGCGTTCGACACTTTGGATAATATTCACAACTTCATCTGGCTGGACAGACGCAGGGCCGGATTCAGTGCGTAACTTGTCGCGTATTACGGAAAAATCCACGATTACGCTAGGGGTGAAGACCTTTGTTCCGCAAGCAAAGCAAAATGTCATCGAGATGATGAGCGTACGTTGAAGAAATAAAATGTGTTGCAAGCGCCGGAGTCGCACACGTGCTTACTTTTTAGTGTTTAGCCACAAACATACTTTGTCTTTTGTACACCCATGTTCGGGAACTGTGGCCCGATGGCTTCGTCGTATCTCTCCCGTCATGTTCGAATCGGACTCATCAACTCTCATCTCAACTCTCATATAACATTTAAATGCACCAAACAGTCCTTCTGGTCATTGGCACATTCGAGGAGCAATTTCAGGCCTTCAGGTGGCTTTGCCTTGTATAAAACACATAACACACTTCCGATTCGCCTGTCGGAGCTCGAGAGTATACAACTTTCCGTGTAAACTGGCGAAAGAGAAAGATTCCATGGAATCTAGCAGTGGCTGGAATCGGTGGTGGTCAGTCTTATCTCTCTGCGTTCAAATGCATACTAATCGGCGATTCTACGTTAGCTCTTGCATACCGTGTCTACTACGAGCTATCTCTTCGTTGGCCGGGGTACCAGCTCAGAAATCTGGACGAGTCCGAATTTCCTTCTGTTGACTGGGACAACCCTTTTGAAGCCTTGTCATATCTTCGTGACTTGAATCATGTGTGCTTCAGGTACTGGGACCAAATGCAACCGACGTTCACATTAAGCCAAGAAGCAAAGGAAAAAGCTCAAAAAGTCATCCGCTTAAACAGCTTATTCCTTGATCTTTCTCGTGAAGATTTGGAGCAGATAGTCAAACAAACGATAAACGACTTGCAAGAAGAAGAGACAGATAGCATCGTTTCGACGCTTGTCACCTTGCAATGTCAAATGCATAAGACAATGAAGGAGGCGCCACACCAGGTTCATGGCCTATTGGACCATCCTCCTCGATGGGAGTCCCGTACTCTGGGTTACGATTTGCGTCAGATTGCAACGGTGGTACTTGAAACTAATTATGCGCTCCTCTGACTTGCCCAGAAATACAGTACACGCGATACTTTGATACAACTTGCTATCGCTCTCCGTTATATTGACAATGAAGAAGCATCCAATGCGATAAGGACTGGAACTGAGGCCTGAGGAGAGATGAACCAGTATCGCATTTAGCTATGTGTAGGTTTTCTCCCCGCATCGTCTCTCACACATACACATTCCCTTGTATTTCTGTTCTTCCTCTTCCGTCTCATCTGTTATTCTCCCTTGTCCTCCTCCCCCTCCCTCCATCGTCATCCATATGGATCTGACCGATAACCCACTTTAGATCGATTTTACCTCACACCCAAGACAAGTACGAGTAGTTGAACTCGATGCGAGGGGAAGTGAACCGATGGTGATGGTGGGACAGTGTAAACGCGATGTCACTATCGACAGTAGAGTGGGATCGTGAAAGGATGGCTCGGATCTGGTGCCAGCCTTTCAATCGAGCTTGCTGAGTCCCTGGAAGACACATACTGTTCTGTCACCACCGTTGTCGAAAAGCCTCATCTAGTCACGATCTTCCGACGGCTGAAGTGGTCCTATGGAGAATTTGGGAACTCTTAAATTCACGCTGGAGCCGAGGGTCGCTTCAAGCAGTTGAGGTAAATTCTGTAAAGACCCATCGTGCGCGTGAGGTTCCAAATATTAATGAGACCTGGCGGTGTTTATCGTTGGAAGAAAAAGTATTATTGCACGAAGAAAAGACGTGAAAATTTTGAGCTATTTCGTATGTAGTTGCTGCTTATCTTATCTCGGAATAAATGTATTCACGCACGTGCCTACTTAGATCTTGATCTACGCCATAAACAATCTCTTCCTTTGCCCATGCTCGGAAACTGGGGCTCGAAGGCTTCATGGTACTATCTCCTCCGCCATGTTCGAATCGGAGTCATCAACTCACGTCCCAACTCTCACAATACATCATCTAAACTCGCTAAGCAGTCCTTCTGGTCATTGGCTCCAGCGAGGAGCAATTCCACGCCTTTAGGCGGCTTTGCTTTGTATAAAACACATAGCGCACCTCCTTTCCACCACGTTGGAGCCCGAGAGTATGCCACTTCCCGTAGAAGAAGTGTAAATTGGCAAAAGAGAACGATATCGTGGGGTTCAGCGGCTGTAATTGGTGGTGAGTCCTGATTCTGCGTTCAAATGCATACTGAACATTCAACGTTGATTCTATATATGTTAGCTTTTGGATACTATATCTACTACGAGTTATCCCTTCGTTGGCCGGGGTACCAGCTCAAAAATCTGGATAAGGCCGGATTCTCTTCGCAGGTTATTGACTGGGACAGCCCTGTTGATATAGCAGCATATCATCACTACTTGCACGATGTGTGCTTCAGGTACTGGGACCGAATGATCCGGGTCCCGGAGTTCACGTTAAACCAAAAAACAAGGGAACGAGCTCAAATGCTCGTCCCGTCAATTAACTTCTTCCTTCAGCTTTCTCGTGAAAATTTGGAGCAAATAGTTAAACACAGGACAGACATATTTCAAGGGGAAGAGATAGATAGCATCGTTTCGAGGCTTGTCGACTCGCAGTGTCAGATGCGTGAGGCAATGAAACAGGTGGCACATCAGGTCCATAGTCTTTTGGACCATCCTCCTCGATGGGAGTCCCGTACTCTGGGTTACGATTTGCGTATGATCGCAGTGGTGGTACTGGAAGCTTTTTATATAATGATCGAAATTGCCCAGGAACACAGTACAAACGATATGTTGATGGAAGTTGTTTTCGCTCAACGCAGGACTGACAATAAAAACGCATCTGATGCGATAAGGACCGGGACTGAGGAGAGCTGAGAACGAGTATCGTATTTATTTGCGTGTAGGTCTTCTCTCTCCCATACACACTCCCCTTCTTGTCTTTCTGTTCTTTTTGTTTCGTCGCATCTCCTGTCCTCCTCCCTCTATCCATATGTATCTAACCGATGACACACTTTAGATTGATGATTCCACCTCCCACCTCACGACGCGCAAGACAAGTAGGAGTGGTTGAGCTCGACGCGAGGCAGAGTGAAAACTATCGAGATGAAGGGAAGTGAACTGAGGATGATTGCACGACAGTGTAAACGCGATGTCAATGTCGACAGTAGGGTGGGATCGTGAAAGGAGGACTCTGATGGATCGGAAGCCACAGTCACCAACTTGGCGGTTCCGCTGACCAAAGTCACGACCGTGGAGAGGTCATACGAGCTTCATCTAGACCTAGCTGGAGACAAAGACGAGGGTAGCATCGGCCGCTTCGACGAGATGTGGAATTTTGTAGAGATGCGAATATCTGTATGACATACTTATCTTGATTCTTATCCTCTGATAAGCCACTAAACGGCTAGTGCTTCCGAAACAGCCCGATCATCATCAATTATGACGTTGCCGACGGCGTCTCGTTTACTTGTGCTTACTTTTTCTCAACCACCACTGATTTCACCCGAGCTGGTCTCTCGCTCACTTGGTCTCACTTTGTGGCTCATCTTGCGTTGGTCACTGCCGTTACTCTACTCTGCCTATAATTCACATCACGCCCAAATGGAGGTCAATACTATTACTTCGGCCACTCAAGATTCTAGCCAGGTTGCTACCGTTGACACGTCTTCAGTCGCTGCCGCCTACTCAGCTGTGGAAGTGCTCAAAATTGATGGCCAGGAAATTTCAAAGAAGGAGAATGTCAGTATAGCAGAGGGTATTACGCTTGATGTATCTGGTACCCCACAACGTTTCGAACGTTCCAAGGATATGCGTACCCAGGAGGAGAAGGACAATCTCCTGCGTGGGGTAAGTGATTTGTTTTCTATGTGATGCTAATGCTAATGGTAACGAATGTCTCTTGCTGTACTAGGCAAAGGAGTTCCATGAATCCCATCCCTATGTTCCGCCAGCCGAGGTTAGGAAGAGACTGAAATTGGAAGCGGAAGCCGCAGAAGCAACGAATGCCGACTCGGTGGGTGGTATGTATTCTGATTATCTGGTCGCTGACAATGACACTGTTCAACGCTAAGGCTGCAATAATGAAGTCTACTCAATTCACAAAGAAGGGAAGCAAGACCGGCGCGCTTCTTCAGTATGTTGACGGTAACACTGTCGCGGAGGAGAAGAACAACAGTATGGCATTGGGTATTACGCCTGATGCATCTGGTACCCCACGACGTTTCGAACGTTCCAAGGATATGTGTACCAAGGAAGAGCAGAAAATTTTACTGCGTTGGGTAAGTGATTTGTTGTCTATGTGATGCTCATGGTAATAAATATGATTGGAGGTTCACGATCGGACGTTGAGGGGCATTTAGCACGGGAGTATCACCTGAAATCATGACCGAATGGCCAATTCCCTTCCAGACACAGTTACTGACGCGGTCCGGATTCGCGGTTCACTCGCGCTACAGTCGCCATATACGCTCGTAAACTGGATCCCGCCGCTAGACTGGTATACCGAACATCCAGGCGCAGTGATATCTCTGGAGTCTCTCGATCTGGCAAGATGCTGAGAACGCGTAACACAGCAAAGTAAGAGGGTAGGATTTTAGAATATCGTTATCGGGGCTTACCAGAACGCTTCGAGTAGAGAGGATACTTTGGAATACTGCTTGCAGTCTATACGCGCAAGTTGAGAGAATATTCTTCTTGCTCTGAAAGCGACATACTGAGAACCTCCAGAACGTACTTGAGGAACCTGATGGGCGTGCAAGTCAGATTTTCTTGTGTGAGATCAAAATTTAAACAACTTTACTTGCTGTAGCACAATTCCAGTATTCATTAGCCCTAAAACTACAATAAACCCTGCCGCATGAGCTACAAAGAGCTTGTCACTGTGAAAATACGAACCCAACATGAGTAGAAAGTGCATGATACCTAATAAGAAAGTAAGTATTCTACCCTAATGAGTCCGCAGAACACTTACCGTCTCTCCAAAGGGTATCGATAATAGGTGCACGTACATTTTCTGGAATGGTTCTGCGCCATCTGACTATTTGTATCAAGGTGAGGGTCAAGTTTACTGAAGACGAGAAACGAATATCATCGCCCGGAGAACTTGAAGCTACAAAGTGAAACATACCACATTCGTAGAAGATGACCACAATATAAGGTACAATAAACTTTGCAGTGATGTCCCCGATGGTTAGACTGCAGATCTCCCCAAACTTCGGAATCGCCAAAGGCACAACTGTGAATAATGAATCTTTCTAAACGGTACGAAGTGAAAGAAACCCGGGCCCTACCACGATTCAAGGCTATGCGTTCGCCAATTATGACTGCAGTAGGGATCATTGTAGCCTTCAAGTTGAGGATTCATCTCAATGGAACGGTCTTCGGGTATAAGCTAAACACACACCAGAGAAAATATAGTCAAGCCTATTAAAATCCTACGGCTTCTGTTCCATATAGCCCAGGTTCTGACAGCTACAATAACTAAGTGCTCGAAATTAGCTTGACTTGAACATCTAACGATAAGGCCAGATTCATACATTCAGATGCAAAGATCGAAAGCAATCGTAGTACTATGGAAGTCAACACGGGTCCCAAGTTGACGTTAGAATTTCAAACATAGGCACTTACTGCCAGCTACAGTCTGCAGGTTAATCTCCACACTGGCAGGCCCACACAACTTCTATATGTCCAAGAATTTGAGCAGAGGGGCGGTAGAGGAAGGGTTAAAAGGCATATATGCAGAGGAAAATCTTCACTCACAGGTACGACGAAGAGGATAATTTCAGCCAAGGCGCCATATCGAGCAATTATAAAAGCACTAGAGCTTATGGACATCGGTCGCCTCCAGATATATCTCGCCTAGTTTAAACAGAAAACATCACTACAAAGCAGCCTCGGTATTTGAGGCATTCTGGTACACACCTCATCACAAACAGTCAAGCAATAGTCATACAACTAAGTACTTATTGAGTCAGATGCTGAAGAATCTTCGATCAGTGGAAAAACTCACCAGCAGCGTTGCACTGGCATCTACATGAAAAAATCAAGTTGAAGTGCCAGCCATCGGAAAACCATAGGAGATGCTCACAGATTATACCCTGAATTTGAACAAAGTAACTTTAGAAGCCTCGTTCTTGACCGTAAAGAAAAGATACTTACTTGACCCATGCGCCCATTAGTGATGCATTCATGCAGGTTTTGTATTTGGAAAGTGGTTAAGTTTACGATGTTCATGAGTGGGATGCAACGGCATCGATGTTGTGGAAAGAAAGGAAGGAATTGGGAAGGAAGGAAGATTTTATTACGCGGCATCTAAGCGCTGATAGCATTGAGAGCCCTGGATAGTATTGAGTACGCCGGAGCTATAAATGAGGAACGCAATACTTAGTACACCTTAGTACATAATTTGAGTATTAGCTGAACCTAAATTCTCAATAAATTACAATTGTACTACCGTGGCAGCGGCCATCCCCGATTCCAGGATGTTCATGCCGTGTAATAAATTCCTTCCAGGAATGAATCGGATGATGGACTGATAGTCCTACTTACGTAGAGTGAAAATCCTTATCAACGTCCGATTCCCGAACTCAACGCATACCACGCCTGGCTAGGATTGGTGGTGAGGAACTTCATGAAATTGTTGTCTACATTGTGATATCTATCTCACCTTAGAAGATCAGTTCAATGTTGGCCCAAATGCACAGAGCCTGGAACACTGTCGGATTTCTTGATTTTTGATTACTCAGTGTTATATAGTTCGTTCGTTGGTCCATTCGGGCAGGCCAGTGTTTGAGGTGAGTTTTTTCAACTTCAGGGCTTAGGATTGTCCCATTACTCCTGTCACATAAGGCTCTGTTCAGTAGCGAGATCACCCTGAACTCGAACGTGAACCTCAAGTTTCATATTTCCATATACGATATTTGAAATCATATGAGTGACAATCCGGACCTCAGTCGCCGGTCACCTTACCACTGCGCGCTAACGCGTGCAATCGATAAGAAAGCCACTGCTAGCATACCACCGCGCTGCCCACCGGATTTTGGGCTTTGTGGATGCCCGTTGACGCGTTTTCTGATCGTTCAATGATGTATGTAGACTGCCAGCAACTCCCTCTTCTGTTTTATAAGCCATGAGGAAAGAAAAAGAGTACGCGTGCGGGGCTCTGCGCGTCTGGTCACAATTATTACATCTAGTTACAAGACATAGCGTCACATCAAAATCACATCAGACGAGGTTTCGACTTTACTTATTATAGGAATTTGAAACTTGAAGTTCACGTTGAGTTCAGGGTGAACTTGCTACTGAACAGAGCCTAAGATATATATGTGGCATGTGCTGACATCTGCATCTATGATTCCCATATGTAAAGTCATGCTGTGTACTACTGTAGGGCTAGTCAAACTTTCAAGTCTTCAACCCTTGAAATTAACTTGAAATGCTCTATAAACATGCCTCCGCGAAATTTCGACCCAAATTAGCTCAGTCCTTACTCTGCCATCCACAGAGCACTTCAACTCAGGGTATTCGCTAAGAGAATAACCAGCTTGATATTGTGACTGTTCCAAGACGCGAAATTGAAACTAGGGGACGAGAAAGGTACCACAATGGCAGTGCTGACAAGTGTGCATAATGCGACGCAGGATAGCTTTCAGGGGAGTGGAGCTCTCCAATATGTGGTAAGTACGCAAACGATGGCACCATCGGCGCTGACGTAGGCACAAAGCGAGGGCTGGAAGTTCAGCCTTCGTTGTAATTCTAGTCCTGCGTAATGGGTGGTGATGAGGTGGACATCCAAGTGAACGGAGGTGGTTCGGGGAACTTGGAGCACACCCAGCGCTGACGCTGGTTAACGTTAAATTAAGTGGGATACTAGCGATCGCGATAAAGTAGGGGTTTCTTATACCGTATGTAACTAGATGTATGGTCAAAGACTAGGGGGTGGGGACCAACGAGAATTTATGTGGAAAGGTTTCAGCGATTGAAAGGCTGATCGTCATCGGCCATTGTTGGGACCGCTCGAGGACCTTAGACAAGAGGGCGAAGAGTTTTAAATGGTCATTTTTGCGGTAACTATCATCATCCTATATTTCCCACCGCAATGTTATCCGAGACCACAGTGCAGGCATGGAGAGCGCATTCCTGCGCAAGCGCGTGCAAACAGAGCTGATAGCCATAGCAGGTCTATTTCTGAGAGCCTGTGAAGTATGTGCGTGAAGGGCACTGTCTCTCCGGGATCATCAACTCCAAAGTTGTTTGTATCATAGCAATCATCGAAGATGCATTGCAAGATCTCGTCCGGAACTTCGCAAACTGGTGAGAGCAGTGAGTGGACTTCGGACGCATACTGCTTCAGATTATCCCTTTGCGCTTCCAAAAGAATCCTCCGAGACTCTAGACGTTGAATTTCCATGTCGTAATCCTGCAGATCGCGTTCGACATTTTGGCGAATATTCATAACTTCATCTGGCTGGACAGACGCAGGGCCAGACTCAGTGCATAACTTGTCGCGTATTCCGGAAAGATCCACGATTACGCTAGAGGTGAAGACGTTCGCTCCTCAAGCAAAGCAAAGTGTCATCGAGATGATAAGCGTAATCATCGAAGAAAAAAAATTAATACTATTTATCGCAAAAGCGCTAGAGTGGAACACGTGCTTTCATTGTCTTTTGTACCCATGTTCGGGAACTGGGGCCCGAAGGCTTCCTGTTACTATAAACAATGTAGTAGGGAGCGCACGGAGAGCGAGTCAATGACTTGATAAGATTAGATAGGGCTTATCTCGGAGTTTGAAGCGCTGGGGTCACGTGCACACTTAATCTCTGCATACCTCTGTCTTTACCCATGCTCGGGAACTGGGGTCCCAAGGCTTCATGGTATCTCCTCCGTTATGTTCGAACCGGGTTGATCAGCTCACATTTCAACTCTCACAATATATCATCTAAACTCGCTAAGCAGTCCTCCTTCTGCTCATTGGCTCCATCGAGGAGCAATTCTAGGCATTCAGGTGGCTTTGCCTTGTATAAAACACATTGCGCATTTTCTTTCCGCCATGTTGGAGCTCAAGAGTACACCACTTTTCGTAGAAGAAGTGTAAATTGGCGAAAGAGAGAGATTCCATGGGGTCTAGTGGCTGGATTTGGTGGTGAGCACTCGTCTCACTTGTTTTGCGTTCAATGCTTACTAAATAGCAATTCTATATATGTTAGCTTTTGGATACTATATCTACTACTACGAGTTATCCCGTCGTTGGCCGGGTTACCTGCTCAGAAATCTGGACGAGTCTAAATTTCCTTCTGTTAACTGGGACAGCCCTCTTGAAACCGTGTCATATCTTCGTGACTTGGACTATTTGTGCTTCAGGTACGGGGACCAAATGATCCGACAACCGTTGGTCGCGATCAGTCAAGAAACGAAAACAATCCAAGAAATCCTCCAGGCAATTGACTTCTTCCTTCGTCTTTCTCGTGAAGATTTGGAACGAATAGTCAAATTTAGGGTAATCAATGTGCAAGAGGTAGAAATAGATAGCATCGTTTCGAGGCTTGTCACCTCGCAATTTCAGATGCATAAGACAATGAAGGAGGTGGCTCATCAGGTCCATAGCCTCTTGGATCATCCTCCTCGATGGGAGTCCCGTACTCTGGGCTACGATTTGCGAGAGATCGCAAGGGTGGTGCTTAAAGCTAATTATACACTGCTCGGACTTGCAATGGAACACAGTACAAAGAATATGCTGACGCACTGTCATCTCGCTCTCACCGATGTTGGCAATGAAGGAGCATCCAATGCGATAAAGATCAGGACTGAGGATAGATGAACCAGTATCGCATTTACTTGCATGTAGGTCTTCTCTCCCCATACCGTCCCTCTCCCTTCTACATTCCTCTCTCTTTCCGTTTCCTCTTCAGTCTCATCTCCTGTAATTCTCCCTTGTCTTCCCTCCTCCCCTCCATTTATATTTCTCCCTCCATCATCTTCCGCGTATATCTAACCGATGACACTCTCTAGATCGATCTCGCCTCCCTCTCACGACGCGCAAGACAAGAAGTAGCAGTTGGGCTTGAGGCGTGGGAGAGCGACGAGTATTTGGATGAAGGAGAGTGAACGGTTGTGATGGGTGTAAGCGTGTCGATATGAATGTTTATACTTAGAGAGGGACCGTCCAAAGAGGACTTGGATCCGATCCCATTCCAATGAAAATTTAATCAGAACATTTGCCTTGCAATCACGAGCTGGGAGGCGCTTACTTTACTGTTCTGTCATCCCCTAGCCACGAACTTCTATTAGTCGAAGCAGTTCAAAGCGCAAATCTCTTGACCTTCTACATTGTGCGAACGAGCTTGTATCTGGAGCCGTTGTATCTTGATTACGTTGAGCGCATGAAGCTTCCATTACGGTTTGTCGGAAAGTCCGATTTTCGCCCGTAACCGGCCGGCAGCACTCATAAACCCCATAATCAGAATGCCGCTTATGAGCGGCAATCAAGATGACTTGAAATTCATGATCCGCCGGGATTATGAGCACTGAAAAGCGGGCCGGCGGGATTATAAGTACTTAAAAGCGGAACGCCGAAATTATAAGCGCTAGGGTCGTTGAAAGTGGCTCATAAACCCCTTACAATCGCTAATAAACCCCTTTATAAGTAGGTCATTAAAAATGTAATGAACCTATAGTACTTGTTGTAGACGAGTTACTACTTGCTTAGTTATGTAGTTACTACAAGTTCCTAGGTCGTTAGTACAACTCGTTAATGCGCATTAGTTACTTTGGTATGGTAGTTAAGTTAGTACAGTTGGTTCATTAATGATCGTTCAATAATAGTAGTAGTAGTAGTCTAACTATCGCTCAATAGTAGTAGTAGTAGTAATAGTAGTACATAGTAGTCTAATGATTGTTCAATAATAGTAGTAGTAGTAGTAGTACATAGTAGTGGTAGTCTCAGTAATTAGTAGGAAAAGGGGGGTAGGGGGCTTTCGAAATCGAACCCTAAGCCTTCAGCTTAGGGGGCGCTTATAGTACAAATACACGGCATAGCTACCACTACACCATATAGGCATACTTATTGGAGGGGCCTGGGTTAATATGACATACTGACTGTTAGTTGGATTATAATAGCATAAGAGATACTAATAGTATAAGCTAGGTAAATGGATTGAGGGAGGATGATCAGAGCCACAAGTCTGCGAGTAGCGCGACGGGCACTGGCGATGGATAATCATGACGAAGAAACTTCAACGAAAGAGCGGCAAATTGAAAATGTAAAACGTCGCTGATAACAGGAGCGCACCTAGAGTGCAAAGCCAACATCAGATAAAAGAAGTAAAAGAAGCCAGTCGAGCTTACCTGGCGAACGAAAAGGCCACGAAAGAGCTCTCGAAGGTACAAATAGTCGGGTTTGTCATTGAAGTGAAGAGCGCGGATGTATTTCAACGTTGCGGCAGATGAAGTTGCGGGAATGAACATATTCGACACGAATCTGGTTCAATGTGAGCACCTGGTTAGTTGTTCGAAAGAAAAATAACCCACAAGCCAGTCTGGCTGTTGCAGAAGTTGAAGAGGTCTTCGGGGTGTGTACTGGGTCTAAAAAAAAAGAACAGAACGCGCTACTAGCGAGCGTCTTGTAAATTTTGAATCCGTATTCGAGCTGCTGAAGGTGCTGGGAGCGCAAGTGCAACAGCGAGCGCCTTGTTCAATCGAGCGAAAGGTACACTGATGCCACAGGCAAGGGTTTAGATTCGTATTCGAGCTGTGAGTGGTGGGACTAACGAGTGAAAGGAGCGCTGATGCCACGAGCGAGCGTGTTGTAAAGTTAGGATTCGAATTTGAGCCGTGGGCGGAGGAACTAACAAACAGAAGGAATTTTGACATCGCCAACGTATGCCCAGGAAGCTTGGGATACGCGTTCGAGCTGTGCGTGTTACTGGTGACCTCTTCTCCTTAGACCGATGTTCTGTGAAGGCCAGAGACTGATCAGATAAGGCTCTCAGCGGAAACGATAAGTGATACGCACCAAGAAGCCCGAGCCAATCTCTTCCCCAAGCCTGAACGTTGAACTTCCCGTCTGTACGGAAGTCTAATGATCATTCTGCCTTGAACAGGATGTCCGTTTCGGAGAAAAGAGAAAAGCGTTGGCAAGTCCGAGTGATGGTAGAGAAAAAGCAAGATGGATTGTTGTTGTTTGTCTGAGCTTTTGATGTCGCGAGCCCGACATCAAAAGCCTGAGCAAACGTGAGATATGTGAGTAAATTGGAATGTCCGAGTGATAATGGTGGACGTACCGAGACCGGGGCGAGTAAGGACAAGGATAACGGTCGTAAACCGGCGCTTGACCTCAGAGGACTTCACAGAGATTGGAAGTTTAATTAAACGCGCCGCGAGCTTGTTTACGGTCTTGCTGGTTTGCCAGTTACGCGGTGGGTAGATGATGGTGATTCCTTGGGACCTGTAGAGCAGAAGAACAATTGTTCCTCCACTCACAAACGAAAATCAAGCACCAAAAGAAATAGAGATTACACCCATGGGGTTGAGCGTAAGCTCAATTCCGGATAGTGTCAATTTTATCGTTGTGGAGAGGGTGTTCAAGTCCAGGTAAGGGATGTTAGGTATTTAGGCCGTGTTGGGAGTAGATGGATGGACGGGGACAAGGAGTAAAATCTCACGTGAGTTTTCGCAAACAGTTTAGCATTTTCAAGTATATACAGGTGGATTTGACGCGTCAATGATATGTACAGTGTGTAAATAGAGTACTACCGATGCATGTAAATCTACTTTATTTTTCGGGATCTTGTTTTACGAGTTTCTACTGCAATAGCTTCTCCCTCTCCTTCGTTGCCAGTTGATGTAGGCCCGGGTCGTCCACGGCCTCGACCAGTTCCACGACCTCGACTCTGTCCTCGTCCTGGCCCTTGACTGCGTGATGCGCGAAGATTGCTGGAACCTGGAGGGACCCCTTCATTGTTGTTACTACTTGCCGTGTCTATCTCGTTGACTTCAAGTTGTGGGAGATGCGGTTCTGCATCAGGATCAGGGGCGATGTTACGAGTAGCGGGAGTGATGTTATGAGCAATATTAGAGGTATTGGAAGCAATACTGGGAGTATTAGGGGTAATGTTCGAAGAGATGTTGGGAGCGATGATACGAGCGGAAGGACTAGCTGTAGCAGCATAACAGAACATCAGTAACACGATCATGATTTAGGGTCTATCAAAGCCACACACCTAGTGTAAGTACATCTTCTGCTAGCCTAACTGCTAGAAGTGCTTCAGTTACAGCGTCAACTTGTTGTGTTACGGAGGAGCCAGTTGCCGCTGAAGGCATCCCGACAAAAATACGCTGGTTGTAGAAAGCATATAGAAGGCTAATGTAACGCGTTCCTTTTGAGCCGTTTAGGAAGTTCCGGTAAGAGATGAAGTCGTTCCTATAGTTCAACTTTGAGTTCTTCCCAACGGCGGTGAATTCAGTGTCTTCCGATAGTAGGAAGCGAAGCTGCCAAAGGATGTTAGCCAGTAAGTGTATTAAGAAACATCGGACTCACCAAGACTGCAGATAAAGCGATGCTGGAGTCGTTTACCGTTTTAACCCCCCATAGCATTCCCACAAGGTGAGTTGCATAGTTGAATGATTCAGGTTCAGAAGAAAGTGACTGCTTGCCAAAAAAAAATTGCACGTAAGATCTAGAGAAGGAGTATTAGCAACATTGTACTTATTATCATGTAAAATACCATACCTTTGTTTGAAATTCATTCATAAATAACTTTGTATTATCGTGCACTTGATTGGGATAAAAAATAGGCGAGAAAGGATGCGAAACTGCGGGAGAGCCAGGAAACTCAAGTAGATTTTTGAGCAGGGTTGAATTCCGGCGCAAGTCATTGGCTTGAGTAGGTAGGAGTGAGGCCGGTACGTCGACCTCAGCCAAGATCATAGGAGCACACCCACGAACGGTACTGACAGCTGCAGTGCGACCTTGTTTGGCCTGGTGAATGAACTATGAAAGAGAAATATCAGTCGTTGTAGCAATAGCTTACAGAACAATGTACCGCTTTTCGAAATGGCGCATAATTAGCAGCCCTCTCGCGGAGCTCCCGATCATCCAGAAAGCAATGGAGTTCCTTTATAAGCCCGGCTTCAAATGTACTCACATCCTTGAATCGTTCAGGGCATTCGGGATCGAGACTATCCTTTGGAGGGCTTGTAAAAAGATCGGAGGTTGGCCACGGATAAACAGTAATGGCATATTTTTTTCGCCATCTTTCGGATTAGTTCATCGTTCAGAAGAGGGTCATGGGCTATGGCAGAGTTCCTGCCAGTTTTTGTTCGTCTGGCAAGAGCAAGTTCGGACTTCAAGTTGGCATTCTCGTTACGGAGTTTCGAATTGTGGCTGATAACCTGCTGGTTCTGCTCCTGGACCATCTGAAGAGCCTAGTAAAAATTTGGATAAGTGTTTTTAATACACATGGCCAGTTGCCACTCACCTCACGCAAATCATGCATTGTCACATTTTCTACACTTGGGAGCACATATGGTATAAACTCGGGGTCATCTGAGATGTCAGAAAAGTTTTCTTCATCGTCAGACATGACTAGAAGAGAGGGGGTGAAAATAAGGTATAAGAAGAAATGAAAGGGGAAGTTCCCTTTTGAAGGACTTGAAGCGAGAACCCACGTACGTAATGATCTCATACGACAATCGTACAAGCATGCCAATAAATTATGATATGACTTTTAGCTATCTCGGGAGGAGAAAGAACATGGGTTACATGTTGCCTTGAAGGCAATATTTGCATGTAAGGTAGCAGTGCTTGTAGCAATCTGCGCAACAGTGGGGAACGCACACAAGGGGAGGCAGCCACTGCACAGCCCCTTGAACTCAATGTCAGTTTGTGACTGCAATGTGGTAGCTGTGGCAGACTACCAGAGATGTGTGGTAGCCGCGGCGGATTACCAGATATGAGTGGTAGCTGTGGCGGATTACCAGATATGAGTGGTAGCTGTGGCGGATTACCAGATATGAGTGGTAGCTGCGGCAGATTACCAGATATGAGTGGCGGCAGATTACCAGATATGAGTGGTAGCTGCAGCGGATTACCAGATATGAGTGGTAGCTGTGGCGGATTACCAGATATGAGTGGTAGCTGCAGCGGATTACCAAATATGAGTGGTAGCTGCAGCGGATTACCAGATATGAGTGGTAGCTGCGGCAGATTACCAGATATGAGTGGTAGCTGTGGCGGATTACCAGATATGAGTGGTAGCTGCAGCGGATTACCAGATATGAGTGGTAGCTGCAGCGGATTACCAGATATGAGTGGTAGCTGTGGCGGATTACCAGATATGAGTGGTAGCTGCAGCGGATTACCAGATATGAGTGGTAGCTGTGGCAGATTACCAGATATGAGTGGTAGCTGTGGCAGATTACCAGATATGAGTGGTAGCTGTGGTGGATTACCAGATATGAGTGGTAGCTGCGGCAGATTACCAGATACAAGTGTGTTTGGCATTTTTGTACAACCCAGATACATTTTTTAGCAAGAAGATCAGAGTAAAAGTCTTGTTACTACATAGTGAGCTACATCACTCTGATGTAATTCAAATAACTATCTACCATCGGTATACCCAGGGTAATAATTTTTGATCCTCAAAAACATATCAGCATCAAGAGCATCAAATACTAGCATATCATTGGCTTCAGCCAGATTGTCTGATGCCAATGGTAAGACCACAGCTCCACGAATAATGGATGAAACTGGAATCAACTCTGTCTGTGTCCCTTTGCAAATACGAAGAATACCCAGATCTTTGTCTATGCGAGGTCGTGCATGCACAACTTTGTATGATTGAACGAGTGCAAGAGGATATTCTTGATCACGAGCTTTGCACACAAAAATATAGTGCATTTGAGCAAACACTGGATCCACAATTCCTTTGAAGATCACAAAATCAAATCTTGCTTCACCACGGAAGTGTGGATTACAGCGCAGATAGTCTGTTGCAAGCCGCCAAGTGTCAAGAGATTCATACCGAACCTTTAAGAATTGGTATGGAATGATCTATGTATTTCCTGGTTGAGCAAAACCATAGCAGTAGTATAGACAAATGTCAACTTACAATATCGTGATGAGTATATTTGATTTGGATTTGACTGTTAAAGGTTGTAAGGATCCCAGATAAAAATTCTCCTGCACGCAGGTGAAGCCGTGAGAATATTACATCTCTGCCTTCTAGTTCTCCAAAAGATAATGGCTTGCATTTGGATCCAAGTGTGAAATGAATATTATCCAACACAGCTTCAATATCATCAGGGACATCTGGATCACCCTTTTGAAATGCATCCAGATTTTGAATTTCATCCCATATATGAGCTGCAACAACATTCTGGTGCTCAATTCGAACAATCTATATAATAGCTCAAGCTGCGCAACAAGATAATATAACATGCTTACCTGTTGTGCTGTGTCCTTGAAATTGGTGCGCCGCAGGTAGATTTTTTCGAAGAGGACCATGAAACTTCTCATTTGGCTTTGTGCTCATTCCTCGCAAAACACCCTTGCTCTCAATGTCATCATACAAATGTCGGAGATAGTGTAATTTGATAATTGAATTCCATGATTTAGGTTTCTCACGATCAGCTGTTTGGGATATATAGATCTGTAGATTTTATAAGCTGGCATCTTTGTTACAGACACAAAAGAAATCAAACTTTAAGAGTCTTCACAAAGCTTGTTATGGAATCACGCCCCAATATCATTGTGTCGGTAGTATGGACATCCAGGCCAGCATACATGATCACATTGATATACTTTCGCATAACCTTGAGTAGAGTATATCCGGCTTTGTTTTTAGTTTCAGGTACAACATTATGTGCACCAAACAGGAAAAGCTAGAGGAATTATTATTATCAGTACCCAGAAATGTGTTCCAAATGTGTTTATGACATAGTTACTTTTGAGATGTCATGATGCTTACTCCCATCATTAAAGGAATTTTTCATGACTCCTGTTCCAAAATGGTGGAGGTTGCGCCAACGTGGGAAGTGTTTAAACCTATAAGCTTTTAAATAAAAATGAACAAAAAAATTCAGGAAACACACTGATGGTCAATTTCTGTCATTTGATTCCGCTCCGAGAATTGCAGTTTTGCTTCTTCAAAAAGATGGTCCCATATTCCAACAAAAAAGTGAAGATCATCAAAGGAAATACTGGCATATGGGTCACTATTGGCAAGTTTAAAGAATGTATTCTAGTAGATGAATCAATATATATTCAATTTGGCTGAGAATCAGCAACTACACACCAAGATGGATCGTAAACCAAACTTCTTGAGTACTTCTTCCTCTTCCCCCTTTGAGACCTTCTGTCGAGCATCATTGAGTACATCAATAGTCTGCTGAGCTGTGCGCATTGTATATTCAGTCTCAAAATTCATCAGATCCCCTTTTGGAATCAGGCATCGGACACAAGAACATAAGCCTCTTAGGCCTCGAGTAAGGCAACTCAAAAAAATAATGGGCACTTACTGTTCTTCAAAGTCTGAGGATTTGATAAGGATACAAGGGAACATGTTCCGCTTAACATTATCCCCACAAGTGATTGTATAGCCAGTCTTGGAGTATCCAGATATTGACTCAAATATTTTCCCTGTTGCCTCATGCCATACAGCATTCTTGAAATTTGCCCAATCAGCTTTTCCACTGTGTTCTGCCTCTTCTACAACCTGCCACAAAATTGAATCTCTAATACATGAAAATTAAAGGATAACCCACAACGGGTAACCATCCCACAACACGGCCACCAGCAATGCCAGCCCCATTTCGTATATCCATTGGCAGGTTTGCACATCTAACAATAACAGGATAGCCTTTTTCTGTACCAAATGATGACAGTTTGCTTTTATCTGCATAGAAAACAATACAGAGTGGAACAGCTCCCACTGGCAGTTTTGACTGAGAGCAAGTCACTACATATGATATCTTTGAAGAATATTAAGTACCTGTATTTCCCACCATGCATTTGCTGACCATGCTTCTTTGATAAATTGTTTCCATGTTTGAGACTCTGAGTCAAATTTAGAAAGTCGCTGTGCATCCCATTCCATTTGTGATACAATGTCCTGGTTGAGCAACAGCTCCTGCAGCCAGTCCCAGACCGGCCGGTAATGAAGTTCATAAGGCTCTATCTTTTGATCTCGGTAAGGCACCAGAATTTCCTCCTTCTGAAACTGCCACATGGAGATTGAAGAATGCACACAATAAATAAATAAATGTAGCGCACCTTTGTTAACCTTTCAGCTGATAAATCCCAAGTAGATTGCATTTCTGCATAATTCTTCAAAGTAAATGCATCATGACCACGAGCAGCACAATTCAACAAATCTATAAGCTTGTTGGTCTGTTTTTCATTCATATGGCTTTCCAGTGCTAATGAGGCAACTTCAAAGTCCATACGGCTCCGCCATGGATGCCATGGTGCTGAGCTCAGAGGAGGATGTGCTTCTTCAGAACCATTCTTCTTGAATTCAAAATCCTCGAAGTGTTGAATAGATGACTTTCGGCCACTATGAGGATGATATTCAACCTTGATGTCATCATGTTGGATTTCATCTTCAAACTCTGTAACAATATTAGTACAAGCTTGGGAGGAGCAATGAGATACTATACCCTGATCATCGTGTTGTGGATCACTCTCAAAAGTATTGGTTTCAAGTGATATGTCCTGCTCAGGTTCAAGAAAGCTATCATTATCAAGTACATTATGGTTTGCAGATGGAGGTATGGCTAGATATTGTAAGTAATGTCCACACAAAACACTATCCAGAGATATCTTACTTGATGTTTCAGTATGTCTGTGCTTTGAGCGAAAAGCTTTTGCAGATTTTGCATCATCAAGCTTTTGTTGGCAAGAGATCTGGTGACGTGCGATGCCTCTGGTATCAAAATGTTTATGGCATATGCTGCATTCGCGTTTATTTTGCTCAGAAGTATCTCTTTGTGAAGTACGAGACATGGAGGAGAGAGGGCAGGAGGAAGGAAAACAGCCGCAAAACGCGTGCATGATTAACTTAATACGCGTGTCATAATTAACTTAATACGCATGTCATAATCAACTTGTCATGCGCTCATGATCGGACCGGGATCGGAATGCAATCTAATCATAATGCCGGGCCGCTTATGAGCGCAAAATCAACTTTCCGACATTGGGTAGGGTTGCACAGCATCCATAAATTTTCGAGGTGCACTCGCAATTGCCAGTGTGGTGATCTCCACTTCCCATTTTCCCTCCTTCTTCTCCCTCCTTCTTCTCCCTCTCCATATCCTGTTATGATTTTCTCCTCCCGTACTAGCTATCTTCAACGTCTGTGGTCATTGGCGTCGCCGGCTTGCTTATTTCTTACTCGCTGCATCCTAAGTATATTTGGCTAAATTTACAACATGTAAGTACCTCCTGCGTACAAACTAATAGTACTGTTGCCTGAGGTTACTCATACACCAAGGGCTTTTTGAAGGCCAGCGAGCGAAACACTGGGCAGTGTCACCTGGAATACGAAGAACTGATTATCGACATTCACCCCAGCATTATAGGGAGCGCCTAATATGGTACCGTTCTCGGTTAAAAAGTCGTTGTCCGACTAGTAAGCCAATGGTCAGTGCTTCACTTTACAAAAAATGGCGAAAATACGCACGGCGGTGAACAAAAAGTAATCATTTGGAAACGCTGGGTCGTCTACGGGTGCAAGAGCAAACGACTCCCATTTTTCATTGACCAATGTGCTGTTCTCTTCTCCTCCTGAAGCAATGGCATAAGTAATCAGCGAAAATAGTTGCAAGTTGAAAATTAGTTTACCATTGTGAAGACCGAATCGTGCGATCTGAACATCGTCGATGTAGTTGATAAAGGATACATAAGTAGCAGGAGTGACTGAGTCGAGGAGTGTACCATTTGGTGCAACCGGGTTAGCAGGATCATCAAACTCGGAATCAGCAATATTCGTGGCGCCGGCAATACTGAAAAGGTCGGCTTGCCTGGGTGGACAATGTAAGCTAAGAAAGGTATGCCCAGTATGAGAACTTACTTATACTTTGACGTGGTATCATCAGTTGTATTTCCGTCGCCGTTGCCGTTGCCGTCCCTCGATAACGAGAAGAATATATTTTCACTGACAAAGTGAACCTCGCTACTCGCTCTTGTTGTGTTCTTGGATGCGCTAACAGGAAGAGGAACAATCCATTCTCCAACTAACGGAGGACGCTGTACGGTGGGATCCGAGACATCGTAGGCGACCATTCGGGTATACCTAGAAGTCGTCTTGACGCTACCTCCGTCTTGCACAAGGGCTTCTTGAAGCATAGCGTAGAGGATATTGTTCTCGGGGTCTAATGTTAGGCCTTCGAAACCTAGAACGAATTGTCAAACACATGAGTTGGGGTCAGAATACTACCAGACAGTGGACACCTTTATTGCCACCCCGACCAGTCGTTGGATCAACTGCTTCAGTAAAGTTGAGGTTTCCATTAGCATCGAAAGGTAAAAAGGCTTTCGGAGGTTGAATGGTTTGAATCAAAGTACCGTTGGCCAGATAATGGTAGATATAAGGACCATATTCATCGCTGACCCAGTATCTGAAAGAAAAAGGATGTTTAGGACGCATATTGTGGATCGAACTCACAAACTTACGTGCCATCACTAATAGCGACCAGCCCCTCTGCATCTATCGTCAGATGCTGGTAGGTTTCATTAGCAATGGGCATCACAGGGTCCGCTAATGGCGCGGTTAATGGATCAATAAGGAATCCACTTTCGGCTGGCCTGACACCCAACGCATCCAATCCAGACGTATTTCCTCCACCTCTGTCAAATTGGACAACTGTGTCGATGTAGGTGAGTTGAAGAGTTTGCTGAGCCGTCACAAAATCGAGATTAGCAGAACCAGTGTAAGGAGTGAGCAAAAAGTCGATCTGGTGTTGACGCGCTCGGTAATCAATGGTAGAAATGCTTTCGGGGAATGAGGATATTCAGCCAATTGCGATCAAAACTAGGATCACCCACACATTGAAGCCGCGATCTGGGTGTGTCTCTAGACTACCTGTGTACGATCCATTGCCTAAGGGTTTCCAAGTACCCAACTTGAAAGCTATTGCGCTGCCAAACCCGCCTAAAGTGTCCCCGAGAGAGTCGATGGCGTCAGATGGTATCAATCCAAAGGCAACGAGTCCCTTGTTTACATAGGTCACTCCATCCAGAGAAACCGAAACTGCAGATGAGGATGCAGAGGATGTCCTAGTTGCATGAGTGTGAGGCGAACATTCGGCAACTTGGAATGAGTCGAAGATGGAAAGGGCGGCGAGACCCACAGAGAACAAGCCAAAAGACATGGTCAGTCCGAGCTGTGATGGGCCATCGAGTTAACATTTATACCGTAAGTTGTTTGAACGTGTGTCGAGGTGGTCGTGTGCTCAAATCAAGACAGGCGCTAAAAATGGATTCATTCTGATGCCTGCCTGTGAAAGTTTGTAGAGTCTGCCTATGAGAGACAGGAGGGGCCTGGCAATTAAACCCATCGTAGAAATGTATCTATATTTGAACCGTGTAGTGCGGGGAACTTGGGAAGATCTGGGTTCAAAGAGGCGAACTCAATAGAAGTCAACGCAAAATAACTTACAAGGGCGCCTCTTGCATTCCGAATCCAATAGACCCCTGACTGTGCTCGCTGTGCCTGATATTCACTCGAGTGACAAGTCCAAATTTGG
This sequence comes from Rhodocollybia butyracea, assembly GCA_015501585.1. NCBI lineage: Eukaryota > Fungi > Basidiomycota > Agaricomycetes > Agaricales > Omphalotaceae > Rhodocollybia > Rhodocollybia butyracea. The sequence continues at coordinate 266,104 of JADNRY010000045.1, read as the reverse complement.
TGCTTTGGAGCTTGAAAGTCGCGGCATACTTTTAGATACTTTAAGTTATTCACCAGGCACATCTCATTCTTCCATTGTCGTTGGAAGCTGCTGGGATAAATTATAATCCCAATCTGGCGAGTTTGGGGACCCGCCCTTCAGTTCCTGCATAGTCATACATGCCCCTTGAGATGTAAAAGAGTTTCATGCTCAGAAATGAGAAATCGACGCCGCTGAAGATGAAGACGAGAGTCGGAATAAAAGAAGAAGCAGGCTCTAGCCGGCTGAGTTGAACAAGTGATTGGTCAGCTAGAGTTCACTTTATGCTCCTAGAGTCCTGCACAATGCACGTAACTTCATGCACGTAACTCCTGGGTCATCAACGTAGCAGCCCAGATACAATGTCAAATCAGATGCTCGTGTACTTCTATGTAGAATTAAATGGTTCAGTAGAAGGTACAAGGATCAGCTGGATCTACCTTTATTTTCGTGATCAATCAGGTTACCAAGTATCATCGTCTAATGCTATCACGTGTAAGGTAGATCTTGGTAGATGAACGGTGAGATTTAAGTGCTTTCAGTGGCAGCTCTATTTTGTCACTGGGCAGTGAATACTAACCAAGCCTGTTACTTCCCTTTTCAAGTTGGTTTGAGCATTTGGGGTTGTTATTTGAATTCAAGCCATAATTCTTTCCGATGGCGAGCTGTGGCAAAGTAACGGAAGCGATTAGGTATTCTCTTTGCTAAAGTCATTGGCGGGAGGCGGGGAACCGTCAGCATTGTGATTACTACCTTGTCAGGGTATTGTGTTGAACCTTATCAGTAAGGTAGATGAAAAATGTATACTTGTCATCGAACAACCCCATGGCAAACCATTAGAGAAGGACCATATCTTTACCCACTGAGGCTGGCCTTGTCGACGGATAGCCACTCACTACATTCTAGGAGGCATTTATTGTGTGTATCATTCCTGCTTACATTGGTAATAGCAAGGTCCTAGCTAACTTGAAATACCAATTGCCTTCTGAACACTACCAGACGGAACACTGGGCAATGTCACTTGGAACACAAGGAACTGATTATCGACATTGACACCAGCATTGTATGGAACCCCCAGTGATATACCGTCTTCTGTCAAAAAGTCGTTGTCCGACTGATGAGGGTACACAAGTCAGCACTCGCGAAACTACTAATATATATATAGTGTGATCACGCACAACAGTGAACAAAAAATAATCGTTGGGAGTTGACGGATCGCCTACAGGTGCGAGGGCTAGCGATTCCCATTTTTCATTGACCAATGTACTGTTCTCATCTCCTCCTAAAGCAATGAAATGGTATGAGTAAAGTAGTAAGAACAACTGCACTGCGAGTCAGATATCAACTTGCCGTTGTGAAGACCGAATCGCGCGAGCTGGACATCGTCGATGTAGTTAACAAAGGAGATGTAGGTGGCAGGAGTGATCGAGTCAACCAATACACCCTTTGGTGCAACCGGGTTTGAAGGATCATCAAATTCAGAACCAACAATATTCGTGGCGTCGGCAATACTGAAAAGGTCGGCTTGCCTGGATAGAAAGAAATGCAATACTAAGCTAGGAGAATTATGTCGAACGATGGATTCTCACTTATACTTTGACGTAGTGTCGCTAGTTGACGTTCCATCGCCGTTTCCATTGCCGTCGTGAGATAAAGCAAAAAATATATTTTCACTGACAAAGTGAATCTCGCTGCATGCTCTTGTTGTGGACTTTGAGGTGCTAACTGGCAGAGGGACAACCCATTCTCCTACCAATGAAGGCCGCGTTACAGTAGGGTTCGCGACATCGTAGGCAAGCATTCGGGTATATCTAGAAGTCGTTTTATCAGTACCCCCGTCTTGCACCGTAGCGGATTGAAGCATGGCGTAAAGAATGTTGTTCTCCGCATCCAAGGTCAGGCCTCAAAACCTAAGATATATTGTTAAATAAATCTGCAAGTTAGGAGCGCAGTAAACGCACCTTGATTGTCAACACGACCAGTCGCTGGATTGGTCACCGAAGTGAAGTCGAGGTTTCCTTTGGAATCAAAAGGCAAGAAGGCGTCCGGGGGTTGAATGGTTTGAATCAAAGTGCCGTTCGCCATGTAGCGGTAGATATAGGGCCATACTCATCACTGACCCAGTATCTGAATAGAAGTGATTAGGAATAGATTGCGATAAGAGCCACTGAAACTTACGTGCCATCGCTATTAGCGACTAATCCCTCGGCATCTATCGTCAGATGCTGGTAGCTTTTATTAGCAATGGGCATTTCCGGGTCCGCCAATGGAGCGGTAAATGGATCAACGAGAAATCCGTTTTCAGCTGCTCTAACACCCAACGCATCCAATCCAGAGGTGTTTCCCCCATTCCTGTCGAATTGGACAACCGTGTCGATGTAGTCGAGTTGAAGGGTCTGTTGAGCAGTCGCAAAGTCGAGATTGTCAGAGCCAGTGTATGGAGTGAACAAAAAGTCGATCTCGTGTTGGCGCGATCGGTAATCAATTGTAGTAATGCTTCAAAGAGTCAGGATATTCAACTAATTGTGATAAAGATTGAGATTCCTCACACGTTGAAACCGCGATCTGGGTGTGCTTCTAGAGTACCTGTGTACGATCCATTGCCCAAATCTTTCCAAGTGCCCAGCTTGAAAGCAATAGCGCTACCAAACCCGCCCATGGTGTCCCCGAGAGAATCGACGAAATTCGACGGTATCAATCCAAAGCCGACGATACCCTTGTTAACATATGTAACTCCATCTAGAGAAACGGAAACTGCAGATGAGGATGCGGAGGTTGATCTAGTTGCTTGGACATGCGGTGAACATTGGGCAACTTGTACAGAGTTGAGGATGGCAAGTGTGATAAGACCTACGGAGAACCTGAGGGTAAAAGTCATGGCTAGTCCGAGCTGAGAAATATTGTTCGTCGCCGGGTTGGTCTTTATACTGCAGGTTTTCGAACGTGGGTACCTGGTCGTGTGCTCTCATTCCAAGAACCATAAGGAGGGTTCTTGCAATTAAGCCCATCGAAGAGGATTGAAATATTGCTTCCAAAAATAGAGTTGTGTGATTTAGCTCTATATTACAGACTTGAAGAAAAACTTGCGACAGCGAGTATGGGTTGAAGAAACCGGGCCTTTTTCGTAACCGTACTGGCAAGCAAACGGATCCGAGGCAGTTCTGATTCATTCAAACACCCAATCTTTACTCATGATCACCACGCAGTATCGCGGGGTGTAGCCGTTACAAGCCGTATACATCTGGGCACGATGTCGGTCTAAGAAAGGGATTGAGACGCTTGACTCCGAAATGGGCTATGTATGTTGGGAGAAAGCTTTGCTAGAGCTACATTTCTGCCGGTGATTTATCGACAAGACTAGACGGGAGCGGATCGAGGTCGTCAACTGGCAAGAGTTGCTCAGGAGTGACTTGAGTCATCCTCGGATAAAGAACGATGATAATTGATTTGTTCAATATTGAGGAGAGAGAATATAGAGCGTCTGGGATTCAATAGAGTATAAGGCCTATGTCCTGAGAATTGAACATTTTCCTTCGTATTGTAAGTAATATAATGCGAGGGTTGTCCATAAGATGTATGCCCGTTGATTTCCAGGTTCCAGCTTCTCTTCAGGCCAGCTTGGAAAAACGTCTTCTCGGAGTATGTGTACAGAATCATTGAAAGTCTTGCCACCATCCGAATCAGAAGATGCCAATGTAAAGGACAGGAGCCCATTACCACCGAACTAGATGTACAGTTCAAGATAGAGTCGTCATATGCTCGCAGACGAAGGTAGGGCGAGGAAAGAGCATAGATATAGCATGTACCTTGCGACAACCAAAAGAAATCCGGAATGACCATGCGTCCCTTACAATGATGGGAAAATTTCCTTTCAAACGTTGTTCAAAGACGTCTTGAATTATAAAACGAACGTTGATCCATTCCGATGATGTCGAGGAATATCACGTTCTGTCATTACTTTCCATACGTCCGGAAGTGAGGACTCAGAGGAGCGCATGGAGCAGAACTAGGTTGATTCATTGCTGCGGAACGATGAATAGTCGTCTCGAAGAGCTACAAAAAACTCATGCTCAAGCCCTCAGAGTCCGCCGGCGAAAGAATCAGTATTGTATACAACAATGAGAAACTTACTCACGGTTCTACCAAAGATTGTACACTCGAATATGATTCACCGCCAACCAGGTACCAACTTGAAAGTATACCATTGTTTGGACGTCATCATGATTCGGACGGTCAATGAGATCAAGGTGGGATTTGCCTCATCGCTTGAGTTTCGCAAACTGGCAGATACCTCCATCTTGTTCGCAGAAATACTTTCAAGAAGACCAATGAAGCATATGATTAACGCACGAAGGCCTTCCTTTGTGTTCAATCGTAGGCACTGGAAGTTGCCATATATGATACAACCAGCCGGTGTTGTATTTACCAGACGCTGGGCTCGCCATGGACAGCAAAGCATCCCTGCACCAATGTAAATGGCGAGTCTATCGAGAGATCCGACAGAGACCGAGGAATAAGATAGATCTTAAAAAGGAAAATCTGATGAACGTTAATGGACATAAAGGAGACCGTGCAAACTACATTTCGATGGTAGGCTTTGAGTCGAAGGAGATAAGCCGCGGCAGGCAGACACTTTTCTCGTTCCGTAGAGTGTATGTAGACGAAGTTGGCCGTTGACTCGGTTAAATCTGGCAATCAGTAAACGGTCACTCGTCAAGTGAGCATTATTTCCTTCGCTTGATCAAACACCACTTGTATTCGCAATCACGAACATCCAGCTAGTATTTGCAACAACGGTTATCCAGCTAGCATAGGACAAAACGCAGCCTGAGTAAGAGTGCCACTGGCGCATGACAGATTTCGAAAGTTACGTTTGGCAAACGTTCAAGTCGACGGCCAGCGATGTCGAAGGCGTAGAGCCAGTAATTTTGAGAACTTGGTAGCTATTGTAGAGGTCGAGAACGTGTAGATCTTGAGAGTCGGAGCAGAAAGGCGAAAGAAACAAGGAATTGATCGCTTTTTCCTCGAACAGGAACTTCGGACCGGAAGTAAATAGTGGCTCGCTCATGGTCATGAGAGTCGCACAAAGAATAATTTCGTTTGAGCGTAACGATCCGTCAAGCAGGAGCCAGTCCACCACTGCAAAAAATACAGCTTTCGAATTCAGAACTTATATGTAACCATAGTATTTAGGCATTATACTGAAGAACGTTAATCCGTTGAGATGTAATGGGATCTAGTCTCTGAGTATGCAGAGGCACCTTTATCTCTCCAATAAGGTTCCACGCTTTATACAACAACAATCGAACTCCTTCCGGCACAAAATACTTCTCATCAGGCGAGGTCATCTTCATCCAATTTCTAGCCGAATGTTCCAAGGTCCTGATTTCCGTCCAGCCTCCAGTAAGAGGCCCATCTTGCGTCACAGTAAGGTCGCTGGGCGGGGGTATCATGCGACGCTCAGTGTCCAGAACATCAATAAACCAGCCGAACATCGCGTCACGCCAGGTCGAGGACATTGGCCAAAAGCGGAGGATTATCCAAGGCTGCTGGGTGTTAGGATCCCGTAGGGTAAGAAAGCGAACATCGGGATTATCTAGACTTGGAGGAAGACCGAAAATCTCCAGTGGCTGACCATTATGCATGTATGGTTCCGGTTGAGTCCTGGAGAATCGGGACTCCTCAATGCGCATCCGCTGAAGATCATGAGATAATCTTGAGACCTGCAGATATGGTCAGTAAATTAAGACAGTGTTCCCAGTTCGTGTAACAAAATACCTGGGCCGTCTTCTTCTTCTCCTCCTTCTCCTCCTCCTTCTCTTTCGTCTTCTCTTTCTTCTTTTTGATATACTCAGGATTACGATGTGCTGAGCTCGAAGCACTAGGGTGCTTAGATGGGGCGTTCATTAAAAGATTTGCTTTAATGATGCGAGTGAAGGAGTTAACGTGGTGGTTGTGAAGAGTTCGATTCAAGTCGCGACTCGCCTTTTCAACTCAAAATCACATGCATTTCACGTGCATTTCAACGCCTGACAAAAATCTCGTTTTGAAGTTTTTCTCCCACTACGACACGTACGTCCCATCAAGCGGGAACTAACGCTTGCGTGGCAAAAAAACTTGTTATAAAAGTACTTACACTTGAATCAGAGGGTATCAAAAAATCGGTGTTCATCATACCTCAGTGCTCAGTGCCACTAACCTCGCGCCCGAGGCGATCTTGGGGCAAACAAAAACAGGAACTTCCGAACTAAATGCCTTGACTACTTCCGGAGCTCGATAACCCACGACAGCATTCCTCTCGTCACCCACCTCCTCTTCAAACTATTGTAGTGTACACCGTACAATGGTCCACCAAGCACGAGCGGCCGATACGGGACTCCAACGTCCGCTCTGCGAGTTTCGGGAACAGAACCACCGACTTTGAGGAGCACGTCACAGAATTTGAACTCGGCATCATATTCCGGAGAAGAGTACCGTCTGCAAGATGGAAGGATTTGACTCGTGGAAAGACGTGCAGCAGGTCGATGAAGTCGAGGCACTCATCTATTTTCTGGCTCAATCAAGCGTGATATAATCTAGGAACCCGTTCTAGGTCGGGTTCTCGGGTTCGAGGTGCAAGGATGAAGAATATCAATGGATGTGTATATATGTTTCATCGAGGAAAACGCTTCCAGCTGCATGAAGGTAAGTATTGGTATACAAATAATGTTTATTAACTGTCGCTTTGCTTACCTACCCGATTCCTCAAACTCCCCCAATCCTTTCAATTTTCCCGCTTCCACAGGAATCTCAAACATCCCCTCCTGAATTGTTCGGTAATGTCAAGATCTCTATCAAAATTGTACAAGGCCTTCCGGCAACTATCCTCCGAGTCCGCGACCTGCTTTCATGGTATAAAACGTGCGGTTTTGTATCCTTAACTAGACCCACAACCATGTTGCTTGCTGTAGTTAAGTTCGCTAGTATCATTCTTACCACTCTGATCTCTGGCGAAGCTCTCGTGGCGTCCACGCCTCTCGATAGTCGCTCGCTGGCCTCTTCCTTGGAAGTGCCCCCTGGGTTCTTTGATGGGACAAATAGTGGGCAAGGTATGTCTTGGTCTGGTATGCCCCTATTATATCCTCACCTCACTGCCTTTCACTTATATCTTAGCTCTCTGGGAGGCTGCAGGTACTATGGTAGCTTCAATGAAGCGTCCAATCTAACAGTACTTTTATATTTTAGACGGTGTGGGGGCTTGCGGTACTGAGATTGAAAACAACGCAGAATTCATAGGTTATGTGAACCAAATGCTATTTAACAGCGTTCCGTGAGTAGTCCTCGCCGCTCAGTCGCCGAGAAATCCTCACGCAGATCTATGTGTATACATTATTGTTTCTGCGAACTACTAGTGGATATAACAAGACCATAGAAAGCCCTCAAGACAACCCCGTTTGCGGGCAGCTAATGAGTGTAACTTGTACGTTGTCAAGTTTTTTTTCTTTTGGCTTGTGGTGATACTGTTACTAGATGAGGGTATCACCATTCAAGTCACTGTAGAGGATATGGATATATTTGCAGAAAGTCCAGCAGGTATAGGGCTCAGTAGTGCTGCGTTTGGGACGCTCACTGGGAACAATTTCGGGTTGGGCATAATCGATGTTACCTGGGAATGGGCGAAGTAAGAGTTCTGGGACTTATTTTCCCAGAATCAAGTACTTGTTGCTAGCTGCTCGTTAGTGTTCAAGTTGTAGAAGACTGTCATTGAAATCAAGCTTCCTTCTGTCCAAGCTCCTTTGACTTTCTGCATTGCAAATCATGGTATGTCAGTTATAGAGGGAACAGTTGCCTTTGCGTAGGTTTACGACGAGTAAGCCAAACATGCGAACAAGTTCACCAAGTCTTGGTTTAGGGTTGATAGACTTCAGTTTCAACTTGTAAAATATGGTGCATTGCTTTCAATTGTGGTAGCTCTGCAAGCTTCGGACACTGCTTCCTTCGAACGAGTTCAAATTCAAGTCGCGACCCCACCTTTCGACTGAAAAATCATGTGCATTTCATGTGCATTTCAACAGACCAAAGGTCTTGTTTCTGAAACACAACTTTCACTCTGACATGTAGATCTACTGTTACGAGTCCTGAATGTAATGAAGGCTCGTCCTTATGGCCGGTTTCGCGTGGGAATTTTGTCCCGATTGGATTTGATCGCGTCCAAATTAAGCATTTCGCCTTATTTGGGATGTCAAAGCGCCTGTCATGTGATTTATGAATCATCGGCCTTCAACGCTCAACAACGACGCTTCTCACTGCACTTTTCAAAGCTCCCAGTTGCGCGACACTTACTTTCTTTATTCGCGTCCTGCTGCTTACTGCAACTACATTTATAAGGAAAATATAGTAAATTGTTAAGAAGTTAGTTGTTTGTTACACGGCCAAACCTTAGAAAGCACTCAGTGCGAAGCCGGCCGCCAATTCCCGGCCCCAAACATGATTTGAGACCCGGCTTAAAAAATTAGCAACCAGGTCTTAAATTTGAAAAATAGAACCTAGGATATATTTTTTTTTTGCTTTTGCGCTTCAAACTTGAACCTGGGACTAAATTTTAGTTGTGCCCAGGAGCTAACTTGCCATTCCAACCCCGCCTCATTGATCAATATAAGCCACGATGTCATACCGAGGGGCTGCACGGCCACCAGGCTTTGACGACCAGCGAAGTAAGCGTAGCTTCTATAATAACTTTTGTATATGTACAAATGAATTTATTTCTCCAGTCTGGGAAACCAATTACAGAGCCAACGAATGGCGGATTACTTGTAAAGTCTGTCAAGTCGTAAATCAAACGGTTTACAATGCGAAACGACATGCTGCGGGTTCCAAACATACTGAAAAAATTGAACGCCAAAAGGCCTGCTCTGAGCTTCCCAGAGGCCCCCCTCAGCTACAACCTGCGGTACCATTCCGATCAGCCCAGGATGTCATCACCACACGAATGCTGCAAGAGCTTACAGCCAAAGATTCAGCTATTGAACGAGAGCCATTACCACCCTTGAACAGCTTTCCTGACTACACTGGGCATATACGCCAGACGTTCGAGCAATCCCACTTTGACTGGAGTGAAATTGATGCGTTGCAACCTGAATTCTCTGGCTCCCGCGAAACACAGGAAGTTCAAGCCCTTTTGAGTTACATGTTAAACACGTATCGGTATGGGCCAGATAACATCAATTCCGATGAGGAAGAGCTCGACGATGAACAGTCCCCCCCAAGCTCTCCGGACATTGATCGAAATGAAGAACAGAGAGGTCTGCCTGTTTATACCCACATCTCCCATTTTTGGTCAATAATTTTCTTTTCAGGCCATGATGCTTTTAATGAATATGCTACAGGCGGGGGTCACTCAAAACGTGCTCAAACAAACATCACTGAGGAGAACCAGGAATGGTTTCCTTGGCCAGATAGAACTGTACGTGGAAACTTTCCCCATACAACATATCGCTACTAACTGCTGCATAGTCATGTACACTTGACATCCTCATGCACCTTCCCCGTTCTGTATTTTCAGTACACCAACTTGATCTCTTTGTATGGCTTCTTCGAGTCAACGGAGTTGAAGACACCACCTCTGTCAAGACCATGAAGGAACTTGATGCGAAGCTCCAGAAACTATACGGCATACAGTCTCTGCGGTACAAGGGTGCATTTGGACATGTATACTACGTCAATAGCATTGCCGATATTGTTGCGCAGGTATGTGCTGCAAGTGATTTTATAACCTTAAGCCTCTAAGATCCACCTTAGGAGATGTCAAACCCCAAGTCCAACCTCACCTCTCATTTTACCCTGAAGATGTAACTCGAAAGCTCTCTGAAGCCCGTCAATTTGCATGCTGGGCCAATGAAATTCCTGACGATGAACTCAGGCCAATGGCACGGCTTCAAAACGGGGACTACTACATATTCGAGCCTGCCATGCTTCGTAGTCAACAAATCTGTATGCCTCACCGGTGGTTCAAGAGAGATGGTCGCTTCATTGCTCGCTGTTGGCAAATGGAACAAGTAATTCGTGAAGGCAACTACACGTCTTGGAGGGTTGTAAAGGGAGGGCACGGTTTTGACGTTGACCAAGACCAGTTCCTCAAGACTTTCCCACAAATTACCCTGGATGCCGGGCTTTATCCAGAAATTGTTGATGTCTCATACATTGAAGGTATCGTTTCAATTTTTCATGAGGGCCTTACTAAAATTGATGCTGAAAGACGTTGAGGATCGATCTACTACGCCACCTACTATTACTGCATGGACTCTTACCAACCCATGGTTAGGAAACCCATGGCGCGAGTGAGCTAACGGAGCTCAGTGCCTGCTGTTTCCCATTTGGTTGTACTGCGATGATACATCAGGGAATGTTTCGAAACGATGGAACAAGCACAATAGCTTTTTATTCACTCCAGCTGGTCTTCCACGAGAAGAATCCTCAAAAGAATATAATATTCATTTTTTGTCAACCTCCAACACTGCGCCTCCTCTGGAAATGCTCGATGGGATTGCCGATCAGATTAGGTATTTTTTATTTACTTATTTTTACCCCTATCTGATGTTATTCTTCAGCGATAGTCAAGAACATGGAATTTGGACGTGGGATTCACTCACTCAATCCAAAGTCCTTATCATTCTCTCAGTTCTTGCTATGCTCGGTGATAATCCCATGCAGAGTGAATTTGCATGCCACATTGGTTTATGCGGTAAGTATTTTTGCCGGGTCTGCAAGGTCAAGGGCAAGGATTCTGCTGCTGCTGATTCCTCTGGACGTTCACTTCATTCGCATCCACCTGAACTTGGTAGTGAACCTGAATCCGACGGAGCCTCAGTAGCATCTGCCGAGTCTGATACTAGCCAAGAAAAGGGTTTGAGGAAGAAAAAGGGGCCGTGTCAGAAATTTAAGGAAGGGTTATCAGCAATAATGGAGCGCGTGAAAGCCTTTGTCAAGGTAAGCCCACTGCTAGAACAATTGGTGTTCTCACTTCTTTGACAGCCTGGTGACCCACGAAACAAACATGAATCTGTGCAGCAGCTTAAGTCTCAATTTACCTTGGCGCAAGCACAAGGCAACGTTACTAAGATCAAGGAAGCGAGGACAGAAACTGGCCTCAAGGACACATATCAAAACTTTTTCATTGAACGTCTTTTTAGCTCGTACAAGACTCGACGGGGTGTGGACCAGAAACAAACTGCCTTAAACAAGGCTATATCTGACCTCCCACGAGAAATGATGAGCCCTGTGTGGCGGATTCGAGGTGAGCTTTCATGGCCAACCCTGTTTCTTCCAGTCCAGATAACTCGTTAAAGGTTTAGATCCCCATTGCGATACCCCTGTTGAGGTGTTGCATGTTGTTCTTCTTGGCTTTGTCAAGTATCTTTGGCAAGACGTCATCGAAAATCACATAAAGAAGAATGAGCATCGCACAAAGGAGCTGATTATCAAACTGAATTCGGTGAACATCGAGGGGCTTGGGCTGGGTTCTGGCCTTGCAGGCAGCACGTTGGTTAACCATTATGGCTCGCTCACAGGCTCAGATTTCCGAAAAATAGCTCAGATAGCGCCTTTTATTTTAAAGGGTTTTGTTCCAAACGATTGCTATGAGACTTGGGTAGCCTTGTCAAAACTCATTCCTCTAATCTGGCAGCCCGAAATTGAAGAACTTGAAAGCTATCTTGTACACTTTCATTTCCTTTTTTAATTTTGCATGCTAACGTACTTTCATTAGACAACCTTGACACTGGAGATCAACTATTTTCTTGCTTGCACTGCTCGTTGGACCGTCCAGTGGTTTAATAAACCAAAGTTCCATATTCTGGTCCACCTCCCTGAACACATCCGACGATTTGGGCCCGCTATGCTTTTTGCTACAGAGGGCTTTGAGTCATTCAATGCGATTATCCGTAGTAAAAGTGTCCATTCCAATTGCCAAGCCCCTTCTCGAGACATTGCTTTTTCCTTTGCAAAGCAAAATCGTATTTGCCACATGCTAAGTGGAGGTCTCTTCCTTTCGGGGACTTACATCCCTGCTGATTCAGTGGCCGACAAATCACTCAACAATTTGGAGCTACCTTCCAATCAGCACGTAACTCCTGTGCAACAGTACTTCCGTGCTGGCTCTTTCAAACGTGAACATTGGCGTCAAGTGGGACCTAGCACCCTGGGCGTTATTTGGTGGTCTTCAGAAACCGTTGGTTCTTATCTGGGTCTTGCACCTGTTTATTGTCCGTTACCTGGTACGTTGCCCTTTCGCATTATCATATATTTTTATTTGACCCTGTCGTAACTTAGGCCGATGCTCTGTGGACCATTCTGCCAGTATTCAGGAATGGCTCCAGACCGAATCTTGTCGAAAAGTCCCTGACTCCAATATATTCACAGCGGCGCCAAAAGCTCAGGGGGTTTTCCATTGAGCTCTTGATCTAATACTTGTCAATGGAGACAAATGCTCCCCGGAAACTATGTCATCTGTGAAGACCCACGGACCACTGATGCTACCGCTGTGGCTCGTGTGAGTGAGATTCTTATGCGAAACAAAAATGGACGCCTCAATGAAGCCGCTGAATCTGTTCTTCTGGAGCTTTACCGTGTTCAGGCCAGAGCTTCGTGCCACGGTATGCCTCGACTTTCCCCTTCAGGCCAATTCTATCTTGTTGGCCCCCAGGTGCGTGGAATAATTTTACTGACCGTCCTACTGCCACTCATAGTGTCAAAAGTCTCTTCTTTGTGCTGTTAACATTCAACATGACTGCACTCGGCATGGATGCTCTATTCAATACAACATTGCTACTTTTCAAGAGCGGGAAAAGTCCTCTGAGATGAAGGGAGGAGTGGTTCACCAAGGGGATCCTTCTGACCTGGTTTTGAATACTGCTCAAATGCGTGATGGAAAGTATGTGCAGAAGTACCGCATGGCTTCTCAACCACTCCAGCTTGAGCGAATTCTGGACGAAAGCTCAGCTCGGGAATGGCGAAAAGAGAATTCTCTAGCGGCACCTGTTCTCTCTAACCCATCCTCTGTGCGGCCAAGCGTGGTCCCGTCCACTTCTTCAATGGCTTTACGCCTTCCACGGCCCATGTCGCAGGCAGCTCGCCCAGCCCCTCACTTGTCTAACTTAAACCCCGACCGGCCTTCCACTCCACCCCTCCATGCCCAGGCGTCTTATCCTGCAGCACAACAGCCATCGCCCTCTCCATTTAGCCTCCAGCCTAATGCGTGGTCTGCTCCACAGGCTGGCCCTTCCTCACCCTCCGCGATATGGCATTCAGACAGTATGCAGGCACAACCTCCTTTCTCAAACCCATACCCGCCCGTACAAGCGCAGGCACCTCGCAGCGTTCCCGAGGCCATGTTATATTACAGACCGGGTCCCAAGCCGATATCTCACCAAAGGTCACAGTATCCAACCGTTGACCCATCTCCTTTACAATCAACGATGCCCTATAGCCCGCCCCCTTATCCCGTCGCTCCTTCGCCAACACCCAGCTTCCACTATGAACCGTACGGAGCCTATCAAACACTTACACCACCCTACCCAACAGCTCCTTCACCAACACCCAGCTTCTTCCACGGCTATGAAGCGCATACGCAACCACATCATGGCCAGCGTTGATCTCATTTTGCTTTTCTCTCTCGACGCGCTTGAGCGTCTATCAGTGTCGTTATGGTCACATGCGTGTGTTTCTCTTTTCTCAGCCACCACCTCAACCAGCCGTCGCCGTTTCTCGTTTCTACCTCTTTCTTCTCAAAACCAGGCTCGGTTACCTTCGGAAACCAATCTATAAAAGCTTACAACTCCTTGACGCAGGAGGTATATCATGTATTGTAAGTGTGGCGCTGTGGCTCGTTGGCGGAGCGCTCTCCTTGGATTATTCGCGTGTTTTTACGCGTGCAGCTGCACGGCGAATGCCTCTCACACCTACCACTACGGCCCACTTCTCATCAAAGCAGGTAGAAGCTGGTAGGGACGAAAGCTCAGTGAGTTAGCATGCTATTTTCTCGCTTTATCACGTAGCGATTTCTTTGTGCCGCTCACTGACCAACAGTTTCCTTCTAGTTACGCGCGCAGCGTTCAAGGCCTACAAGCTCAAGTTTCCAGGTTTTACTTTGGAGGATCTGATAGATGCGGAAGGCATAGTAAAGGGCGCTATGGAAGGAGTAGAGGTACTGGATGAAGATGTCGAGCTTGAGACTGAAGAAGAAGCACAAAACTATCAAGCTCTCTCCCCCACCGACGCGGACCAATCTCCTTCCTTCCCCGCAATCATTCTCACCGCATCCCCTTTACCGATTGTGAATGCTGCGTCTCATCCTTCCCCTACCAATCCCTTTGCCACACTTCATGGCGCTCAATGACGCCGGGCAAAAAAGCTTGCCAAGAAGGCAACGCATGACCAACAAAACCGTATCGAAAAAGCTTGCCAACATGAAGAAGCTAACGAAGTGAGGCCTCGTTCAGTGCAGCATGCCCAGGAGGCATGTCCCAGCCATCTATCGGAGTTTGACGCCCAAAAACTCCCTATTGCGTCGATGGGTTGGACTGGAAACCGGAAGGGCGGCAAGCTCTCTCCTACTTTCCAACGCCTCTGGCGCCATTTGTCTCTTCTCACTCAAGAGGGGCTTCAGCTTCTAGACTGGGATGGCAGGTAAGCAAGACTGGTAATGTTTACAGCCTATCCGTTACTGACTTACTTTAGAAGCTGTATTGTTCTCATTGACCGCAAGGACCGCATTGTTGGCGTTCCTCCCAGCGCTAACAAGGAAGGAGGGAACTGGGACACGAGTATGCGCAACCTCAACGATGCTGTTCGAACTTGTGAGCAACGCAGCACCTTCGCCGCTAAAGAAGAAATCCATCCTTGGGGCCACTTCACTGCCTGTGCTGCTGGTATCAGCTATGGCGGCGGGAGAGAAGCTCCCGGAAACATTAGAATCTCTGGCCAAGTCAACCAAGCAGAGATGAAGACTCTTCTCGAACACCCGGATATGTCTCGACTTGTGGGCTTCACTAACTGTGAGTTTATATTTTTTTTTTTCTTCATACATTTGATGGCCAAACACGTTTAGCGGTTTTCAACACTTTTGCGCATAAGACTTACGTGTAATACAAAGAAACTTTATCAGAACATCTCAAACGAAATGCCCATCTGCGGCCAACCTCTCCCAAGACAGCGTTTGCTGCTACGACGGTCAATTTTGGTCCCCAAACCGTAACGCCTCCTCACCTTGATGCCGGGAACCTGGGCCATGGGTGGTGCACCGATACCGCCCTAGGCGACTATGACCCAGACAAGGGGGGGGCATCTGGTCCTATGGAATCTGAAGCTTGCCATCCGGTTTCCACCTGGATCTACTGTTCTTTTTCTGTCAGCCCTTATTACCCATTCCAATATTCCCATACAGGGGCATGAAGAGTGACGCTCGATTATTCAGTACTCATCTGGAGGACTTTTTCGCTGGAGATACAACAGCTGGTGCTCAGATAAAACATTTGTGGCTAAGGCTTCAAAGGCTGAACTAAAGAAGCGTGAAGAGGATCGAAAGAATTGATGGGAGCTTGGTTTAGAGAAATTTACCCGGTGGAACAATCTAGTGGCTGGGGATTGGAAGGGCCTGCATTGCAGCGCAGATGCAGTGCTTTGGGTGATAAGGACACTTCTACTTCTGAGATATGTACTAAACGAGCTCGCCGTTGATATATACGATAATCTCTGCAGTGATGGTTATAAATAATATTCAACAGAAACGTTTGGAGATACATGAGATAGTAAGAATGCTACACAGAGAACGGATCTATAACAACCTCTTCACCACTTTTGAGAGTTTTGTCCAACTCCTCAAGGAGATTCTTTGCTGTAGCAACCTGGTTAGCCGTACGCCCTGGGACTCGAGCATGTGCGGAAGGCTGGGTGATAACATATGCAAGCCTGCTCGACATGGCAAGTAAGGCCCTGGTGCGAGCTAGATCTTCCTTGAGCTCTCGATGTTCAATACTCCTATACATTGTCTCTTGAGTCTTGTGCTCAAGGGATGCATGCATGGCCTCGTAGTTGCCTTCCATGTTCGAATATTCCTGCCGGGAGACCTGCAATTCCTGCTCTAACTTCTTGATCTTCTCCTGGGCCTTGATCAGCCTGGTGAGTACAAAGTTGTGAGCAGAGCAATGCGCCATCATATCCAAGTCAGTTTTAGTTTTTGTGGCACTGTTTAGAGGTTAACTATGATGAAGGTCTGGTGGAAAGTATGTACTTGCCTTGAGCCGTTGTTGATACTTTGTGAGGGAGAAAGAGGAGCAAGTATGAGGTCTCGGTCATCGAGCTCCTCATCGAGAACGCCAACAAGTACTTCGTGAACAAAATAAAATTAAAATACAAAGGGTGGGCATACCTTTGATGGGGCAAGCTGTCATTCATTTTCATGAGTTTGGTAGCGGCTGAAGGGGTAAGCAGAGCATCATCGCCCTTCCGCTTTCGCGTTGGGGGAGAGGCGGTAGCATCGTCGTAGTAGATAGTGAAAGTGGCTTTGTCACCACCGACACGGAATGCTGGAGTGGAGTTCGAGGAGCTCTGTCCAAACGAAGTCAGAACACATCAAACGTTGTAGAATTGGGCATACCATGGTGGGGGAGGCAGGCTTTTTTCGACCCAAAAATCTGTTAAACATTCCATCAGGATGTCAGGATTGATTATTAATCCCAACACACTCCCGCAATCTGACACACTTATGTAAGCCATCATTCCCATGCACTAGCGCTCGGGGCCCATAACCTGTTAAAGGTATGATTTATACAAAGTGTCCAGACTGGGGATTGAACCCAGGACCTTCTGGTGAAATCCCAAGATGCTCTAACCAACTGAGCTATCTGGCCATGGTTACAACTACTTGGTATCTCATCAATGTAGTGACAGAGGTGCCCTAGTGTCCTCAACCATTATAAGGCATTACATGGATATCTTTTGATCCAACCCCTAGGTTGATTATATAGACAAGGGCATTTACACATAACACATACATCTCACCATTGTAGGGTGTCAGGATTGATTATTAATCCCAACAAAATCAGGGAAAATTAACTGAGTGGTGCTGTTTCAGAAAAACATGAAACTGTGGCCTTTTATAAGCCCCAGCCCGTGCCAGTCACGCTTGGAAAAAGTTGTTTATTTTGTTCAACGCGTCGCGCGTCGACACTGCCACTTGAAACCAGGATAAAAGGAAAATCCTGGCCCTCCGAGCCGGCCGCATCCCACCATGCTCCCAGAAAATTTCCACAATCACCCCTCTCCTCTTAATAACAGCCCCGTTCACTCTTGGGGCACCGGATCTCCTCTTGACTCTTCTCCCAACGATGCCAATCCTCTTTCTCTCAATAGTTTCCATCTCCCTGATAGGAGCCCCTCACCCTTCTCATTGTCGAATCAAGAACTTCCCAATACAACGCCTCTCATAAGGCCAGGGCTGGTCGACAACCTCGCAAATGATTTTGGACTTAACGAACAACAATGTTCGACTCTGCATGCCTATGTCCAAGTAAGTTTGTTTTCTTCATCGCAATTGTCTGAGACTTACCAGATAAACCCTTGCAGTTTGGGTCTGTCGAGGGTGGAATAGGCAAGGCAGAGATGCTGGCCAAACTATATGCCATGACAGTCAATTTTGACCTTTATAACCATCCAAAGATCATTGAAGACGAAAATAATGTGGAAACCCTTCGAAGGATGCTGAGAGATTTGGATGTTCGATTACAGACAACTTTTGCTGTGATGGCATCGCAAACTGTAAGCAAACAGCTGCCTGATCTCTTTATTACTAACCTCAAACAGAAAACAATTCGTGCCGTGGTGACTGACCTCATCTACAATCCTATGAGAACTTGCTATCACGAGTTGGCGGCAGATGTCTTTGTGAGTAGTCTTTTTGCCCTTGTATAATTGAAGCCTTACCTCTCTTTAGGAGTCGCTTCGGAAGAACGCACAGCAATACCATTTCCACAACGTATTTAGAGTGACTGGCTATGAGAAGACTCTGGAAACAACCATCGTTAAGCAATGTTCGAGCGTACGGAATAATTTCCGACAGCATGTATGTTTGGCATTACTCTTTGTAGCCAGGACTTACCAGTTTCAGTTGCAAGATGGGATGGCTGCTTCTGCTGACGAGTTTACTCATAAATTAAACAAGAAGTACCTTCGTCTTGGAGGCCCTAAATATAGCCTTGAGCAACTCCTCAATAAGAACATCATTTTGGTGAGTGTTTCGGTGCCAGTGGTCCAATGTGCACAACCTAACTGACATGGGGGTTGTGAGAGCAGAGAAATTATATACATGAAAATCCATCGTCGATCTGGGCCAAAGAAGAAGAAGGAGATGAATCAGATACAGATGAAAGCTTGGCTGTGGTGGAGGATGGCCGCAAAAAGAAGAAGAGAAAATTGAAGACCCATGGAGGGGGGAAGGTGCCGAAAGGGTGTGATTTTTGGGGTCTGATAGACCAGTGGTTCAAGGAACAGCTGGACGAGAAGGAGCTGGGAAAGAAGATGAGCGATCCTCGGTGGAAACAGTGAGTAAAGTGAGCTGCAGGACAATGCTGTCCACTGACCATGTTTGTAGAAAGATAGAGGGATTTCGTCGCCTCGACGAGGCAGGATTTAAAAACCTTGCTTCGCCTAGCAATACTACTACTCCAGCTCAAAGCCCTGCATTGAGAACAGGCACATCGCCCCCCACGAATACGATACACCCCACAAACCGTTTACTCTCAGGCCAACCAGTGGGGAACGGTGCACAACTTGGTCAGGGGATGCAAGCGCTTGCTTATATACGCTAGATAGTTTTGTGTGCCACAGTTTACCATAAACCATATGTTTATACCGTTTATCTTCAACCCTACACTGCTTCGACTCATGCTGAGGCTTGACCATGCCTGAGGCGTCAAAACGGAAGCAAAATGCGCTCCCGTGACTGTGATAAACGCGTGAGCTCTTTTTTCCACGGTTCATTTTTCTTTTTGTCCCACTCTTGTCCCCCCCAAACCTTTCCCACTTCAATTGTGCAGCGCAGTTCAACATGGGTCTTCAACTTTCAACTCTCGAGTCTATCATAACTGCAATAACACCGGTGCCAATACCTGTTTAACATTTCCTCAATGTTTCCTCAACGCTCCTGCAACGTCAACGTATTCCTCAATGCCAATGCCTCCTCAACGTCAACGCATCCTCAACGTCAACGCCTCCTCAACGTCAACGCCTCCTCAACGTCAACGCCTCCTCAACGTCAACGCCTCCTCAACGTCAACGCCTCCTCAACGTCAACGCCTCCTCAACGTCAACGCCTCCTCAACGTCAACGCCTCCTCAACGTCAACGCCTCCTCAACGTCAACGCCTCCTCAACATCAACGCATCCTCAAAGTCAACACTCGATACTTCCTCAATGCTCACAAATACTTCCTCAATGCCTCAAAGTAGTTCAAGTTGGTCAATGTTTGTCTAGATACAGTTGGAAGGTTTCTCTTTGTGTGTACCTGTATCGCAATTTACTAACGATCTTTTATTTAGGCTCAGTGTAACTTTTACTGGTCTATAAAGGTGAGTTGCAATGTTAGGTTTTCTATACATCTATATTATCGTATACTACATATCTGTACTACTATTTGTACTACGCTAATAATCATCAATATATGTTTTTTCTATTATTTCTGATCACGGAATGAACGGATATGGAAGGAAAAAGATTTGGGTGCCAACGGGGAAGGAACAGAACGTGACTCGATGATAAAACCAGATGAAACGTGTATGTGGAGTCTGGGCCAAATCATTTTGTCCTGGGGCTGAACATTTCTGTACCTGGGTTAACCGTTAAACTGGGGCAATCTTATCATTTTTGCACTGCGCATCAACTAGGTTAGACCTCCCCTGAAAATTTCGGGGTAAAACTCAGTTTAACCCAGGAGGCCGCCTGTGTAGCGCCAGTCGCGCTTATTACGATTGTCTTATTAGTCTAATCTAATCTGTCCATATCTCATCAAGTGTTTCTTTTGATAGTTCTGGATGTAACACTTACTGTAAGTGGCAGAATTTCTTTTAAGTACAGGACTTGTACCTGCCACGCACTTGGCGCAATGGCCCGCACTCGCAAGTTGTACAGTGGTAGAATAAAGTGCTAAGTATATGTCACACAGACTTTGGCACGAGGAATCTCTCTGGTACCTGAAAGCTAGCACTGGGATCATGCCTATGCCGCCTCCTGAACAGCCGCTGCCTCTCAAGTTGACTGCTTTCTTTTCAGTATCTTAATATTGTTTGTACCAGTATAGTAATATTGATTCTGCGCCAAGCTTCAATTTCATGTGAGATTTATGTTGTAAATATCTGGCACAGGGACTGAATAAGCCGTGAGGCTCGAGAGACAGAACAAACTAGATTAGAGAACTATGGGTACTGGCCTCAGAGAAGGCCTTATATACTATGTATATTACTAAGGTAGAGAGCAGCCAAATACTTTCCATGTCACCTGACAGCAGCCACGCTGATGTCACGTATCCTGATATAGTCAAATTATCTTCAAAAATCATTATAAAATTGAGTAGACACATTCCCTCTTATTGGTCTCATGAATCTGTTGTATTAGCCATAAAATACATGATCATGCATGCATGTATGGTAAGTTTTAGCTAAGAAATGATAGAGGAGTTTTCAAAATACTACTGAGATAAGTAGGGTAAGAATAACAACAACATATACAACTGTTTGGGCCATGCGCTGGTGTTTGAGATTGTTTATCCAAGAGCCAAGAAATATTCTATGGCCTTTGTACCTATTTGTAGACTGTAGTCCATGCGACCTGATAACTGCCTATACCTTGGTAGCGCACCTGTGATTGTTCACTTGTTTTCTGATGAGCAACCTTCTTTGGCACTCAAGGCTGTCTTGACATTCCCTTTAAGATTTTGAGTCATTCACAAAGTATTTCCTGGGATGATACTGTATTTACTATCTGATGAACATTAGTCCTAAATATGTTTTCCACATATTCATGGAACAGATTGCGCATAGGTGGACACAAGGGGTATGCGTCGGGCGGCTCGGTCATATCATGAGGGGAGGGGAGGGGGGGTCCCGGAGTCCTTAAGGTCAAAATATTTTTCTTACTGTTGGTGAACTTTTTGTGTTAGAATCAACCAAGTAGACTGTTTATGACCAGATAGAGGTTTTTTCCTATCTGAAATTCCAAATTTCATGAGCCTAGACAGGCTAGACTGTTGAACAACACTATGCCTGTGATTACTGACTCAAGAGGGTGAGGTATTTGTTGAGTGTCCATGTCCTGGATGTGCTTGAGTGATTGGTTTCTACTTCTTACATTAAAACAAGAGGCTTATACAAGCCTTATACTGGCTTTAGTACCATATACAGTGTCACAGGCTTCTCACATCACCTGAAACGGGCCGGTTTTGAATAGCATATCCATGTGACTGTGGGAAATTACTTCCCATTTTAGGTAGGTGGGGGAGGGAGGGGGGAGGATGCATGCTCTTAAGGTCCAAAGTCATCATGATATTTAAAATTTAAAATATGCACACCCCTTGGGTGGACAGAACAATTATCTACCTATTTATCTTTCTTTTTCAGTGAGAATTTCACCATATATGGCAGTCACACTTTGATCACTGACGTGAACTGTATTTGGCTGCTCTCTACCTTAAATATATCTAAGGGATTCCAGTACATATGAAGTATCATTAACCAGGTGAGTAATGATTAATAACACCGTGGGCATTGACCATGGCATCTGAGAATCAGATGCTTTAATGTCATCTCCATAGGCACCTTGAGTGGCATCTGAAAGTCACACATTGGCCTTGCATTGGCCTTGTCACACTTTTATATAGAAGACCCGAATCAATGGCCAATCCTTCCTTTAACAAGTCTCAAAGGTCTTCAAAGTAGAGACAAAGGGGTTAAACACCAAATTTTGTTTCTGCTTCAAAGGCCTTTGAGACTTGCTAAAGAAATATATGGCCATTGATTCAGATCTCAATAGAAAAGTGTGACAAGGCCAATGCACAATTCTCAGATGCCATTCAAGGTGCCTATTGAGAGCCTATCAAGATAATATTAAAGCATCTGACTTTCAGATGCCATGGTCAATGCCCCCAGTGTAAGTATAGCCGGAGTTGTATCATATCCAATCAGCAAAATACAACAATTTCTGACTTTTTAGTACAATAACAACTAGCCTGGATACTAGCCATCTTTTTAACACTACATATCTGTTCTGTTCACATTCCCTAGCAACTACATAACCCTATTAGACTAGCGATCCCCCCCCCATGGGCCCGTTTCATAATCCTCTCTTGCACAAACATTGAGGAGGTTGGACTGCTCCTGAACAGTAGCCTCTCTAGAGGGATTTTCAAACCTATCAAGGTAAAACATGCATGCACGTTGAATTGATGTCCCTACCATGCTCCTTGGAGCATTTCACCGTATTTGAGTGTTTCCATGAATGCTCCACGAGCATCTTCTTTCTGCCCTTTCTTCATCCAAGCCCTTCCCAAAGGAAACAGTATCCAAATAATACCCAATGGCCTCCCATAAGCCTTGTTACTCTCTAATCCTTTCATTAAATACTCCACAGCCTGGTCATAGTCACCCAGGGAGATAAGTGCTGACCCATGATTCCCAATAATATTAAGCACATGGAATGTCCAAATATTGGATTGTTTGGTTTCTTCCAGAGCAATCAAACCCCATTTCTTAGCTTCCTCGAATCTCCCAAAGTTAATGCAGACCCTTGCTAGACATTGAGTGCAGCCAGCTTGTTCTCGTGGCAGATTGTGAGAAATGCAGAATTCCCATGTACTTGTGAGGGTTTGAATTGATTGAGCATCCCACTCATGTGCAAGTGCTACCTGGCACATCACCATGCCTGCTGGATCAGGCAAAGATTGGAATTCTGCCAAGGCATCTTTGATGTCTTGATTGTTTAGGCCATAAACAGTGTAAACAGGTATATAGCCAATCCAGAACAAGGCATCAGCAGCACAATTCCATCCTGACACTTGTAAAAATGCTTTCTGGGCAAGAAGAAATTGCTCTATGGCTGCATCATACTGATCAATACCCATCAAATTATAAGCATTCCAATATAGAGCTTCTGCATAGAGCTTCTGGTCCTGTGACTTCTTTATGAGCTCCACAGTATGTTGTGCAACCTCCATCTATGGGCAAGTTTCAAACTGGTGCTCTGCTAGAATAAGGAGAGCCTCAATCAAATCTGGATCAGCAGCTGTAGTTTCCAAGAGGATTCCTTGTAAGTTTGTTTTTGTTAAAACTTGATGATCTTATCTTGTTATGTCATCTATACGTTCATGGATTCATGCCGTAATGCAAGCGCAAAAACCAGGAAGCTTCCTGGTTTTTTATATTGACCTTTACATATGTCACATGTGACACATTCTTTTAATTCTGTACATACATATTGACACCTCAGTGTCGTTCTACCACTGTCACTGAGGTTAGTACTCACATTCTTTATTTCTTGTACTTATTACTGACTATGTACCTAGAACTCTCTTTTATTTCAATAGGTACATAATACAGCGTCGTTCTACCACTGTCGCTGAGAACTATCTTTTATTTCAATAGTTTCAATAGGATATGGGCCCCAGTAGCCTGTACTGAATTAACAAAGCTTCTCTACTGCGCACAAGACCTCGGAAAACACTCATTTCACTCTCTCACACTCTTTCATTCACCTACACATCCCATACATTTGTCCACATGTCCCCTGCATCTGCCACATCATCAGATTCCATTCAAATCCCTACCCTTACCTATGGGACCTATTCTCAATGGGTTGGCCCTATTTCTGGCAAGCTCCAGAGGGCTATGGTCTGGAGATTCTGCAGTGGAGAGATGTCTGTCTATCCTAAACCTTCCGATCCTCGTCCATTGCCTAATGATGCCTCTGCCATTGACTGGGCTGCTGTTAGACAAGATCACAGGGAGGATATGTGATCCTACAAGGAATCAATTATTGTAATGACAAGGCTATTGGGATCATCAAAGAGCACCTTGCACCGGAGCAGCTTCTTCTCATTGAAAAGCTCACATCCGCCAAGGACGTCTGGACTAAGCTTAAGGAAGCTCATGCTGGCACCACCGCTGGTCTTGAAGCCTTCTATATCAAGCGTGGTATGATGGATAAACAGTATGAACATGGTGATTGTTGAAGATACTACAGTACCATCTCACACTCATTTGTCCAGCATACGCTAGCTTTGACATTACCATACTCAAATCCGCATCTTAGTTTATCATTTGGTTCTTGGTTTACCATTTCTCTTCCGCTTAGCTTACATATGCCCCTTATAAGGGGGCTCAAGTCATATACTGCCCTTGATTGTTTTCTTTACAATCGAGGTGCGATATTTCCTATTTACCTATAGTACTCTTTACTGACTTGTAGTAGATTAACTCTCTCTGACAGTGATAACATGCAGGATCATGTTAACTTCTATGCTCTCAAGAACAAGAAGCTCTCTGACACTGATGCTTTTGGAGACCAGTTCCTTGCGGAACTTATGCTCACTTCTCTTCCTCGTACTGTTGATGACTCTCCTAACACTTGGGAGACGTTTACCATTGTCACTCTTGCTGCCGTTACTGAAACAAACAAGCTCACCTCTTCTTTTGTCACCTCCCACCTCATTGCGGAGTATCGACATCTCACTTCCAGTGATGATTCTTCCGAGGCGGCTAACACTGCCACTGTTAGAGGGAAATCTAAACCAAAGAAGAAACCCAAGAAAGGTCCGCTCTGTTCCTACTGTCACAAAGGTCCTCACCTTGTCGAAGACTGTAACCACAAGAAGCGAGATAAGGAAGCATCCCACCGCACTGTGTTGATACGCTGGTTTACTAGCTGGACCTGTATAAGCTAGATATTGCTATTCCAAGCTTATCTGTATTGTACATTGGATACCAAGGGCTATAGTGAGTCCCACACTGTCAGCCAAAGCTGATAGGAAGTCTATTGTACCCACTGAGTGCATTGTGGATGGTATAAGTATTTGCCACACTTTGTACTCTAACCTAAGTCCTATGCAAGTGCATAACCTAGAAAATGCTGGTGATCACTCAATATGAGGCTAGACTTACTTGATGCATACTCAAGGGAACCTCATTCACACACCCAAAGTTCACAAGTGGAGGTGCTAGTTCAATAGAGACATACTTGGCTATTTGCTAGATAATGTTCATGGACATAAATGATTGGCTTATACATATGACTTCAGTCAGCATTAAGTCTGCTGAATCATACAAATCTGAAAGGCTTACTGATCATACTTGAAATGATGACTGATACTCTCCAAAGCTCATTATAAATCAACAAACATGATTACTCATATATGCTGTACATACTTACTAAGGCTACTTTCATTACTCATCTCAATCTCTCTTGCTTACTGTAAACATCATCCATTAATAATCACATCTAAAATAGTATAAAAGGGGGCACAATCTGATGTGCATTCCACAGGTTTGAGTTGGACTTACATCTGTCTCTCTCCTCACTCTACTCCCACTACGGCGCGTTCTATAAACGGCGCACGAAAAAGTCATTGAGATATACAATGACAATCTTTAAGCAAACATTAATCAACTTCCGCTGAAAAAGTATTGATTTATTGCACAGTAAAGTAAATGTCATTTAAGCTTATTATTTCAAGAAATTTGTCTCCTATATCGGGTGTAAAAGGCCTTGAAATTTAATTTCTTTGTCGCCCGCGCCACTCATATTGTTTTTCGCGCGCAAAATAAAATGCCACCGCCTCCCGCTTGTGTTTTTCGTGCGAAAAACAATATGAATGGCGTGTGACAAAGAAATTGATTTTCAAAGCCTTTTACGCCCAATATAGGAGAAGAATTTCACACGCAATTGTTCAGAATAATAATCATAAATGTCATTTACTTTACTGCATGATAAATCTATACTTTTTCTTAGGACATTTATCAATTTTTGCTCAAAATTTGTCGTTGTATATGTCGCTGACTTTTTCGCGCACCGTTTATAGAACGCGCCGTAGTGTCCTCAATGCATGTGGGAATCCTACTTAGCATTGTTGGGGTTGTATTACTAGAGGTTGGTTCCTCATGGACTTGGTATCCTCGTTGTGTGTTGCTCTGAAGAACACTCTAGACTTTAGTGAAAGCTGAATCTAGTTTACAGTTCTCTCTGCTCAGTTACATCAGTGGATCTAAATCTAGAAAAACTAAAGTTGTTGCCTGCTTCTCTATTGTGAGAGGTATGACACTGAGTCATATTGTTGACTCAGTATTTGGAAATTTGGTCCCATTGTTGAAAGGCACTTGGCCTATTGTTTGGACGCTTGGTCCCATTGTTTGGATGTTTGGTCCCATTGTTGGAATTGGCATTTGGCCCTTCTTGGTTTCTAGGAAGTAAAATCTAGAAACAGAACTATTTATTGCTCATAACTGGTGGAATAAGACTTGTCCTAGCACAAAGCTAGTCAGTTACAATTCAAAGGAGGATCACCTTTGACAACTCAATGAGACCTCGCACAAATAAACAGTACAGGTTCATACAATTGCATCATTGCAATAGTGGAGCTAATACTAGAGTAATAGCGTCCACTCCTAGAAGCAGTGGGAGATCTAGTAGGAAGCCTACTGCCGCTGCCGCCCAACACTCTGATAGCGATAGCTCATTGGATGAGGAGGTCAGTGCAAAAGTTGCTTCCACCTACTCAGAATTTCCCTCCGTCTGTCATTCAAGTTCTGATTCTGTCCATGTCTTTATCTCCACTGATGTTGCCACCTTCCTTGCCAAGGCAAGCAACGACAAGAGTTACATTGACTCTGGGTGCTCTCACCACCTAAGTCCACGTTGTGACTGGTTTGAAGACAGTTCATACACCAAACTCGACAAACCCGTCCCCATTCATCTTGGAGACGCGTCTACCATTTACACTGTTGGTAAGGGTACTCTTCAGTACCTCATGGATACGCCGGATGGAATCATCACTGGTTTTCTACCCAATACGCTACACGTCCAGGATCTTGCCGCCACTCTGATTTCTGTCTCTCAGCTCACTGACAAGTGCAAACATACCATTCTCTTTGATGGAGAGGAGTGCTTTGTCAAAGCTCGAAGCTCTGGCCAGTGCGTTGCATCTGGTTGCAAGACCAAAGGAGGTCTTTACCTTCTTCACGCCTGTCCACTGAAATCCCAAGAGTACGCAAATCTCGCTACCACATCCCGCTATATTGACATTAATCATGCTCACCGCTGCGTAGGTCATCTTGGTCAAGACAACATAAAACGTCTGATTGCAAAAGGCATGGTAATGGGCATTGATGAAGTGGGAGGTCGAATAGAATTCTGCAAGTCGTGTACAGCCGGTA
This sequence comes from Rhodocollybia butyracea, assembly GCA_015501585.1. NCBI lineage: Eukaryota > Fungi > Basidiomycota > Agaricomycetes > Agaricales > Omphalotaceae > Rhodocollybia > Rhodocollybia butyracea. Next base: position 238,644 of record JADNRY010000045.1, on the reverse strand, counting down.
AACAGCATGTATTTCCATTCCCATCATCCAATAAAAGGGCCTGTCAGAAACTAGATTTAGTTCACTCTGATGTTTGCGGTCCATTACCCAACTCTATCAATGGTGGCTATAGGTATTTCATCACCTTCATAGATGATAACACCCACCACTGCTGGGTTTATTTCCTCCATCACAAATTGGAGGCATACTGATGCTTCCGCGAGTGGAAGGCTATGGTAGAGCTTGAGACTGGGCTTAAGCTCAAGGTTCTTTGTACAGATAACAGTGGAGAATATACCTCTGATCAGTTCAAGGATTATCTCTGTAACCTTGGTATTATCCATGAGACCACAGTCCCTCACACCCCACAGCAGAATGGCGTTGCTGAATGCCTCAACCACACTATCATTGAGCGTGCAAGATGCATGATGCAGGATGCTAAATTTACTGCTGGGTTTTGGGTCTTCACTGTCATTATTGCCATCTATCTCATTAACCGCTCACCTACCTCACGGCTTCCTAATTCTACTCCACACAAAGCTTGGTCTGGCGTAAAGCCTTCACTCAAGAAACTCAAACCTTTTGGCTGTCGAGCCTATGCTCACATCCCCAAATCGAAGCGTACAAAGCTTGACTTTAAAACTCGTAAGTGCATCTTTCTTGGTTACAAAGAGCACACCAAGGGTTACCTTCTGTGGGATCCAAAGAAGCGAAAAACCTTTGTTTCACGAGACATCATTTTTGATGAATGTCCTCACCCTCCTGGCCCACCTTTACCCATTCCAGATCTTTCGCAGGTCCTTTACAATGGTGAGGTGCCTGGAGATGGCCTACCTTGCTTTTCTCAAGTGGGAGATGCGTGGGAAGATAACTCTCCCCCTGTGACTCCAGCGGTTCTGCATCCTCCTGCTCCATCTTCTGAGGTTGATTCTGAGGATAACATCGGTGACTCTTGCCCATACTCCCCTGATCTTCCTCCTCCCAGTGACCCTCCACCGGCTCCACCTGCTCGCCGTCGTCGTACAGAACTTGAACTTCTTGGGCCTGTTCCAGAAGTAGATGGTCTACGTGCTTGTTGCCTACCTGCCCACTTCCATGAAGAACCTGACATTGCGCCAGATCCTCCAGAAGCTGCACCAGGCGATAGACCAGATGTTGCAGAAGGTGTCGCCATGGCCTTTGTGGCCACTGTCCATGCTCAGGGAGCCTCAGAGCCCCACACTCTGCAGGAAGCACTCCGTGGTCCTGACTCCGCCTCTTGGCTGAAAGCTGTAGACAAAGAGCTCAAGTCTCTCATTGATATGGGAACTTTTGAGTTTATTGACAATTTACCTAAAGGTTGCCATGCTATTAGCTCCAAGCTTGTCTTTAAGATTAAGCACCTCCCTGATGGGACCATTGAGCGGTACAAGGCATGCTTAGTTGCTCGAGGTTTCTCCCAGATGCCTGGTTTAGACTTTGACGAGGTATTTTCCCCTGTGGTCAAACTTACCTCCATTTGTGTCCTTTGCGCCCTTGCCATGTGTCTAGGCCTTCACTTCCACCATCTTGATGTTGATACTGCATTTCTCAATGGTGAGTTGGAAGAGGAGCTCTATATGTGCCTCCTGAATGGCATTAGTGAACATTCTGGTAAAATTGTTTGTCTCCGCTGCTCTATCTATGGCCTCAAGCAGGCCTCCCATGTCTGGAACAAACTTCTTGATGCAGAGCTTGAGAAACTTGGCTTGAGTTGTATCCATGCTGACTACTGCATTTATGTCCTCCAATGTGGCAAGTCCATCTGCTTTATTGCTGTTTACGTTGATGATATTGGGATTTTATGTGATGATCTCAAATTCATGCAGGAGATCAAGCACTGGATTGGCCAATGCTTTAAGATCAAGGACCTTGGTGTTATCTCACAGTTGCTTGGCATTGCCATTGACTATGACCAAGAAAAGCATGTCCTTTGGCTCTCTCAGACCAATACATTGAGGAATCACTCAAATGTTTCCACTGTGATGATGGCATCACCCATTGCACCCCCTTATCATCTGGAGTTAAGCTTTCTAAAGCTGATTCCCCATCCACAGATGCCAAGAAAGAGGCTATGGCTGACAGACTCACGCTATACTAGGCTCTCATTGGTACTCTCATGTATGCCATGCTTGCTTCACGCCTGAAAATTGCCTTTGCAGTAGGTATTTTGAGTCGCTACTGCTCAAATCCAGGTGAGATTCATTTAAATGAAGCTCTGCACTGTCTTCGCTACTTGGGTGGTACCAAAGACTGGGTTATTGAGTATGATGGCACAATCATAGATGAACTCATCTCTCTTATCTTTGGATACTCTGATTCGGATTGCGCTGGTGATGTAGAGACTCAACGATCTACTAGTGGATATGTTTTCCTCATGTGCGGAGCTGCTATTAGTTGGAGCAGCAAACTTTAAACCTCCCCAGCACTCTCTTCGAGTACATGGCTCTTACTCATACAGCACAGGAAGCTATTTGGCTTCATCAACTCCTTGAACAGCTAGGTTTTCAGCAAACCAAGCCTACTCACTTGTTGGGTGATAATATGTCATCTATTGCTCTTTCCAAGAACCCTGCTGATCATCCCCGTACGAAGCACATTTAACTTTGTCACCACTTTATTTGTTTTGCAATCTCTGATGGCCAGATTGATCTGGACTATGTTCCAACTGCTCAACAAGCTGCTGATGGATTTACAAAGGGATTATCTGGTGAGAAGCACTTGGCATTTGTGCGCATGCTAGGTATGAAGCCATGCCTGAGTGGGAGTGTTAAAAGTCAATGATCTTATCTTGTTATGTCATCTATACGTTCATGGATTCATGCCGTAACACAAGCGCAAAAACCAGGAAGCTTCCTGGTTTTTTATATTGACCTTTACATATGTCACACATGACACATTCTTTTAGTTCTGTACATACATATTGACACCTCAGCGTCGTTCTACCACTGTTGCTGGGGTTAGTACTCACATCCTTTATTTCTTGTACTTATTACTGACTATGTACCTAGAACTCTCTCTTATTTCAATAGTTTCAATAGTTTCTTCTAAGGAACGGGCATTTTGGTGTGCTAAATAGGTGTTCTCTGCTTGTGACCCATTGTGCTCCATGAGAAACGCGCATGCTGCCCTGACTGTTGATTTCCAAATATCTTTGGTATTAGGCCTAAAATTGGCCTAAGGTGTGTAACCATACATTTTGACACTTTGTACGTGTTAAACAATGCAATAAAAGAGTTATACGGAGCCCGAGCGTGATAGCTGTTGCCAAGGCAAAGAACTTAACAATAATACTCAGCAAGCCGTGAAGGTACGCCCACAAGCGTAGCCTAGAGCCAAGCTAGCAAGGATACCTGGGCTGCCCGGAGATGTAACGCTAGATCGTCAATCTAGTTATACCCAAGAGTGCATACTCTCTAAACTACAGGACATCTCAAAGCGGGATAAGTACTAAGCCAATGCGTTACTCGAGGGAAGGAATTATGAGGGAAGGCATCCCTTGCACTAAGACCCCCAACAAGCTATGTTAAGATGTGGACTTTACAGTCCGTAACAATGGACCAGAACGATCCCGAGGAAACCGTAGAGATCTATTCACGGCACCGGTCGCAACCGTGAGGACGGTAGAAACATGCTTAGTGGTCCTACGGAAAGCTACGCGCCGGGATAGCCTTGGCAAATCGAAACATTTGATCTTAGAAATCATACACGGAAGGTCTTATCCGTTAAAGCCGACTATCGGGAATCACTTGTACATACTCAGCGCAGTTGCTCAAGCTTATCATAAGTGGTGTCGTTGGAAAGCTAGATAACAGGCCTTCTCGAGAGAATGTTAATCACACTCAGGATGGACAGAACTATCCGAGGAATAGAATGAAACTCACCCAAGGGAAACTGGGCGGCGAGTGATCATGAAGCGTAAAGGTACTCCTGACCCCAGAGAATTGTGGAGTAATCGGAGAAACCTCGCTCGGATCAAAACACTCTAAAACTATGTTAATCCTCACGAAATCATATTTTACCTCTGATATATACCCAAGAATGGACTATTTCTTTATTGTGTGTACCATATATAGGCTGGAGTTTCCTTTCCGAGCCAGATTCCTCTGTTCCACTCTCTTTCCGTCTCTCTCTGTATCTGTTTCATCTATTTTTTGTATTAAACTCTCTCTACTCAGTATATAAGCCAGATATATTTATTCAATAAGACAAGTTACTTGCCACCTCCCCTGTACAAGATTGGTTGTGTTCCTTCACCTCAAAGTTCCTTGCCCTCGACTTGACTGCTAAGACCAGTGCTCCGTAGAACGTCCCCTCGGGACTAGTAGCGTGACGCCTCCTGACTTGGTTATCTTTAGAAAGTAATAAACTTCACGAAGTTACTTGCCACCTCCCCTGTACGAGATTGGTTGTGTTCCTTCACCTTAGAGGATCTTTCCCTCGATTTGTATGTTAGGAAGTGAGCTCCGTAGAATGTCCTCAGGACTAGTAGCGTGACGCTTCTCTACTTAACTATGAGTTGGTTGTTAGTTTCTTCACCTAGTAAGTAGCTGGTCACCTCTCTACGTGTTCCCGCGGAGAAGTGTTAGTTGCTTCACGGAGTTGTTAGCCAGTCTTGACACTTTACCGGGAGTGACTGATAGTTTCTTCAAGGAGTTTGATTTACTGTCATATTACTTGCTCGGCGGAATTTGGCCTGTAATAGAATTTCACAAACTTCCTTTGGCCCACTTGAGAATCTGATCGAGTCTTGAGCGTGTGAGTTCCCTCGAACTCCAGATCAACCTTAAATCTAGTTGCTTCCTTAGAGGGGACGGTTTCTAGTAAGGAATTATTCGGCTCCAGAGTGAGGGTTCCTTAGTCAACTTCCCTGTGAAGTTAGGTGAGCCACTAAGATTGTGGTACGAGTTCCTAGTGATTAAGTTCACTCACAATATTGTAGCTTGGCCCAGCGTTTGGTCGAGGACTTTACGGTGTCACAGCAGCTAGTGCCAGAGTTTGCCTAGGGTTGTTGACAAACCTCGAGATTACTATTCTAGCTAGAGCCAGAGTTTGCCTAGGAGAATCTTAGTTTCGTTGTATTGGTTTTGGTTTTGATTATTTGGTTTTGGACACATACGCATCATTGGTTTTGGTTTGGTTATATTGATTCGGACATCCCGACGTTCCCTCGTACATATGTACACCCAGCTGGGCTTCCCTCAACTCAGTTCTAAGAGTTGTCCAAGCTTAGTTACCCACATTAGCGCTACAGTCTTGAACCTGGAGCAGTCGCGCGCGTACATCCGATATTACAAGACTTTCCCCGGGGAATCTCTGACAACCCGCCCTCGCTCCCTTACATATTGATAGTCTGGTTAGGTGCGGTAGTGTTTTTGTTAGGTTGTTTTATAGCACCTTTCGCATACCTACACGTAAATACCCAAATATCTGGAGCCCACCGCAAGGGGTGGAATCTAATTTTATCGGATTTTACTACAAACCTAGTCCTTGGGTTAGTAGAGTTCATCTTCTTTGTCCTTCGTTCGCTAGTCCACAAGATTAGTGATCCCTCGGATAATACACCTGATTCAGAGTCAACTCTTTTGGAGTAGGCAAACTTCCTGATCCGGGAACATCTGAATTAAGACGCAGTAAAAGAGTACCTAAACCTCGAGAACGATATAATAGTAGCGTCAACCCAAACGTCGACCTCCTTTTTCTGTCACTCGAGCAGGATCTAGCACTCCGTCTTCACGCGGATCTAAACCAAGCATAGTCCGTGCGACTTCCGAAACAACTCACGTTGCCAAGAAGTCTTTAAAAGGGAAAGCGAAAGCAGATCCCACTGATACTACTCAAGCCAGTTCAAGTACAAGGGGTGCTCCAGCCCGTGTGCAAGACAACTTGACTAGTCAACCTTCATCTTCATCTTCATCTCTTCCTCGTATTCCCGAGGAAATCTCTCAGTTAGCTACAGCAGTTAACCAACTCTCGTCTTCTATTTTAAACAATCTTACAATGAGTACTACTACAAGCAATAACAACCCGGGTTCGAGCGGAACGCTGGAGGCTCTAGTGGAAACGCTGGAGGTTCGAGTGGTTCTGGCGGATCTGGTGGTGCAGCTCCCACGGGAACAAATGCTACGGTTGCGCAATTGTTTGGAGACAAAATTAAGTTAACACAAGATGAGCTCGATGAATATAACTCGAAGTACCTTCCTAAGCGTAGTAAAACGGCGACACTATTTAATAAAGATGATCCGTCTATGTTGAATGGTTGGATTGAGGATACTACTCGATTCATTGCCGCGGCAAACATTACCAAGGAAGCAGCGAAAGTGGCGTTGGCGTTGGACTGGATGACTTATTCCACTCGGGAAGCATACAAGTATCTACCCTCCGTCGAAACTCCTAATTTGCAACAGTTCTTCAGAGATTTACGAGCAATCTTCTCTGAATCGGTAGATAGTGAGCTTGGTTCACGCCAAGAGCTCGAGATCTTAACCGGGAAGTTCACACCTCTGGACATTGGTAAACATCAAAAGATCATGATGTATAACCGAGAGTTTAAGAATCTCGTGGATAAGCTGATGAAACCGCCGGCAATCCTTTCCAACGCTGAAGCTGTCAAGGCATATCTTGTGCCCATGAGCGAAAGGTTGTATTTAGCGATTTCCGCGCGTTTGTCACAGAATGTTACACATGTTCAGTTGTTGTCTCGTCGCCGTGAAGATCCTTATCTACTTTCAGAAGTCATGGAAGCAGCCGAGAGTCCCGATTTCAGAACCCTCGATACCTATTATGGTAACGGAGCTCGTCCAACTGGATCTCAAGGTGTTCCTGACTCTGCCGAAACTTATAGTCGAGGTGCATTATCGTTCAGATTCTCTCCTCATCTTCCAGAGACCACTCCCGCGGATCCCGTGAAAGTGGAACCTAAGCAGGAAGAAGTGTCGGAAGTTCTCGCGGGAATCGCCTCGATTAAAGATACTATTGCTCTGAACAGGAAAGAGACTAATTTAGTCTTGGATGGTCACCAAAAGGCTATCTCCTCGATGATGAGCTTAATGAAGGATAATATAGAATCCAAACGCTCAGGATACACGTCAACGCAAGTTACTGCGCCGCAGAATACCTCGAAGACCATTCCGGATTGGGGGCAGGGTTGTTTTATGTGCGGGTCACTAGAACATCGCATGTCGGAGTGCCAATTCTTTAATTCCTACAAGGATAAAGGATGGTTAGTTCCTGACACTACTCCCGGGTCGAAGAAGTATACTTTGCGCGATGGTACGCCGTTGCCGAGGAACGACCCTAGTGAATCTCGCCCAGAAAAGATTGCAAGGATTGCAAAATCTAAAGGCTGGGATAAGGGTGGAACCAATGCATTCTTTGTCGAGGAAGAAGACTACTTGGATACCGAGGAGCAAGAGCCTCACCTCACTTCGTTTTTGGCTTCCATGAAAAAGCTAATGGAGGAACATGAGACGAACGGTCGTTATATCGCCGGCTCCGGGGAATCCAAGGAGTCGGGAAACTAATTGCTTCGGCGATGCAGGGTAGAGTCACTAGAGGAAATACTCTAGGCAAGCAGGCAGACTCGAAAAAGCCCACATCTACGAAGGAATTGGTTAAGAAGGTAGGCCCGCCAACGAAAGGTACCCTTAGGGAACCCCTAATTGAAAAGCCACCACCTAAAAGCCCTGCTATTAAAGAGAAACATAAACAAGTGGAAGTCGTGATTCCCGTGAAAAAGAAGTTTGTTGAGAAAGCTGTTGTCGGCGACGATGACGAGTTCTCTCGAGATGGAACTGGAATTATCCTTGATAAGGAAGCTGACGAAGAGTTTCGCTCGGAGTCTGGCTGAATTAAGGGAAGAAGCTCCTATTCCCGAGATAACTAAGGTTACTCATAGACCATTCGACGCGGTGAAACCACATGCGGTTCATCCCATTCCACGCAATCAACCACGTCTAGAAACCCAAGATAAAGACAATCCTGTCAAGGAGAAGTCTGTCGAGGATAATGGACCCAAATTTAATATTAGAAGTGGATTTCACTTACCTGGAGTCGAGGAAGAAGTCGCTCGAAAGTTGTTCGATGCAGAAGTAACGCTGACATCAGAGGAGCTATTAGCGCTGAGCCGTCCTCTCCAGAAAATTATGTTAAGGAAAGCTAGGAACGTCAGGGTAACTCCTACTAAGAGGAAGAATGCTTATGTTAGTACTCTCCTCGAAGATGGCACTGAAGTACCTGAGGAGCTGGAACTTCCTCGCGGGAACGAATTCGATAGTTATATCTCCATGGATAGCATTAAGCTTGATAGTGAAGAAATCTTCGAAGTCCTCGAGCATAACCATAATGGTTTGAAGGCCGGTTCTATTGTACAACGGGACCCTGTCGAAGCCTTTAAAGCAGACTTACCCGAGGGTGACGAGCGCCGTAATTTGGTAATTGTCGCGGGAAGATCTAGTAGTCTCCGGTGTATTAACACGAAGATCAATCATCAGGATGGAACAACCGAGGCAATCCTCGACAGTGGCTGTCAGATCGTAGCAATAGATCGTCAGACTGCTGTAGAGTTGAATTTGGTCTGGGATCCTACTGTAACGATTCGTCTGCAGGATGTACACGGAGGTCTCGAGGAAACCGCAGGTCTTGCTAGAAATGTTCCTTTCCAGATTGGTGAAATTACAATCTATCTGCAACTGCATGTGCAACAGCGGGCACCATTCGAAGTGCTGATTGGTAGGCCATTTGACGTTCTCACGGAATCCGTGATAAAGAATCATGCGGATGGTAGCCAAGAGGTGACGATTACGGACCCCAACACCGGGAATAAATGTACTATGGGTACACATATTCGCTCTACGAGACGAAGACTTAGGACTGACAATCCCGAGTTCAAACCCAAACTAGTTCCGGAGCATGCAGGAAGTAGTAACAATCCCGTCAAGGAGGAACAGGGAAATTTTTAAACCTCGAGGATCTGAGTAGCGATCAAGGAGAGGTAGAATTTGCTATGAGTTTCCATTTTGACGATAATCGTGATATTGTATGTGATGGATATAAGTTCGCAGAAACGGGTCAGTTTTCCGAGCAGGAGTTAAGCGAGGCCTATGTCATGGCTTCGAGAAATTTCATTGCGCAGAAAGCTCCCGAGGACGATGAACTTATTGAAGCCTACGTAAATAAACAACTAGTGGATGGAAATAGACGAGTATTCAACGCTCACAAAGAAGGCTTGGACTACGAAGAACCCGAGGAAGGTCCTGTACTAGTAAATAGAGAGGAATTGCCCGACTTTGATGACCACGCGAAAGCCTTCGCCGGATTCACTACGAAACCGGGAACTAATGAGCGGCATGCTGTCTTCAGGAAGGGTGATGCTAAAAGTACGAAAAGGGAGACTCCTAAGTTTCCTGGTTCCCCGAAATTTGTAAAAGGTGGAAAACCTCGTCGCAGCATACCCAAATTGCCTCCTAGGCCTCTGTCTGACCTTCCACAAGTAAAAGATTATACCTATACGCCGTACACAAAGCCCGAGAGTTATGAACCGCGCAAGAATTCAATTCCTCGGAAAAGAACTGCGATTAAAGATCCCAAGAATGGGAAGGTTTATGATTTGGTCGATGCTTTTGGCGCAAAGAAATACAAACCAGTTGGTGTCAAAGTACATCCTGTGAAAGCGGATCTACCCGAGGAATACAGAGTTCGACGGTGTATCACCGGCAATCCTCTCGAGGGAATGCCTGAATTATCACCCAATCCGCCTGAGTTCACTCCAACCGGACGCTACACACAGGAAAGAAAAGAGATTATCGACGAAAATCACTCAGAGGATTTCCTATGGCCGGAAGAAAGGAAGTTGATTCATCACTTCATGATGCTTCAGGAACAAGCGTTTGCCTGGAATGCAGAGGAAGCTGGTACCTTCAAGGAAGAATTCTTCCCCGCGGTTAAAATTCCAGTACTCCCGCATGTTCCGTGGGTCATTCGTAACATTCCAATACCACCCGGGATCTTCGAGGACGTGTGTAAGATAATAAAACAAAAGATTGATGCAGGAGTTTACGAACCTAGTAGTGCCTCCTATCGCTCAAAGTGGTTTTGCGTAGTTAAAAAGGATGGAAAAAGTTTACGTTTGGTCCATAGTCTGGAACCCTTGAATGAAGTTACTATACAACATTCTGGTGTACCGCCAGCCCCGGCTGAAGTCTCTAGGGACTTCTGTAGTCGAGCTTGTGGAGCTACTTTTGATCTCTATGTCGGATACGATGAGAGGCCATTAGCAGTTTCCTCGAGGGATCTAACGACCTTTCAAACACCTTTTGGACCACACAGGCTCGTGAAATTACCAATGGGATGGACAAATTCCGTACCAATCTTCCACGACGATGTAACCTATATCCTACAAGATGAAATTCCACATGTTACAGTCCCCTATATCGACGATGTTCCCGTAAAAGGTCCGAATACTAGGTACGAACTTCCAGACGGAGGTTACGAGACCATATCAGAGAACGCCGGGATACGACGATTTGTTTGGGAACACATGCAGAATGTTAACCGGGTGTGTCAACGGATGAAATATGCCGGGGGTACTTTCTCGGGGAAAAAGTCTTTCATTTGTAATCCTGAAATTATCGTCCTAGGACACCGTTGTACTTACGAAGGCAGGATGCCTGAGGCTGGGATTGCTGAATCAATCTTGACTTGGCCCGAATGCAAGAATAAGCACGATGTACGAGCTTTTCTTGGGACTGCTGGACAGTTGCGAATGTTTATCGAGAACTACGCAAAGAAGGCAATGCCCTTGACAAAGTTAACTAGTGACATGGATTGGGAATGGGGAGATGAACAACGGGAAGCAATGGACGCTCTCAAGGATGGTGTAAGGAATGCCCCGGCACTCCGAAACATTAACTATGAGTGGGACGTTTGTCTCGCAGTTGACACTCTTACAAAGCAGTGGGATGGTTTATTTATCAAATAGATCCTGACAATCCTAAAAAGAAGTATTTTAATTACTTTGGATCAACTACGTTAAACGAGCGGGAAGCCCGGTTCTCTCAGTCTAAGAGAGAACTCTATGGTCTCAAACTATCATTACAATCAAGCTATTACTTAGTCTATGGCTCTCGACGAATGACCGTGGAGACTGATGCAAGCTACATCAAGGGTATGTTAGATCATCCCAGCTGTGGTCCGAACGCTACAATCAATAGATGGATTGAGGAGATCCGTAAGTTCCACTTCAAGATTTTACATGTGAAGGGTATTTTGCACGGACCAGATGGTTTGTCACGGAGACCTCCAGGCGGATATCAGTCCCCTCGACCACCAATCGACCCAGATGACTATGAAGATTACGATGATGGAGCTCCCGTTGAACTTATCATGGGTGAAGGGGCCAAAGAGCCTTTAGATTTTGAGTCCTTCAAGGACGACATTGACCCACGCAGTGGTTACCTCGGTGAGCTAGCTTGTCATCCTGAGGACATCCAGGAAGAACTCCAGGAAGCCCTCGATGACGAGAAAGCATCCGAACGTCACCGAAAATCGCTGATCAAAAGTCACGGTGAAATCTACTCTTGTTCAGTCAAACACTTCATATTCCACAAGACTCCGCGGAATGGAGGGCTGATAACCCTTACCCTCGGGAACGTCGGTCGGAATGGGGAAATAAACTAGATGATATGTTACCTACTATTGCCAAGTGGCATACAGGTGATGAGAAGGATATCACAGAAAACATGAGCGCACCGGAAGCCCGAAGCTTTTTGCGTCAAGCAAAGAAATTCTTCGTGGATAAGAAAGGTCGGCTTTATAAGAAAGCTACTGAGGAAGGTGCTCAGCATCAATTAGTGGTTAGTCCTGACCGTCAATGTATATGCTACATTGCGCGCATGATAGCTTAGCACATAAAGGAACGTTTGCTACCCGCGAGTTCCTGGATCGACGTTTTTGGTGGCCTGATATGGAAAGCACGTACATTGGTATGTTGGCTCTTGCATTCCTTGTCAGAACCGTCAATTACGCCTTCTGAAGATTCCCCCGGTCGTAACACATACTCCCTCATTGTTCCAGAAAGTGCATGTTGATACTATCAATATCACACCCGCGAGCAATAGGTGTAAGTATATTGTTCACGCTAGGGATTCTCTGTCAAGTTGGTCAGAAGCCCGGGCCTTACCGCAAGAAAACGCGAAGTCCCTGGCCGAGTGGTTCTTTGACGACATAATCTGTCGTTGGGGATGTCCCGAGGAAGTTGTCACAGATAACGCCCCGGTGATGTTAGCCATGGTTAACTGGCTCGAGAATAAATATGGAATTCGAGGGATCCGGGTCTCGCCATATAATTCCCAAGGGAATGGCAAAATCGAAAGAGCGCACTTTGATATTCGACAGGCTCTGGTAAAAGCGACGGGCGGCGATATCAAGAAGTGGTTCTACTTCCTTAAACATGTATTATGGGCTGATAGAATAACGGCGAGGAGAGGTTTTGGTTGTTCACCATTCTTCTTGGTAACCAGCGCGGAACCATTATTACCTTTTGATATTGTTGAGTCTACATGGTTGGTAAATCCACCAGATCGTATCTTGACTACCGAGGAATTATTGGGTTATCGTGCACAGGCCTTGTCAAAACATAGAACCTTTGTCGAGGACATGCGAGAGCGTGTCACTGAAAATAAGAGAAGAGACCTAAGGGAGTTCGAGAAGAAATATCGCCATGTCATCTTTGACTACGATTTCAAACCCGGGACACTTGTTCAGGTTGGAAATACAGCGATTGAAAAGAATCTTGACAGGAAGATGTTCCCTAGATATATGGGACCTATGGTCATTATCCGTAGAACTAGGGGAGGTTCTTACATTATCGCGGAAATGGATGGTACCGTGTTGAAAAGCAAAGTTGGTGCATTTAGGGTCTGACCCCACCGTTCCCGATACGAACCTATTAACTTACCCGAGGATATCCATGATCTCATCAACTTGACCAAGGATCAGTTAGACACCATGGTAAACGATGGTGATGACAATGAGGATGTGGAATTTATCCGTAAAGGGGGGGACCCCTTGTTTGATCAAATCCCTACCTTGAGAAAACCAGTAGACGGTGATGAAGTGGCTTATAACCCTGAAGAACCGGACTCTGATGAAGATTCAAGTGAGGAAGAGATTATACCGGAGACAGACAAAACTCCTCGTGTCAGAACCCATGCAATGCGAAAAGTGATACCTAATAATGAACGCTAACGTGTTTCGAGGGATTTATAACACTATGCATTTTCTTCCCATGGAAAGAAACTTACCTTTGTGACGAAGTTATGTTATTCTCAAGAATCCATGTTATCATCAATACACGTGGATTTATTGGATTTTATGACTGTAATAGTCAGAGACCTATGTTAATGATATAAACGAGTGAATATAAGCTCAACTAGTACTTGGTTGCATGCGCCAGCACACCTTAAAACCCATGGGCTCAACTGGGGACAGTTGAATTCTTTAGTTTGGGGGAGGGAAGTGCACACCCCAAGCTATTGCAAGTTATTGCTTCAGGCAGTCCATTAACACGAGGAAATTTTCGGAATTTTTGACGCTATTACCTTAGCAGATTAAAGATGTTTTCGAGATTTGCCTTGGACAGGAATACACAATATTGTTGCTCAAAGCTTAGATTTTGACCTCACAAAATAACCGAGGACAAGAACAGAGCCTAAAAATATAATCCTCGAGGGACATACAGTTACTCGAGGAAAATCAAGTTAACAGTAACAACCTCTCAGGAAATAGCTGTCATATTGAAGGTCATTCCCGAGAGGTTCTACTTATGAGATCTTGAGACTGAGAGTCGATATAACTGTATTAATATATACAAGTAGATCTCAAGGTCTTGGGAATTTTCTTTTGACCTTATGATGGTGCTCTAAGGTGCCTACACATCATCTAGAACACGAAAGTACTGTCAAAGAATAAGAAAGTTATTAACAAATGTTATCGAGGAAATCATTGGAGTCCCCAATCAGGAGTCTAGGCGCCCACGGCATATGCTGTCTTATAGATCAATTCAATTGTTGACACCTGATTCGCATAAGCGCCCGACGTCGAGAATGATCCCAGTTAAACTTAGGGGTAGTACGTCCAGACTAGCCCGCGGGAAAGGAATTTGAATGCTAAATGCCGAGAACATAAAAGGGATTGCTAGCAGAGTCGATCCTAGGCTTGGTGGGCTGACTGGGGACGGTCAGATCATTAGTTTGGGGGAGATATTAGGCCTAAAATCGGCCTAAGGCGTTTAACCGTACATTTTGACACTTTGTACGTGTTAAACAATGCAATAAGAGAGTTATACGGAGCCCGAGCGTGATAGCTGTTGCCAAGGCAAAGAACTTAACAATAATACTCAGCAAGCCGTGAAGGTACGCCCACAAGCGTAGCCTAGAGCCAAGCTAGCAAGGATACCTGGGCTGCCCGGAGATGTAACGCTAGATCGTCAATCTAGTTATACCCAAGAGTGCATACTCTCTAAACTACAGGACATCTCAAAGCGGGATAAGTACTAAGCCAATGCGTTACTTGAGGGAAGGAATTATGAGGGAAGGCATCCCTTGCACTAAGACCCCCAACAAGCTATGTTAAGATGTGGACTTTACAGTCCGTAACAATGGACCAGAACGATCCCGAGGAAACCGTAGAGATCTATTCACGGCACCGGTCGCAACCGTGAGGACGGTAGAAACATGCTTAGTGGTCCTACGGAAAGCTACGCGCCGGGATAGCCTTGGCAAATCGAAACATTTGATCTTAGAAATCATACACGGAAGGTCTTATCCGTTAAAGCCGACTATCGGGAATCACTTGTACATACTCAGCGCAGTTGCTCGAGCTTATCATAAGTGGTGTCGTTGGAAAGCTAGATAACAGGCCTTCTCGAGAGAATGTTAATCACACTCAGGATGGACAGAACTATCCGAGGAATAGAATGAAACTCACCCAAGGGAAACTGGGCGGCGAGTGATCATGAAGCGTAAAGGTACTCCTGACCCCAGAGAATTGTGGAGTAATCGGAGAAACCTCGCTCGGATCAAAACACTCTAAAACTATGTTAATCCTCACGAAATCATATTTTACCTCTGATATATACCCAAGAATGGACTATTTCTTTATTGTGTGTACCATATATAGGCTGGAGTTTCCTTTCCGAGCCAGATTCCTCTGTTCCACTCTCTTTCCGTCTCTCTCTGTATCTGTTTCATCTATTTTTTGTATTAAACTCTCTCTACTCAGTATATAAGCCAGATATATTTATTCAATAAGACAAGTTACTTGCCACCTCCCCTGTACAAGATTGGTTGTGTTCCTTCACCTCAAAGTTCCTTGCCCTCGACTTGACTGCTAAGACCAGTGCTCCGTAGAACGTCCCCTCGGGACTAGTAGCGTGACGCCTCCTGACTTGGTTATCTTTAGAAAGTGATAAACTTCACGAAGTTACTTGCCACCTCCCCTGTACGAGATTGGTTGTGTTCCTTCACCTTAGAGGATCTTTCCCTCGATTTGTATGTTAGGAAGTGAGCTCCGTAGAATGTCCTCAGGACTAGTAGCGTGACGCTTCTCTACTTAACTATGAGTTGGTTGTTAGTTTCTTCACCTAGTAAGTAGCTGGTCACCTCTCTACGTGTTCCCGCGGAGAAGTGTTAGTTGCTTCACGGAGTTGTTAGCCAGTCTTGACACTTTACCGGGGAGTGACTGATAGTTTCTTCAAGGAGTTTGATTTACTGTCATATTACTTGCTCGGCGGAATTTGGCCTGTAATAGAATTTCACAAACTTCCTTTGGCCCACTTGAGAATCTGATCGAGTCTTGAGCGTGTGAGTTCCCTCGAACTCCAGATCAACCTTAAATCTAGTTGCTTCCTTAGAGGGGACGGTTTCTAGTAAGGAATTATTCGGCTCCAGAGTGAGGGTTCCTTAGTCAACTTCCCTGTGAAGTTAGGTGAGCCACTAAGATTGTGGTACGAGTTCCTAGTGATTAAGTTCACTCACAATATTGTAGCTTGGCCCAGCGTTTGGTCGAGGACTTTACGGTGTCACAGCAGCTAGTGCCAGAGTTTGCCTAGGGTTGTTGACAAACCTCGAGATTACTATTCTAGCTAGAGCCAGAGTTTGCCTAGGAGAATCTTAGTTTCGTTGTATTGGTTTTGGTTTTGATTATTTGGTTTTGGACACATACGCATCATTGGTTTTGGTTTGGTTATATTGATTCGGACATCCCGACGTTCCCTCGTACATATGTACACCCAGCTGGGCTTCCCTCAACTCAGTTCTAAGAGTTGTCCAAGCTTAGTTACCCACATTAGCGCTACAGTCTTGAACCTGGAGCAGTCGCACGCGTACATCCGATATTACAAGACTTTCCCTCGGGGAATCTCTGACAACCCGCCCTCGCTCCCTTACATATTGATAGTCTGGTTAGGTGCGGTAGTGTTTTTGTTAGGTTGTTTTATAGCACCTTTCGCATACCTACACGTAAATACCCAAATATCGGGAAACTGTTTGGGATCAAGAACATACTGGCAGATTACTGGTAGGGATCCGCACCATAACCATATAATACGGTTTACGGTTACGGTTTTATGGGTACCTGTAACCGTACCGTATGAGGCTTGTAAAGCTAGTTTACAGTTACGGTTACGGTACTCCCATATACCGTATACTGACCGTATATGTACGGCCATATACGGGTACCATACGGCCCGTAAAAATACCCAGAAGCCAACAATGGCAAGGAGGTTGTCTGACTGCTTTTCTATTCATATGGATACCACCAATGGTATTTCCGTTGGAAAGAATTGCTTGCTTTCTGAAATTGAGCCCTCAACATCAGGAAAAATGGTATAAGCTTTCATCACCACATCAGATCACTGTGGGAATTAATATACTTGTTGTTGAGGTGGTCCTCTGTTTGAATGCAGAGACCTTTTGTGTGGTGATACCATACCAGAATCAACATAAGACTCTTGAGCTTGTATTCAAAGTGATTATATATGCGCAAAATTCAAGTTTCAGGTCTTAGTAATTTTTATACAGTCGTATACCGTAAAATTACCGTGTAATACCTGTAACCGTAACCGTAAGAGGCTTTTTGGATTTCTTTACAGTTACGGTTACGGTCCTACCGTATACCGTAAGTGACCGTAAATTATACGGCCGTAACCGTATACGGTTACGGTGCGGATCCCTAATTACTGGGAGGACAACAAAGGTGTCTTCACGCTTCTTCAACAGAGAAGTGTCAAGCAATGTCCCTAGCTCCGACATGATAGTGGCGTGTGGCACTATGTCACATACCCACCACTGAGACAAGGCTTTTGATGTAGTCCCTACAGGCAATAGCGCAAGTACAGCAAGTAGTTTTGCTGCACTCGGGGAGTCTTTCATGGGTAAGCTCTCAACTGATAAGCCTATACAGATGTTAATACTCTGTTCTGCACTCCGACCAAGATTTAATAAGGCAGTCCCATCCTGTTTATATTGTTCTAGAAGCTCCCCTACTGAAGAGCCAACATGTTACAGCTAATGGCATATGGCCAACCTCATCAAGTGATAAAGGTAGCTCGGGGCTTTGACGTCCGGCTGGATCAGTTTCAACATAGATGCAAATCGAAGCTTCTCTGTCAACTGCCTCCAAATGGACAGATTACCAATGAATACTATCCCCAGGAGGTTGGGATGCCCGCATAGTGACAAAAAGAGCAACATGCTTAAGTTTTGCAAGCTGAAACAAGACTTCTTGCACCTCTGTCCGACTATCATGGAGATTCCAGGGTGTTTCAAAGTTGTTGAGCAAGAGGATAATGGGAGATTTTGAAGACTTTAGATCATGAATAATACTTTAGATGATATCGATTGTCGTAACTCGTTCTCTACCGCCAACAGGATTAGCGAAAGCTGTAAGCTGCAGCTTCCCCCTGATATTATTGACATACTAAAGCTCATCCAGTCTTTGACGATTTTGTTCTCTGGCGGCGTCTTATACTGGTTTCTATTTTCGCGCGACAAATTTCCCAAATTCTTGCAAACGGCTCAATATATTCACCAACCTCCCTCATGCCGTATTGAACATCGATTCTACCTCGAATAACCCTAGCACTCCTGGCTCGAATAAGTGAAACAGAGGCAGGAGTATCCTGAGTCTCTCGTTTCATCCGTCGCAACAGAGGCAAGACAAAATCGTTCTTGCTCCCGTTCGACGAGTTCCAACAGAAATCCTTTCGGAGTTCTTTGAATTCGCGTGTCTTCCCTATTCGATAGACTTGCTACTGGACAAGCGTACGCTTGATCAGTAAAGCCTGCGCGGCGTGGACGGAAGATTCTGTTTCAAGACCGTAAAAGTTATCTACGACATTTTTATTATCCCGATTCGGCCGAAGGACCTTCATGGCCTGGCCCTGCAAGAAGAAAACTCTCTTTGCTCTCTGAAGGTCCAATATCCGCTCCGCTTCATCTGGCCGCTACGCTTCCGCAGGGTTACATCACCAAAACAGACGATATTTTCGAGGCTCAAAGCTGTACACTATTAGACTTTGCAGAAAATCTGATAAGTATTGTAAATTGAAACTGAAAACGCCTAACGGGTATACTTGACTCTTAGAAAAGCTGTAAATATACGCCATACAACGAACATGCATAACCCTGGCTGCATACTGAACTGGGAGCTGAGCTGTGCCTTTTCTGATGGAGCTTGTGCAGACAGACGAGTTATCTGGTTGCGACTCTGTAAGCACTACACATGCATCATGGATTTGATTTCGCGCTATATTCAAGCAAGGCTTTCGATTTTTACAGGGTTTAACTTGAGCTAGGCTCTTGACTCGAGTCAAGTGGCGGATGGGCTGGAGGGTTTTTTCTAACCTTGATTCATCTATTCAAGGGGCGGTCATTTGGGAACTTACATACTAGGCAACCCGAACGGGAACGGGGCATGAATGGACGGTATTCACTCACCGTTTCTTAATGATAGAGGCTGATAGAGGATGTTGTAAGCTTTTATACAATCTCGTAGCGGAGAATCAAGATGAGGCGCTTGACTCAAACAAGCTAGTGAGATGAGACTATGCCATCGAGTATCCAACTTTTGAAATTTGTATAAGGTGGATACGCGCTCTGAAACAGCGAAAGTTCAACCCTGGTACTAATGTCCCTGCTCCCACTCACCTTGAACTTCGTAAGTTTGTAGTGGGGTACAATTTCGGGCCATTGATGTAATTTTCAAGAAGAGCCTGGGTGAACACTCGAGGGCGATTTAAAGCTACCCTGGTGGCAATACTCTTGTGCCATTCACCTAGTATTCGTCAATCTTGCTAGAGTTGTGTTAGAGCGCAGTTGAGCCATAGATAGGCGGGTGGACATGTTGAAGCCAGTGGACAACCTCAGGATAGTAAAATAGCTTCTGACTGCATCGAACCAAATTACTTCGATGTTTACTTCGATGTTCGTGGAGGAGAGGTGGAAGAAGGAAGAAGAAATGAGTAAGCTTAAGTCCGATATCAACAGTTTTGGGCTTGATATGTATCTTGATCGGAAACGTTTAGAACGGTTTGGAAACAGAACCTAGGTCTTAAAGGGGGGTAGGGGGGATATACCCTCGTCTATAATAAGATCTGGAAGAGGGTGTGCACCCATCAAAAGTGGAGCGGTAATGGCAGTTAACACTCATCTGAAACTATTACTATTATTTAGGACCCTAGAGGCTCCCAGAGGCCATGGGAAGCCACGTAGGCCATCAGGGCCATCGAGTAATCACGGCCAGTAATCACGGCCTTCTGTAGCCACACCGTACAACCTTGTACAATGCCGGGAAGCGGCTTCCAATGGTCCACCCATTGTTGCTGATTGACTTGGCTACGTCAAAGTATAATTAGAATGGTGTGGGTCCATCTGACAGGTGGATATATACATACAGAGCGCTGGTGTGCACTCATCGATTTTTCCCATCATGTCTCCCAATCAACCACGACCAGCAGAAAGGATTGGAGAACGAGGAAATGATGGGTACGAGTCCTGCAAACAATTATGAGTGGTGAAGGACCTTAAGGTCTTACTAACCTTGGATTTTCGATTCAGATTCTTCGCTGCCGCTAACAATTTTTCAATCGGCCATGCGGTATTCAATAATTCTACTGCTAATCACTACCTCAGTCCTGGTATGTGGTGAAGGATCATCTCCCTCATTACCAACTTAACTCTGAGCTCATGACACTGGTTTCCTTTAGACAAAGACATGAAGCGAAAGCTTCAAAAGGAATTGAAATTTGTTGAAGATGCAGGAATTGATAGTGATAAAATCTGCTTGCCAGATACACGAGGAGAAATCATCAGGGATATCACTGATTGGGTTCAATATGAGGATAACAACACATTCAGGAGATATATACTCTGTGGGGAAGCTGGCACAGGAAAGTCTGCTATTGCCCATACAGTTGGGAGAAAGCTTGAGGAAATGGGCGTTCTTGTTGTTTTCTTTGCCTTCAACCGCTCAATGCCGGAGAGCAGGACCCCTAGTAATGCCTTGCGTACCATTGCATATATGCTGGGTATTGTTGATCAGGACTTTGCACAAGGATTATTCCAAGCTTTTGAAAAGCATCCTTCTCTTCCTGGTAGTACAAGCATACACACACAATGGGAAAAGCTCATTGTGGGCCCTGCACAAAGAGTTAATTCAACCAGGCCTGTTGTCATTATTTTTGATGCTTTGGATGAGTCTGGTCCCAAGGAGCCAGATGGGCCAAGAGACAGGTTGCTATCAATTTTAATGAGTGGAAAAAATGATTTACCATCTAATTTCCGAGTTTTTACAACATCAAGATTGGAAAATGATGTAATAGTATATGTCGAGAAGTTCATCAAAGCGGATGCATCTCCCAGAATCCAAAAGATGACTAATATCAAGGGGACAAATGAAGATGTATATAAATTTGTGGTGGCAAAGATGTCAAAAGGAGGAGGGCTAGGCATTCTGAATAATGTTCAGTGTAGGCTTCTGGCCACTAAAGCAGAAGGGTACTTTCAGTGGGCATCTACGGTTTGCAGAGTCCTCAGTGGAAGTGGAAAAGGTGGCATATCAGTCCAAGCTCGTTTTCACAAGTTCATGGCCACAGCTCCAGGTGATCATAAGGACCTGGCACCACTTGATAACCTTTACATGTCTATACTCGCAGAGTGTTTTGATCAAGAGTCAATGGAAAGATACCAGAATGTGATGTCCCTCATATTAGCTGTATTTGAGCCACTTTCAAGGTTTTCATTGAACAAACTTCATTTAATGAGTATTCAGCACCACAGTAGCAAAAGAGGAGAACACATTGATACCATTGATGCAGTGATCTGTTTCCTTGGATCTCTTTTCACGGGCGTTGAAACATTAAACACCCCAGTAAGGCCCATTCATACATCAATCCGTGATTTTCTTCTAGACAAAACTCGAAGTGGAGTGTTTTCAGTGAATATATCCCAAGGGCACACTAGTCTGGTCTGGGGTACACTGCAACTCATGATAAAGGATTTGCACTTTAATATGTGTAATTTGAAGAGTTCACATGTTTTCAACTCAGAAGTGAAAGATATGAAGGCTAGGATAGCCAAGGGCATCCCACAGGAGCTCAAATATGCAAGCTCATTTTGGGATGAACATCTATGCCAGAGTGAGGTAACAAATGGGGTATTGATCTTGTTGGAGGATTTCTGGTTCAAGTCTTCAATATTCTGGTTGGAGGTCTTGAGTATATTGCAGAGGATTCAAGTGGTGTCTAGAGCCATTGAAAATGTCAGGAAATCAATCTGGTTCCGCAATAAAGTAAGTAAATGTTGAGTCTTCAGTCCTTTTTTGTGGTTAATCAAGATGAAGCCAAACAAAAGCAGAACAATGAAACCACAAAACGTTATTAAGTACATCTCTGGGGCTGTATCAAATTTCAAGAATTATTTTCAAAAGGTATGAGTAAGTTCTGGTCCTTAGGTGAAGTGTACCTGAAGACTTGATGACAGGACCTGGGAACCAGCAGTTTTGAAACTTTATTAAATGAGATTCAGCAGTTCGTGAGAGTATTTGGACAGGCTATCACAGATTCTACGCCACATCTATACTTGTCAGCAATACCTTTCACACCAACAGAATCAATTCTTCAAACAGTTTATGGCCAACACTGCAGAAAGGTTGCTGCTTTTTGCAACGGAGCTAAAGCTAAGTGGTCATATTGGCAAGCTGTCCTGCTTGGGCATACCGGCTGTGTTCAGTCAGTTGTGTTTTCCCCAGATGGTAGGATGATTGTGTCTGGCTCTGATGACAAATCTGTGCGGCTCTGGGATGCAGAGAGTGGGAAAGCAGTGGGAAAGCCCTTGGTGGGACACACCTGGGGGGTTACATCGGTTGCATTTTCCCCAGATGGCAGGAAAATTGCATCTGGCTCTTATGATAAGTCAGTGCAGGTCTGGGATGTAGAAAGTGGGAAAGCATTGGGGAAGCCCTTAAGGGGACACAAATATGATATCATGTCAATTGCATTTTCCCCAGATTGCAAGAAAATTGTGTCTGGCTCCCGTGGCAAGTCAGTGCGAGTCTGGGATGCAGACAGTGGAAAAAAACTTATGATATTGTATGGACACAATGCCCAGGTTAGCTC
Source organism: Rhodocollybia butyracea (assembly GCA_015501585.1). Taxonomy (NCBI): domain Eukaryota; kingdom Fungi; phylum Basidiomycota; class Agaricomycetes; order Agaricales; family Omphalotaceae; genus Rhodocollybia; species Rhodocollybia butyracea. The sequence continues at coordinate 215,975 of JADNRY010000045.1, read as the reverse complement.
AGTTGCATTCTCTCCGGATGGCAGCAAAATTGTGTCTGGCTCTTCTGACAAATCAATGCGGCTCTGGGATGTAGAGAGTGGGAAAGCACTGGGAGAGCCCATGAGGGGACACACTTGGGGAGTTACATCAGTTGCATTCTCCCCAGATGGCAAGAAGCTTGTGTCTGGCTCTCGTGACAAGTCAGTGCGGCTTTGGAACGTTGAAAGTGGGAAGGCAGTTGGAAGGCCCTTAGAGGGACACACATATGATATTAGCTCAGTAGCATTCTCCCCAGATGGCAGCAAGATTGTGTCTGGCTCTCGTGATAACTCAGTTCGAGTCTGGGATGTAGAGAATGGGAGAACAGGGAGGCCCTTTTTAGGTCACACTAACTATGTTACATCAGTTGCATTCTCACCAGATGGCAGGAGGATTGTGTCTGGCTCTTTTGACAAGTCAGTCCGGATCTGGGATGCTGAGAGCGGAAAAACAGTGGGAAAGCCCTTGGACTCGAGGCACATATATGATAGGATGCCATCTGCATTTCCCTCAAATGGTAGGAGAGTTGGGTCTGGCTCTGACAACAAGTCAGTACAGCTCTGGAATGCAGATAGTGGCAGAGCAATGGGAAAGCCCCTAACTGAAGGACACATCGGGTCAGTCAACTCAGTTGCATTCTCCCCAGATGGCAGGAGAATTGCGTGTGGCACTCAGTCCAGTTTAGTCCAGGTCTGGGATGTACAGAGTGGGAAAGCAGTAGGAAAACCTCTGGTGGGCCATACTTCTTCTGTTATGTCAGTTGCATTCTCCCCAGATGGCAAGAGGATTGTTTCTGGCTCGAGTGACTGTTCAGCGCGGGTGTGGTATGCAGAGAGTGGGAAAGTAGTGGGAAAGCCATTGGAGGGACACACTGCTCGTGTGACATCAGTTGCATTCTCTCCAGATGGTAGGAGGATTGTGTCCGGCTCTGATGACAAGTCAGTGAGGCTCTGGAATTCAGCAAGTGGAAAAACATTGGGAAAACCCCTTGTAGGACACACTGGCTGGGTTACATCAGTTGCATTCTCCCTAGATGGCAGTAGGATTGTGTCTGGCTCTTGTGATCAGTCAGTGCGGCTCTGGGATTCAGAGAGTGGAAGTGCATTAGGAAATCCCTTTGTAGGACACACTAGCTGGGTTACATCAGTTGCATTTTCCCCAAATGGCAGGAAAATTGTGTCTGGCTCTAGTGGCAAGTCAGTGCAGATCTGGGATGCAAAGAGTGGAAAGAGACTCAAAATTTTGTCTGGGCACACTGATCTCATTAGTTCAGTTGAATTCTCCCCAGATGGCAGGAGGATTGTGTCTGGCTCTTATGACAACTCAGTGCGGCTCTGGGATTCAAAGAGTGGGAAAGCAGTGGGAAAGCCATTGGTGCACACTACTCGGGTCATGTCTATTGCATATTCTCCAGATGGTAGGAGGATTGTGTCTGGCTCCGATGATATGTCAGTGCGGGTCTGGGATGCCATCAGTGACGCAGTCTCACAGCCCTTGGCAGAAGATATAAGCTATATTCAGTCTGCTGTCTCTCCTGCATCAGACATCAGGAACATTTCTTTGGGCTCATCACTACTGCCCTTGAGCCCTGCCCCATCCAGGATTTCTTTTTGCACTCATCCTCATCATGAAATTCCATATTCACAGCTGCCCTTTTCGGGTTTCCACATTACCAGTGATGGCTGGCTTTGTGGCTCAGATTCCTCATTACTGCTTTGGATACCTCTTGATCATCGGGAGACACTTATTTTGTCCCCCTTGCTGTTAGTGATATCAAATGCAGAACTAACCACATTAGATTTGCGCAATTTTGTACATGGTCCTAATTGGGAAAGATGCTATAGAGAACCAAACCTGGTGTGATCTCAAATGCTTATTCTGAGGTTTCATTAACATTTTGTTGGCCCTCATTGTGGTGGTGCTAGCTGTGCTTACTAGTGGCTGGTGCGGCTCTGTTATTCATATTTACTACTTATTGATGTATTATTCCACTTACATATGATACCACTCTTTCAATCATTTTCTTATTTGATGTCATAGGCAATGTTGATGCCACCTTGTATGCCCTTGTGTATGCCACCAACCATTCTACCAGTTCCCAGTGCTCCACTAAATCGAACCAAGAACCGGACAATATGGCAGGTAGGTAATTTGTTCAAGGATCGGCCAGGGCATATATGGGCATCTGAGGACCGAGCCCCCCACATTGAAAATTCATTCTTGGACCAAGGCTTGGACATTGGTATGCGTAACCTTAATGTGAAAAAAATAACTCGTTAATCTAACTACTAATATTCTCTATTCCTCCACTTGCGTTTCAAGCACTTGTTCAGCCTTATACTATTATACAGTATGACTTTTGTCTTGCTTTTGTCCAACTAATTGTACACTGTGTCTACCGCTTGTATACTTAGGTCTTCTTAGTGTTGTCGAGAAGTTGCTGCCACGGCTTCGGGAAACGGTGGGCACGAGTTACTCCGCTGGCTTACGCCTAGTATGAATTCGATTCGGTAGTTTATCTAGATCTGCAAGGGGTATTTCTCTGATATCTTTGATTTTTTAGATTTCTTGTCATGGTAGTAACGGCCATTCACGATCCATAGTCGCCGTAGACAAGCGCAATATGATCTAGGAACCTGTCTAGGTCCAGTTCTCGGGTTAGACGCAAAGATGAAGAATATCAATGGATGTGTATATGTTTCACCTGGCACCAAGGAAAACGCTTCCAGTTGCCTGAAGGTATACAATTTTTTTAATTAACTGTCGCTTTGCTTACCTACCCCGATTCTCAAACTTCCCCTCCTGAATTGTTCGGCAATTTCAAGATCTCTATCAAAATTGTACAGGGCCTTCCGGCAACCATCCTCTGAGTCCGCGACCTGCTTTCATATTTCATGGTATATAACATGCGGTTTTGTGTCTTTGACTAGACCCACAGCCATGTTGCTTGCTGTAGTTAAGTTCGCTGGTATCATTCTCACCACCCTGATCTCTGGTAAAGCTCTCGCGGCATCCACGCCCCTCAGTGATGATCGCGCGCTGGCCTCTTCCTTGGATGTGCCCCCGGGTTTCTTTAATGGAACAAATAGTGGGCAAGGTATGTCACTGTGGTCTGATACGCCGCTATTATATCCTCACTGCCTTTCACTAATCTCTTAGCTCTCTGGGAGGCTGCAGGTATTATGGTAGCTTCAATGGAGTCCAGAGCTCTTATATTCCAGATGGCGTGGGGATTTGTGGTACTGAGATCGAAAACAACTCAGAATTTGTGGGCTATGTGAACGAAATGTTATTTAACAGTGTTCCGTGAGTAGTCTTCGCCGCTCGGCTGCCAAGAAATCCTCACACAGATCTGTGGTGTACTAGTGGATATGACAGCACCAAAGACAGTCCTCAAGACAACCCCGTTTGCGGGCAGTTAATGAGTGTAACTTGTACGTTGTCAAGTTTTTGTGTTTTTTTTTTTGGCTTGTGGTCATAATGTTACTAGACGAGGGTCGCACCATTCAAGTCATAGTGGAGGATATGGATCTATTTGCAGAAAGTCCAGCAGGTATAGGGCTCAGTTCTGCTGCATTCGGGACGCTCACTGGGAACAATTTCGGATTGGGCATAATCAATGTTACCTGGGAATGGGCGTAGTAAGAGTTCTGGCCCGATAATTATGTTCCTAGAACCAAGTACTCATTATTAGCTGCTCGTTACCCGCGAATTGGTTTAGAGATGGAACGTGTAGAGCTTGCTTACCGATGATTCTTGGATGAATCCAAAATGGAAAAATTACCGTGAAGCTGAATATGATCAAAAGACCTGGAAGAAAGTTGAACATGCATGTAACACTCATAAGGATCGAGAACTGTAACTGCAGCTGAAATTTGACAACCAAATTATATGGTTGGGTGGCCTACCTATTGGTTTTTGCGGCGTTCATTCCATGCCTCCTGGCTGGATTGAACGACTGGCCATTGCATTGTATAACAATCTATGATAGTATGATTATCATTACTACCCTCATAAGTTATTACCATTAGTTCCATTACTACCATGACTCATCGCAATGTACACCGTGCAATGCACCATCGCGCACAAGCCACGGCGGGTGCGAGACTTCAACATCAGCTCTGCGAGTTTCGAGAACAGAGCTAGTACCGAGGGAGCGTGCTTCGTGGGGTGTCATTTTGCAGAGGAGGGCATCCCAGTCGAATCTCCCGGTCTGCGAGATGGAAGGATTTGAGGTGTGGGAAGAGGTGTCAATAAGGGAGTGGAGACACTCTAGGGTGCTAGGGGCGTCGTGAGTGACCATGCCGAGGTACAAGGTCATCAACACAGATGGAGGATGCAGGGCGAGTTTGGAAGCCCCGGAAGATGGTGGTGAAGCTCCAGATGTCGAACATAAATCCTTTCGAAAGATAAGATGCAAAGATAGCATGATACCTAAGGCACCTTGTCATCATGATCAGCGTCTAACAACTTCTGTACAGGAGCGATAGATTCAAATGGGAAAAATTAACTATGATTCTGAAAGTTCCCCTATGCCTCCTAGCCGGATTGAACGGCTGACCTTTGCATTGAATGCATTGTATTAACTTTCGCCGTCCTTTATTATCCTGCAACACTCTACCACTGAGCTAAGTGTGACGGAGTACGATATCTTGGACTATAGACAATACATGTAAATAAGCAAGCAATACAGTAATAGCGCCGAGCGCTAAAGGACTCTTTACCTTAATAATAAACCATCTGTTTGGACTCTTTCTCTCGCTGACCGTTAGTCTTGCGGTCTTTATCAAGACACGAGAACTCCCTTTCAATGGGACACTCGACCCTCCTCCAGGGATACAGGCGCCCTTTCGATGGGTCACTCGACCCTTCTCCAGGGATACAGGTGCCCCTTTGACGGGTCACTCGACCCTCAGCTAGGGATACAAGTCACTCTATGTCTTAACAGTAGTCTCTGTATATCTTACGGGACATTCTCTCGACTAAGGCCTACAGGATTATCTATATTTCTACGACCGCTTCACAGTGGTAGGGGTACCACAGAATTCCGTGCCACATTATGTCGAACAGGAATTCTTACAGCTATCTTAGACAACTACCACTAAGATTATGAAGAAGAGTTTGAAGGGTGCTTCTGTACAGCACGCAAACTCTATATTATCAAAGTCGGAAGGTGCTTTTACAGCACACGACCAAGAGGATGGTGCTCTTACAGCACACTAACAGTCGGAAGATGCTTTTAAAAAGGCACACAATTATCATTATTGGAAACGAGACATACCAGAACCCACAACTCCTTCCAAACATGCTACTACCTCAAACATCACTATCTCAACATGCAAGAAGTTTGGAATCTACGAACGACACTCTTCCAGCCCGTGACGAATTATGCCTCATACAGATACCGAAAGAAACGGTTACGCCCTACTCTCGGTCGAGTTGATGAGGGCAAAGAAGTGGTCATTGAGTTGGTCGTTGTATCAACCAAGGTGTTATCGAACAGACCGAAACACAGTGTTATAGTTACTCGAAGGAGCATGAGTGGTGTTAGCCCAGGTTTCCGGACTCCAGTCTGCATTCAATTCGCTCTCCTTACCCCTCTCATTCATCTTACGACTCAATCAATAAACCCGAAATGAACCCTTTTGCCTTCTCGCTCAACGGTGCAATAAATGCATGGGGCCAGATATCCTTATGACAACAAAGGAGCTTTATACAGACGGGTTTTTGGTTGACTAGCCCCACGCAGCTATCACTATTAATGTCGGAAAACAGAGGTAGAGGAAACCAACTGATCTTTGGTTCGGGCATAGGAAGAGGTCCACCTCCCTCCTCTTTGTCAGCACAAGGTTCTCCTAGTAACCCTCGCTCGGCACACGCAGCTTCACATCAGGCAACAAATGCTTACCCCCCTGGTGCTCCGAGAAGAGTCACTCGAGCATCTTCGAGACCTAATCCTCCAGCGAATACTACGCCTTCAAGTTTGACACAACCACCTACGAGTCCAGCAACTGTCGGAAGCAATGACAACGGAAGTCATCCCTCTCTGGGAAACGGTGCTTCTGAACAGCACATCCCTAGTCACTCTACCCCAGGAAACGGTGCTTTTGAACAGCACATCCAGGAAGGAGTCAACGGTGAATCTCCTTCCTCTAGTAATACTATAAGACACACAGGTAGAGACTCCCCAGCCACTCCGATGCCCAGTAATCGTAGTCTTTCAGACTCGAGAGAAGTGTCAGGACTATCCCCACTCTCAGGAGTCAGAACTCACTCATAGCTCTTTGGACAATGGAGGAGAAGAAATAGAACATTGGGTTATGCAGGTTCACACTAATGTTGGCATCAACCCCTCTGACCCTCACCCTGCTGTTTTCACATTATTCGATTTCCTTATTCAGATTCACAATGAACCACTCCCAATCTCTCTTAACAAGTACTACCACGATTCGGATTTCGAATACAACCCTCTGACAGGGTACAGAATCGAAGGGGATACGATGCTGACAATGGATCCAGACGAGACGTCCCTCTTTAGATCTATCATCATTCGTTGGGAAACGACCCAGGACCTGAGGTTCTATTCAGGGGTGAATTGACAGTGAAGGACTTCACTTGGGAACTCATTTGACGTGAGTTCTCGGCCAACGAGATTTCTTCGCTAAGAAACAACAATGAAGGATTTGCCTCCAACCTATGGACCTTGGGAGTGAGGGAACTCACCCCGATCACCCATATGTCTCTAGCCTTGAATCAGATCTGCAATTCGTTGGCCGTGCTGGTTCCAGCTGAACCAGGATCTCATTTTAGGTTCGACCCATTGTTCAAGCTAACCAGGATTCTGGAGGCATACAACAACCCAGATATTGTGTTCATGACATTACAAACCCTTCAATTGAGAGCGGATGCCGCTCGTCTTCACATCATGAAATACATACAGAATATTTGTAGGCAAATGGGTGCGGAACCTCTGGATGACAAATCTTCAATGGGTAGCTCTCTCATGTTGACCATCCCAGAAATTCAAGATTGTTTCAGGACAGAATCAGCCCACATTGAACTGGGAAAACTACTTGCTAGACCTCTTTACGCTCATCTTATTCCTGGGGGAGCTGAATTTAGTGCCAACGTATTGCAAGGTCAAGCTATTCTGACTCCTCATTATCATCCTTCCCATTTCTTAAGACGCAGATGGAGACACTTGGAGAGAATGACTACAGAATCTGTGACACACACATTTCAATCGGGCTCCGATCCCTTCTCCTGGTTCATGGACTCCTCTCAGGCCAGTCGCTCTCAACCTATTCCTTCAGTGAGATTCGTGGACATACCCATCTCGATCTCGGCAGCTCCTTCAAGAGAAGTAGTACAACGTCTTCCTGGTCTAGGCCATATATCAGATCTGGCCCCTCCTACACAGAGAGACACCCCTCCTCATACCTCAGTGTCCAGACAGATTCCTAGAACAGTACCCTGGACTAATCATGTATACACTTACACAAACCAAGCCTCAGCATGGCAAGGAGCTTCGACCCCCAGGGGGCCCGGAGGTCCTGGTAACTCTTATACTGGATTTATGGGTATTGGAGGTTATGGTCCCTCGAGCGGAAACATCCCTCCCAGAGGAGGCAATGTTCCCCCTGGTGGAGGTCCCCCAAGCGGAGGTGTTCCTCACGGAGGCAGCCCTCCTGGTGGTGGTGGTCCTCCTGGTGGAGGTGGTGGCCCCCCTGGTGGCGGTGGTCCCCCAAGCAGAGGTGGTGGTGGTCCCCCGGGCGGTGGCCCTCCTGGCGCTGGTGGCCCCCAAGGAGGAGGAGCAGCGAATCAATTAGCACAGAATGAGTGGCAGCTGAATAGGAAGCTACCTATATCCATAGTCCCCAGATGGGATGGTGAAGGTTCAACCATGATCAAATATCTGATCGAGATGCAAGAAATGGCTAACCTCTTGGACCAAATGATGCTGGATCTAGGCAAATGGGCCCCATCTCAGTTCTCGGGCAACGCTAGGGATTGGTGGGAGATGCAGACTCCCGACGTACGTGACTACTATTCCCACTCATGGTTCAACCTCTTCGAAGGATTACGAGCCTTCTTCATGGACAGAGACTGGATAGAAAGGAGAACATTGGAATTCAACTCTATGCATTTTAGGATGGGGATCGGTCACAATAACGAACCACCATTAAAATTCATACAAAGACAACAATGATACACCACCTTTCTTTACCCCATTGGAGGACCAAACAATGAACATCTGCATGTTGCTTGTATCTTAAGAAATGCGCCCTCTTCATGGGAACCATACTTGAATCCACAACTCTGCCCCTCGGTATTTGCTCTCATAAACCAGATGAAGACAAAGGAGTCTATCTTAGTGACGGTCTGGAAAACAGCCAGGGCAACGACAAATCCGGCGTGCATGATTCCCTTTAGAACGAGAGGCCGCATGGTTAGGAATCATGCGATGATAGCTGAGCAGGGTGAACGGGATGAAGAAGAAGGGGAAGAGAAGCAAGATGAAGTAACAAGGGGTGCATTGGCTATGACCTCGAGGCCTCAACGTCAACCTTCGAGGAGCCCTAGGCCAGCACAGAATTGCCCCGCATGGCCTGAGAAACCTGTGTTTGAGCGTGACGACTCAATATCCAGCTCCAGACCCCCCCCCCCCCCAGGACCATGCTACATCTGTGCCTCACCCAAACATTTCACTTGAGATTGTAAGAACTATGGGAAATGGGTATCATTGAGGGAGATGAATCGTATACATGTAGGTATTTTGGAAGCCGAAATACTGGAACAGGACAAATTATATAGTATTGTGTGCTTAGCCAAATCACATTCTGTTTCCTCCTATTTCTCTCAGTTGAACATAGCGCCGGAGAACTACAGATCAGAAGTTGACAGGACTATCACCCATAAAATTCCAAGGCTTGAAGGAGAACAAAAGGACAAAGGTGCAAAAACACACACTCCTTATATAGAGAAGTATACTATGTGGAGGACGGTGCAAAGACCGCACACTCTCTAACTAGGAAAGTACACCAAGCAGAGGACGGTGCTTTTAAAGCACACTCCAATTATGAGGAAGAGGGATTGAGACCAGAAGGTGCCAATACAGCACATGGTTCCATCCCTGGGGGAGAAGGTGCTCATATAGCACACCCTTACTCTCCCCATTACAACTTGGATAACAGGAACTCGAGGAGATATATTAAACACGAAGGAAAAGGGAAGGGAAAAGAAGAAAGCAACTCTCCTTCCCGAGCACTGCCATGAAACTCCTCTCAAAAAGGCATATCCTCTCACCTGCCATCGCCAATACAAGTACCAAACAAAGACTTTATCATTGAGAAAGCAGCTAAAGCCAGATCACTACCAGAAGGAATGCACTCTCTGGGAACAAGAGCACTACATGTGAAAGCAAGGGTTAATTCGGTATACGAAGAACCCATAGAAGCAAGGTTGGATCCAGGAGCCGACATCACTCTAATTTCAGAAGAATACTGGAGACTAGTTCTTGAACTGGGGCCACCCAAACAAGGGCTTCGGATGACTCTATACCACCTCACAGGGGAAGCCAAAGTGATGGGATATGTGACATTTCCTCTATTCACAGAATCGACGGACAGTACCATAATCCATTTTGAGACTGAAGCATATGTGATTTGTAATATGAAAGTTCCTTTACTCCTAGGAGTCTCTCAACAGAGCAATGGTGCATGTGAAGTATCTATGGCAGGGTCCTCTAGAGTAATCCCAGCTTCCACTTCTCGTATCCACAACATGGGATTCGAAGTTTGCCAAGCATTCACATCGGCAAGCCTTCCACGAAACAAAGTGGCAAAGAATAAGCAGCAAAGAGACAAACGGATGAGCAACAGTCTATTATATGTTGCAGCAGATGAAGATGTAGTGATCTCAGCCAATTCGGTCCGTAATGTGAGAATCTCAGGCCCATTGGAAGGGAAGGAGGAATGGCTAGTAGAGAAGATGCTTATTGGTACTGAAGACACATCTGTTCTAGCTTCACCTCTCACTTGGGTCAATTCCCGGAACGCTTATCTTCCCATCGCTAACACTTCATCTCGCCCTTGGACAATTAAAAAGGGAGATCTGATGGGACAGCTGGTTGATCCTAAGGCTCTAGACAATGCAGAGGCAGAAGAAGACGTAACTTGCTATACGAACATGGTCAATCACATCCGGACGCAGGTAAACGGCACACTATGTGCTCAAGATCTAGCCAATGGATATACCTCCCCAGAATCTGAAGAGACTGATGAACCAGAAGACAAAGGTCCATCTGGTCCAAAGACAGCAGTGTGGCCAGAGGAAATCCTTGAAGCGAAAGAAGAGGACATCCCATCTCTCATCAATTTAGGTCCTGACATACCCTCGACAATCCTCCCAAGACTCAAACATCAGGAAAAGCCGTTTTTGCCTAGGTGACCCCAGAGTGGCCTAAAGCAAACTAGGTGACCTATGAATCCTATGGCATCCTAGGAATTTGGGCTTGTCCCTTGCCAGTCAAGGCTCTTGAGGATTCCCTAGGCAAGCCTAGGCTTGCCCAGGTTTGCCCAGGTGCTCCTGGGGAACACCTGGGGAACACCTGGGTTTGCCTAGGATACCCTAGGGAATCCTCAAGAGCCTTGACTGCCAAGGGACGAGCCCAAATTCCTAGGATGCCATAGGATTCATAGGTCACCTAGTTTGCTTTAGGCCACTCTGGGGTCACCTAGGCAAAAACGGCTTTTCCTGGTGAAGAAGTACTGATAAAGAATGGAAGAGCCTTTGGAGTTGACGGCAGACTAGGCATATACAAGGCAAAAGTTCCGATTAACTTGAAGGAAGGGGCACAACCTATCTCTCTACCTATGTATGCAGCCTCTCTGTTAAAGAGAGAAGTCATTGATGCACAAGTCAAGACTTGGATAGAGGCCAAAGTAATCAAACCTTTGTCCAGTCCATGGGGTTTCCCCATAGTAGTAGTCTTTCAGAAGGGAAAACCTTGATTCACAATTGACTACCGGAAGCTGAATGCTCAGACCATTCCCGACAAATTCCCTATACCATGCCAGTTGGAAATTATACAGGCTCTTTCTGGCTCTCAGGTGCTTTCGTCATTTGACGCATTGGCCGGGTTCACTCAATTAGAAATGGCGGAAGAAGTGAAGGAGAAGACTGCATTCAGGTGTCATCTAGGACTGTTCCAGTTCCAAAGGATGCCATTTGGATTAAGGAACGGACCTTCCATATTCCAGAGGATCATGCAAAGTGTCTTAGCTCCCTTTTTGTGGATTTTTTCACTGGTATACATTGACGACATAGTGGTCTTCTCGAAATCTTGGGAAGAACACTTGATACACTTGGACAAGGTTTTAAGTGCAATAGCCGACTCAGGTCTTACTCTGTCCCCGAAGAAATGCTTTGTAGGATTTTCTTCGATTTTATTACTCGGGCAAAGAGTTTCGAGATTAGGATTATCAACTCATGCAGAAAAGGTGGCTGCCATTATGGAACTAGAATGACCCAAATTGATCCATGATTTGCAAATGTTTTTAGGAATGGTCGTTATTAGGCCTAAAATCAGCCTAAGGCGTGTAACCGTACATTTTGACACTTTGTACGTGTTATACAATGCAATAAGAGAGTTATACGGAGCCCAAGCATGATAGCTGTTGCCGAGGCAAAGAACTTAACAATAATACTCAGCAAGCCGTGAAGGTACGCCCACAAGCGTAGCCTAGAGCCAAGCTAGCAAGGATACCTGGGCTGCCTGGAGATGTAACGCTAGATCGTCAATCTAGTTATACCCAAAGAGTGTAGACTCTCTAAACTACAGGACATCTTGAAGCGGGATAAGTACTAAGCCAACGTGTTACTTGAGGGAAGGAATTATGAGGGAAGGCATCCCTCGCACTAAGACCCCCAACAAGCTATGTTAAGATGTGGACTTTACAGTCCGTAACAATGGACCAGAACGATCCCGAGGAAACCGTAGAGATCTATTCACGGCACCGGTCGCAACCGTGAGGATGGTAGAAACATGCTTAGCGGTCCTACGGAAAGCTACGCGCTGGGATAGCCTTGGCAAATCGAAACATTTGATCTTAGAAATCATACACAGAAGGTCTTATCCGTTAAAGCTGACTATCGGGAATCACTTGTACATACTCAGCGCAGTTGCTTGAGCTTATCATAAGTGGTGTCGTTGGAAAGCTAGATAACAGGCCTTCTCGAGAGAATGTTAATCACACTCAGGATGGACAGAACTATCCGAGGAATAGAATGAAACTCACCCAAGGGAAACCGGGTGGCGAGTGATCATGAAGCGTAAAGGTACTCACAACCCCGGAGAATTGTGGAGTAATCGGAGAAACCTCGCTCGGATCAAAACACTCTAAAACTATGTTAATCCTCACAAAATCATATTTTACCTCTGATATATACCCAAGAATGGACTATTTCTTTATTGTGTGTACCATATATAGGCTGGAGTTTCCTTTCCGAGCCAGATTCCTCTGTTCCACTCTCTTTCCATCTCTCTCTGTATCTGTTTCATCTATTTTTTGTATTAAACTCTCTCTACTCAGTATATAAGCCAGATATATTTATTCAATAAGACAAGTTTCTTGCCCTCGACTTGACTGCTAAGACCAGTGCTCCGTAGAACATCCCCACGGGATCAGTAGCGTGACGCCTCCTGACTTGGTTATCTTAAGAAAGTAATAAACTTCACGTGCTTTGCAAAGCCCATTTATATCTTGATCGAATTTAAGTGTGTCGAGTTCTCTCGAACTCCAGATCAACTCAAATCTAGTTGCTTCCTTAGAGGGGACGGCTTCTAGTAAGGGATTATTCGGCTCCAGAGTGAGGGTTCCTTAGTTGACTTCTTCACGAAGTTAGACAAGCCACTAAGATTGTGGTACGAGTTCCTAGTGATTAAGTTCACTCACAATATCGTAGCTTGGCCCAGAGTTTGGTTGAGGACTTTACGGCATCACAGCAGCTAGTGCCAGAGTTTGCCTAGGGTTGTTGACAAACCTTGAGATTACTATTCTAGCTAGAGCCAGAGTTTGCCTAGGAGAATCTTAGTTTCGTTGTATTGGTTTTGGTTTTAGTTAATTGATTTGGACATACACACCTGGTTCCCTCGTACACTCGTACACCCCAACTAGGCTTCTCTCGACTTAGTTCTAAGAGTTGTCTAAGCTTAGTTACCCACGTTAGCGCTACAGTCTTGAACCTGGAGCAGTCGCACGCGTACATCCGATATTACAAGACTTTCCCTCAGGGAATCTCTGACAACCCGCCCTTGCTCCCTTACATATCGATAGTCTGGTTAGGTGCGGTAGTGTTTTTGTTAGGTTGTTTTATAGCACCTTTCGCATACCTACACATAAATACCCAAATATTGTTTACTTCAGTTCCTATGTTCCCTTCTATGCAATGATTGCAGCACCCCTCTTTGAGCTCTTGAGGAAAGGAGTCAAATGGCACTGGGAAGCCGAACAAGAAATTGCCTTTGATCAGGCTAAGCCAGCTCTCTCACAATCCCCGGTACTGGGACATCCTCAATCCGGTCATCCCTATTGATTGTACACCGACGCATTGGACGTCACTCTGGGTTCTTGCCTACAACAAGTACAGGAAATACAGATCAAAGATCTTAAGGGCACAACGGCATACACCCGATTAGAGAAAGCTTGGAACAAACACAAGACCGAACCCCCAACCCTCATATCAAAACTGACAGATGAAATAATGGACTATGAAACCAGCACGTGGGGGGAGAGTTTAGATGAATCATGGGTGAAAGTGGAGAGAGTGATCGCGTACTGGAGTCGTTTGTTCAAACAAGCAGAAAAGCGCTACAGCACCACGGAAAGGGAAGCTCTAGCAGCAAAGGAGGCACTGGTCAGGTTCCAACCGTTTATAGAGGGTGACAAGGTCGTGCAACCTAGGCCAGAATGGAAGCGGACCAGACGTAGGGCCAAAAGGCAAGATCAGAATTGTGGGAAGAATATCCGGAGTAGACTACAAGGCCAAGGAAAAGGTGGGACTTTGGTGAAGCTATTAGCAACACCCCCAACACACCACCTTGAAGGTTGTCCCAGAAGGAGAGGAAGTAAAGTGCAAGGAATCGCCGAGATTGGACCGAGGTATAGGCGTGAGAATGGTCCGAGGTATGTCCGATGTAGGGACTGAGCCGAGTCGGCCGGTATCGGACAGAACGGTGAGAATAAGGAACAAGGAAAGACTTAAGGAAAGCTCGGAAAAGTGTGCAATAACTGGTATAGCTTGATTACTTGTGTAACTTGTGATTTTTGGCTGAGGAATGATAGTACAAAGTACCTAGCTTATATACAAGTGACCTAATTGTTAAATAAAGACAATAAAGTCGGACCGAGGTAATGCCAAGGCCGGAACAAGGTGGAATCAATACAAATGATAAAACAATAAGCAATAGAGGAGAAAAGACAAAAGAGATGAACATTGGCGCACTGCGGACCGCCATGGGAAAGTAATGAGTACCGAAAGAGTCCGCCAATATATTGGGCCAAAGGTATGGCCGATAAAGGCGCCGGAAATGTGAGTGCCAAAGTAGGAGTGAATTTGTGAAGTCCAAAGGTATATCGGAAGGGATAAAATAGAGAATGGAGTTTCGGAGCCGCCAGAGGTCATGGAAACTATCGGAGCCGTGAGAGACCATGAGAGAAGGTAAGGGAATCTCGGAGAGTCTCGGAATGAGCCGGTGTAAGGATCTAGGCGGAATCCTTCGAGTGCAGGTTACAAACCTGGAAACCAAAGTGCGGATACGCTCTGTACTACCGTCATTCAGCCGAACTGGGAAAGTTGGTTTGAGATGTGAAAGGATGTGAGTGTAGAACAGTTCCAAAGTGCCTATGGGATGTAAGACTCGTGTCAGGATTGTCCAAGGGACTAATGTAAGGACGGCAGGTCTGTACAGGCGATAGAATGAACTCAGTGAGTAAGCCTAAGAGTAGATGAGTTTCCGACTTGAAGGGTAGGACCCACTAAGTGCAAGCGGCTTTGATAGCAATATGAGCAGAAGCGGAAGGTCAAGCGGTAGCTGACCTGATGCAGCGCAAACAGAGTGGAACCAAATAGATGATAGTAGATTGCAGAGGTTGTGAAAACGATGGAGTGAAGAAACAGAGTTAAAGAAACAGATAAAGCAAGAAACCGGAACACACAAGAGCACACGAGTCAAGGGGTTAAGCAATATTTCCAATCTACTGTACTTGACATGGTACGGAACTATTTAAAGGGTACTCAAGGACCGGAGTAGCGATAGGTAATAATCCAAGAGTAGAAAAGACAAGAATAGCCAAAAGAAGTACAAGGGATGAAAGACAATGATGGACATAAGCGGAAGCGGCGGGATGAGCATAAAGCATATGTATGATTGTAAGAATGATGGAGAATGGATCGGCGGGATCATAGAAAGTGTACGGTGGGGGAAATAGTAAGACAGAAGCAAAGCGGAAGTGTATCAGAACCGGAAATGCAGTGGGAGCAGATTATGTAACTGTAAGCGGGAAACATTGGCAGTCAGTATATGCCTAGGGCATGACAGCTGGAACATCTCGGAATAATGATGGAAAGGCATGAATGTAACAGAGGGAGAAAAAGTAATTCTGATAACAGACCATGTGGCGCTTCAATGGGCAAGAGTATACGAAAACGCAAACCAGAGACTGGCAGCATGGGGGGCAGTATTCAGCGCTTACCATGGCATGAAGATAGTACATCAAGCAGGACGGATCCATTCCAACGTAGACCCCATTTCCAGACTCCCCCGCATCCCAGGACACACTTCTCCCCTATCTATCCCTCAGCCCAATCTAGTCCCTGACTCTCAATCACAAACCAGAGCACAGAAGGCAGAAGACAAGGGGACATATGCCCCGGCAGCGAAAGCCGCTTTCATTTGCAGCTGGGAAGAGATTTGTGACATGCACGTAGGGGTGGTGACAACAAGATCCAAGACAAAAGACCTAGCCAGCTCTCACTCCGAGACGTTCGTTAAAGGGAAAGGTGCTTCTATAGCATGCCCAATTATCAATAAGTTATTGAAAGGTGGGAAAGGTGCTCTTATTGCACAACTGTCATCAAAAGAAGATGTAGACGGTGCGTCTATCACACATACACCAGAAGAACGGAGGGGAAAAGGTGCTCTTATAGCACATCCCCTTAATTTGAGTCATGAAGATGGAGATGGTGCGTCTTCCGCACATCCATCAGAAGAAAAGAGAGGAAATGGTGCTACTTCTGCATGTCCCCTCAGATCAAGTAAGGAACCCCATATGTTCGATCCACTGGAACAAGAATGGAACAACAATATTGGGAAGATTGATCTCCCTGTCCAAAACAATTGGACGAGACCTATCTGGAAGAGGGACGCAGGACCCAACGCCAAGACAGTCAACAACAAATGGAATCTGAAGCCTCATCTCCTAATATCCGCGGATCAGAGAGTTATAAAGGAATTCGTCAAAGGATATTTGGGAGACTCATTCTTCAAGCCAAGACCTACAGCACACCCTATTCATGTTTTATTTCCTCAAAATCGCATTTTTTGGCACATTCCATACAGATCAGGGTATACTGTCGCTTCAGGTGCTGTATAAATTGTTCTTGCATATGGCAAAGACTACTACTATGTAGTGCAGTCTATATACGACGTTTTAGCTCTCTGGCTACTCTCAAGGCCCCAATATTCCATGCTAATTCCTCAAAAAATCGAGTTTTGAGGCAAAATCAATAAAGATCAGTGTATACCATCGCCTCTGGTGCCATATAAATGGTTCTTGGACACGGATCAAGTGTATACTATGTAAGAGAGTATACCTACCGAGCTTTGAGGTCCTACCTGCGCGTAGACACTCATTATTAGTATTTAATTCCTCAAAAATGCGAATTTTGATGGTTACTCACCATTGATCACTCCATGTACATCCTCCTGCCCACATATTGCCAGATATAACACCTGGAGAGTGTAGCTAGTATACTACACTACTCAGATATGTACTCCTGACCTCAAACCTTGAGAGGCCATGCCATTACTGAGCCCAACTTCGACTCAACACCACCTGTATGTAATGCATATATTTCCCTATTTGGTCATACAGCTTTGACCTCCTCCGGCCTAGAGCTGGCAATTACAGCTTATTCTCGCCATAGAATGCTCTAATTTTGCTTCAGGTATATATCTACTATGTAGAGACCATGCCTGCACCACTAGTATATTGAACATCCCTACTTTTATTTCAATTTTTCACAGCACAGCCACAGACCCAATCATCGAAGCAGTGCTACTATTACATCATATACCTGCTTCAATTTTGCTTTAGGTACCTACTGTACATCTATAAACACTGTGTAGACTGCTATTAGGTAGAATACCCAAGCATAGACAAGCTTTTAGGCCGCTTTGCTGGCATTCTAAATATGGTAATAAAACAGCTTTGACCGCAGCTATCGCTGTAATTTCGCTTCAGGGACCTCTTATATATGTAAAGATCCTATCTGCACTCTTACAGGGCAGAATATCCATGTACAAGCAGGCTTTTAGGCCACTTTTACTGTTTTGATGGCATTACCCAATTTGGTAATGCTCAGCCAGCTTTGACCAACGTCATCTAGATTTTTCGATGCAATCCATCCCCTTATGGTGCCTAATCCACCTCAGAGTAGTGCTCAAATATTAATACATTATATATAGTCTTTTTGGGCTAGCTACCATCCCAGAAATATCCATATTTGGCCTGTAAACCACCCATTTTCGTGCAGCCACCCAAATCTGCAATCGACGAGTCACATGACCTTATCAAATGCGTACCAGCTGACTACCAAGTTGATATTTTTATTCCCCCAGTACTGGCAGTACAGTAGCTTACTGGCCTTAGTAAATTATTCCCCAGAGTAACTACTGGGGGAATTAAAATGTTGGACCTGCATTGGGTGGAGACACGAGGGGGAGCTCATAGCATGGATGAATATGCCCAAGTATAGGGTCGACAACATGGACACAGAGGAGGATAGGGATGGGGATATGGAGGCAGAGGCAGAGCGGGTGTGGAAGCTACGGAGGCTGGTGGTGAAACTCCGGATGTTGAATATCCATATTTTGAGGGCATCAAGGGAAGGCGTGGTGATGAGGTCAAAGAAATCGCCGTTGTTTACAGTGCAGTCAAGGTAACACAGCAGGTCAATCTCCAGTGAAGTCAAGCTAGGGAACAAGAGCTGTTTATCTTTATCGAACGAGTCCGCCACGCGCAGGCAATTGAATTGGAGTTTCGTGAGAGCTTTACACCGGCTTAGAAACTCCTGGAATACAAGATCAATGCGTGAACATTGTGTTCTGTTATCTGCGATCTCAAGGGACGTCAGCTGTTCAGCGGGGAGAGCAAAGAAATCGAGAAGAGAGGTAGCGGATGTAAAGGATTCTGTGATAGCAACACTTTGTAGCTTAGGCGCGCCTATCAATGCTTGGACTGTATCACTCCCGGGAAACGAGCCGGGAAAGTAGCCTTTGAGGATATCAGCATAGAGGTCCCCTTCTTCCACTTTCAGTGTCAAGCTCTCCAAGATGGGAAATGACGCCTGGGGCAAGCTGAAAAGCGGACGAAGTGAAGGTAGGTGCCCAGTCAAATGAAGACTCTTGATCTTGTAACAAAACGATAGGATATGCGCCAGCGCTGGTATCATCCTTTCTTCAAATCTTGCTCTCTTCGTTTTGGTACAGGCAAACACAAAATGTATCGTCCACGGCACATCCTGACTCCGCAAAAGCCAGTCTGTCAACCACTGCATGCCCTTTCCCAACGCAGCCGCATGTTTCTCGATATTCACATCCACGGTCAAGTGTGCCCAAATGCGTGGCGTCGCATACCCCACGTTCCGCCACGCTGCGCAGACTTTACTGATGACAGCAGGACTATGAATGTGATCAAGCGTGCACTTGTCCAGTAGCAGGTCTATCGAATAGGGAAGACATGCGAATTCAAAGATCATCAAAAGGATTTCTGTTGGGACTCACCGAATGGAAGCAAGGGTGTTTTTGAGCGAGGCGAGTTTGGAGAGGTTGGCTTTGTTGCGACGGATGAGATGAGAGATCGAAGCTTTGATGGATCTACGGGTGTTTATTTCTTTCTCTAGATACTTCAGCTTCTGTTTCACTTAATCAAGTGCGGAGGAGTTCCAGCGATGATGGTTCAATGTAGAATTGGTGTTCGAGACAGGATGAGAGAAGATGTTGGGCCATTTGCAAGTTTTGTAAGAGATTCGAGAAATTTGTCGCGTCTTAAGACACCGCCAGTGGTGAGAACGCAATCGTCGATATTTTCGAAGCTGAATGACCTTGAGTATGTCAATGATATTCAGAGAAAGCAGTAGCTTACACCTTTTGTTGGTCCTAATAGCGGTGGAGTAAGAATGTTAGAAGTACTTAGACCAAAAGCGGCGCACGTGACGCAATACATCATGTGGTAAAAGCTTAAGCGCCCAACTTTTAACAACGTTGAACACCTACTGACACTGATTTAATAATTATGTACTTGTTATATGAAGGCCAACCTTTGTATGACAATTTGCTGATATTAACAACGATACTAATAATTACAGTGCTGATAACTACAATAGGTGTTCTACTTATAAGTACCACTAAGTCCTACTTGTACCTACCTTTCACGCTCAAGTTCATTGAGCTCAACTAGTACTATGCAATGCCGAGGTTACTCTCGTTAGGGTTAGCTAAACTAACCCTAACAGAGTAACCGTTGGCATTGCCAAAAGTGTGTTTAGGGCTTGTTAGGGTTCGGGGCTTGGTTAGGGTTTAGGGTTTAGGGTTTAGGGTTTAGGGTTTAGGGTTAGGGCTTAGGGTTTAGGGTTAGGGTTTTGTTAGGGTTTAGGGAGCGCCGCAGGCGCTCAGGATACATATACCGCGTAAATAAGGCTTTAGTGTGCCCGCCGACGACTTCCCGGCTTGGGGGACCCCCCGAGCTTGCGAGGGAGGGGAGGGAAGCGGAGGCGGGCCCGAAATTTACGCGTTGACACAATGATGTAATTACGTAGCAACAGCGTAATAATTAGGTACCTGTTATAACAACAATTTTTCATACAAAGGACTGCCTTGTTATAACAAGGCTTTTATTACTATATCTTTGTTCTGAGCTCCGTTGAACTCTGCTGCTGCAGCCATGCCAGTGGTGTCATTGGCACGAATTTCTCTAAGCTCCCGTCCCCTTGACCTTGTGTACTTCTGCTTTTCCTGACCCACATCACTGCCCACCTCTATTGTTGGAGGGAAACAGTGGGGGATAACAGAACCAAAACAGCCTAACACATGGCAGTATCTCAATATTTAAGATTGAAAGGTTTCTCCTCCGGGGTAAAATACTCACGCAAACAAGGCTATCCTCTCTTTGAGGCTCCAAAAAATATTGCCGCAAATGACAAATGTGAACTTATTGAGGCTGTATCTGATGGTAAGTGTCTGAGAGTGATTGTGGAAATATAGCTTTCTGACCAGCTCACTTCTCTGTATGTCCACGACTCCATGAAAATACAGGAGATGATTGGGAGCTAATACCTGAGAGCAACGTCTACCAATCATCCAGTGGTGGGAATTTTTAAGGGCTTAGAGTAACTGTAAACTCACTGTTTAATTTTGAATTCATAGATGCGTCTAAGACCCATTGGTGGCTACCATGGAGTGTCCATTGTGTCAACAGTCATTTCCACAACAGTGACTGTATTCAAGATAACAAGACACCCAAACGACGGCTGCGACGAAGTGGATCATTGTCTTCGGTTAATCCAAAAGGGATCATTCAAGAACCTATAGTGAACCAAGTGTATAAATAAATACAGCGGTGTGATACCTGTGCAGAGTCCTGGCTAGTTCATCCGGCGATCAGGAAACCTTGTTTACATAGGAACCATTATATTGCACGGAGTATAAGGATGCATGGCAGCATTCCCTGGGAAGATATTGATTTTTGTTTAAATCTCATTGACTACTAGAGCTTTTGTAGGGCTATATTCATACATAAGCGCCTTGTAATTGGTAGAGATCCAGATATCCTTCATCTATGACTCTGCTATGATGAGTGTTAGAGACCAAGTTAGAGACTATCTAAAACTCTTGTTGATGGCACTGTTTCATTGCCTATCACTGCAGCTATTCTGCATACTTCTATTAACCCCTTCCAAAAAGCGCAAGAGATTATCTGATTCTATGCATACCACATCACCTAAAAAGTTAAAGTTATTGCATGTTTCCCCACCTACTGCACCTCTTAAGACACCTCGTGTCTCATCAGACACATAAAGGATCGAGAACTGTACTACAGCTGGGCGCTGAGATTTGTTAACTCAACCGTTGACCTACCTATTGGTTTCCGAAAGAGGACTTGAGATTCATAAAAGAAAAAAACTCAACCTCTCAGTTTTTCATTGCTTTTATTCCATGCCTCCAGCCGGATTGAACGACTGGCCTTCGCATTGTATAATATAACGCGATATGACTCAAACCACATTCTTTATACAAGTGCAACACTCCACCACTGAGCTAAGGAGGCTTTATGGGGCTCCAGGGAGGAAAGTTTTGAAAGTTCAAAAGAGAATCGCACAGCGATAGAATGTGTATTTCAATGACAAAAATAAATAAATCTTGTTTCTTGAACGCAAATTCCCATTACGAGTCACGACATATTTCCATCAAGTACTAAGGAATCCAACGCTTGAATTCCCTTCCAAAAAAAAGTACATAACAGTACATATGATACACATTACACATTAAGTATACATTAAGTACACTTCAAACTCAGAGGTCGGAGGATTCTATAATAAGTCGGAGAAATAAGCTATGATAAGTACCAAAAACGGGATATCAACAACAACAATGTCCATCATACAACACCGCTACCCTCGCGCCCGCCGCGATCTTGGACAAACAAAAAACAGAAACCTCCTCGCCAAACGCCTTGACTACCTCTGGGGATCGAGAGTCCGCTACTGCCTTCTTTGTGTCCTTCGTTGTAACCTTCTGCGTATTTCCCTCGTCGCCATTAGTACCATGACTCTTAGAAACATTATCACCACCACCACCACTCTTCACCGCAATATACACCGTGCAATGCTCCATCACGAACAAGCCCCGGCGGGTCCGCGACTCCAGCGTCAGCTCCGTGAGTTTCGGGAACAGCGTGACCTCGGAGGTTGAGGAGCCTGAGCGTGCTTCATAAGGCGTCATTTCGCGGAGCAGGGTGTCCCAGTTGAATCTCGCGGAGTGGTCTGCGAGATGGAAAGATTTGATGTGGGGAAAGAGATGTAGGACTGCGATGAATTCATGGAGACACTCGAGGGGGGGAGTGGCGCCATGGATGAACATGCCTAAGTATAGGGTCGACAGCGTGAATGGGGATGGGGATGGGGGTGGGGATATGGAGGCGGAGGCAGAGCGGGCTTGGAAACTGCGGAGGCTGGTGGTGAAACTCTGGATGTCAAACATCCATATTTTGAGGTCGTTAAGGGAAGGCGCGGTGATGAGGTCGAAGAAATCGCCGTTGTAGATGGTGCAGTCGAGATAACACGGCAAATCAATCTCCAGTGAAGTCAAGCTAGGAAACACGAGCTGTTTCTCATTATCGAACGAGTCCGCCATGCGGGTACAGCTGAATCGGAGTATAGTGAGCGCTTTACACCGGGATAGAAAATCCTGAAAAACGAGATCAACGCGTGAGCGTTGTGTTCTCTTATCAACGATTTTGAGGGAGGTCAGCTGTTCAGCAGGAAGGGCGAAGAAATCGAGGAGAGAGGTAGCGGACGTGAAGGCTTCTGTGATAGCAACAGTTTTTAGGTTCGGCGCGTCTAGGAATGCTTGGACTTTATCGCTCCCGGGAAAGGAACTGGCAAAGTAGCCTTTGAGGATATCGGCATGCAGGACTCCTTCATCGACAATCAGAGTCAGACTCTCCAGGACAGGGAACGACGACTGCGGCAAGCTGAAAAGCGGTCGAAGGGAGGGTAGGTGCCCGGTCAAGTGGAGATTCTTGATCTTACAGCAAAAGGATAGGATATGCGCGAGAGCGCGTATCATCCTGTCTTCAATCTTCGGTCTCTTCGCATTACAGCAAAAAACAAGACTAATCGTCCACGGAACATCCTGACTCCGCGAAAGCCAGTCTGTCAACCACTGCACGCCCTTTCCCAGCGCAGCCGAGTGTTTCGCGATATTCACATCCACGGTCAAGCGTGACCAGATCCGCGGTGTCGCGTACGCGACGTTCCGCCACGCCGCGCAGACTTTGCTGATGGCTGCAGGACCGCGAATGTGGTCGAGTGTGCGTTTTCCCAGGAGGATGTCTATCGAGCGAGGAAGACACACGAATTCGAAAATTACTGAAAGGATTTCTGTTGGGACTCGCCGGACGGGAGCGAGAGCGTTTTTGAGAGAGGCGAGTTTGGCATGAGTGGATTTATTGCAACGGATGAGGTGGGAGACGGGGGCTTTGACGGATCTACGGGTGTTTATTTCTTTCTCTAGACATGATACTTCTGCTTCTGCTTCAGTTAATTGAGTTCGGAGGAGTGATAGTGTGGATGGTTCGATGTAGAATTGGTGTTCGAGACGGGATGAGAGAAGATGTTGAGCCATTTGCAAGCTTTTTAATGAGAAATTTGTCGCGTGAAGCCAGCGTATAAGACGCCGCCAGTGGCCAGAACAAAATCGTCGATATTTTCGAAGCTAAATGACCTTTAGTATGTCAATAATATTCAGAGAAAGCAGCAGCTTACAGTTTTCGTTGGTCCTGTTGGCGGTGGAGTAAGAACGACAATCGATTAGAAGACTAAAAGCGGCGCGCGTGACGCAATACGTCACATGTCGTAAAAGCTTAGGCGCCAAAAAAAAAACCTGCCAACAGCCATGGCACGAATTTCTCTAACCTCGCGTCCGCTCAACCTCATCTATTTCTGCTTTTTTCTCACTCACATCCCCGCCTCCCTCGTCCTCGACTTCCAAATGCTCTATCCCGCAAGCTACATCCCCGAAAAACTCCAAAACCTCTACATCTGATGTGGAGTATGTGTATGATGGACCGAGTCGGGGTGTGAGAATGTGCTCGAGTTGTATATGACTTGATAATTGATTATGGGTGAGTAATCGGTGACCCCGCTTCAATGCAGCCGTTGTACTTGTGCTCTTTTCTTTTCTTTTTTTCGTTAGAACACCGTATTTCGTGTCCCCTGAGCAGCATCGTGGAGACAAAGTATGTCAATATTATATTTGAGATACAGTATACATAAACCCATACTTTTCCCTAGTATTCGTTCGAAGTCGATCATTGGCCAGTTCGCTCGATGCTATACAGTATGGTAATCGGAAAGGTAAAGCAAAACCCCGTTTTTCCCTACCAAAGCTTCAAGTGACTGGCTACTATAGATGCCCTTTGACAACTGCGCAATGAACAAAGGGCGAATCGGACGAAGCGTACTAGAAGACAACGTTTCATTCGCCGGTCATTCGACTAGCTACCGTCTTGATGGTCACACAAGGTTTCACCCTCGGGTTAATTAGCAAAAGACCCGTACCATAGATTACACCCTTCCGAAATTCGAAGACACCCATTCTTCTACGGAATGTAAGCCAAGCCCCATAGAAATTCAATTGCAAGTGGTAATTGGTTATACTGACGTGGGGTTCTTTGGCAGTGACCGGTTATTCGTAGAGAACCACGAGCTTGAAACGCCCTGGCTTCTCTACATCGCATCCATCCCGAAACAGAGCAGCCTGATCTTTGCTGGATACTGAGAGCTCCAGAACCCGTTCTTGGAGCGTGGAAGAGCGGGACGAGGCAGCCGAGTCGTTGACTTGGTATAGTCCTGCGACATGTGAGTCCGCCGCAGTATCGTGATCGAGGGAGCAATGCGAAAGAAACACGCTGCGGGAGATTGACAGTTTGTGGGTCCTGCCAACAATGAACAAGTCACCTATCAAACGACTACATATGGCTAACTCCTTTGTACCACCTCCCTTGCACTTCCTATATCAATAGATCAGATCTGTCAGCAGAGGTCAGCGGCTGTTTTCGCTTCCTTAACGCTAGCGTTCTGCTTGATCAACATCCTCCTCTGCTTCACTCTTCACAATGGACGGATCTCTTTGGCCGGACGCGCCCAAGGCTCCTTACTTCAACGAAGGTGACCTTTACTACCCCCCTGACCTACTGTCGCATGAGAATCTCGACTATTATACCCCAGGTGGCTTTCACCCTATCATGATTGGTGATGAATTCTCCCAACGGCGCTATAGAATCATTCACAAGCTTGGCTACGGAGGTTTGTCTACTACCTGGCTAGCGCGCGACCAGCACAAAAACATATTGGTTGCTTTGAAGGCTCTACGCGCTAGCGCATCAGTAGAGACAGATACTACAGACGATGCCATTCGCGACGTTGCTATTCCTCAAAAGATTCACTCCGCTCTCCCCACCTCTGATTTTATCCGGCCGGTTTATGATAGTTTCGTGGTAGATGGCCCGAATGGCCTTCACAGGTTCCTTATTCATCCATTTGCTGGTCCAAGCATCTACAGCATATTGATGGACACGTTTCATCGGCATACAAAGTTACGCGGAGACTTGGGTAGGAAAGTAGCCAGACAGATGGCCATGGCATTATATGATATGCATCGATTAGGTTTTGTTCATGGAGGTAAGCTTCCCTGCTCCTTTTTATTTTTATTTCGTGGGTCAGCTAATAGTCCCCAAGACCTGACCACATCGAACGTCTTATTTCGCGTTATTGATCCTATTCTTGGCTGGTCAGATGCTGAAGTTTATCACTACCTAGGAGCTCCATCGACGGATGAAGTAAAAACTACTAGCGGAGATCCATGTGGCCCGCATGTACCCCGTGAGCTCGTTGAACCTGTCGACCACCTTAGATTCTTTGGGCAGACGCTCCTGCTTCAAGAAAATATTGTTGTCATTGACTTCGGCCAGTCATACGAGGTCATTTCTCCCCCAAAAAATTACAAACCGGGCACAAAGATGAATTATACATCACCAGAAACATTCTACGATGGTCATGCAGGTATGGAGGCAGATGTGTGGGCACTTGGCTGCGCTATCTATGAGATTCGCAGTGGTCATCACCTTTTTACAACGTTGCTCGGGGTGATCGGGATGAGATACTCGGCGAGATCTTCGATACTTTGGGCAAGCCGCCTGATGCCTGGTGGGAGACTGAAGGAGAGGAATGGATAGAGCCGGAGAGACCCTGCCCCATCCACAAATGTGTATCTTTAGCAGCTGAGGGTATATATGATGCACCAGTGTATGTCAAGGATGGGCTACACCCTCTCCCAATAACAGAAGTGCCTGATGTACGAATGGATGAGAAGGAGAAGGATCTTTTGATAGATTTACTGGACAAGATGATACGTTATCGACCAGAGGAACGGATAACGGTGGAGGAGGTCATTAAGCATCCATGGTTTAGCATGTGATTATGTAGGTAGCTTGAATTTGTTGTTGCACTTTTTGTATGTCGGTATGCATTACCGAGCCAGGACGATCTAGAACCTAGCCTTAGTCTTATTAAAGTAATAGGCCAACAAATACAACGATGAATACATATGATGGAACATAACAAAAAGATTGAAGGAATAGGCCAATTGCGCTGTAGAATTCAGACAAAGGAAAGAAGATCAAGGAATTCATTTTTGAAAACAAAGGGGAAACTGAAAATACAGGATTTTAATCATGATAGAGCGAAGTAACAATTCTAACTTGTGGGATTAGAAAAAAGAATTCAATAGTGCCGCACTCCCACTTGAGTGGTGGGCGACTCTGCCCATTTACGACGAAACAGGTGATGATGGACCAGGCGAGTCGTTCCGTAACTTTTTGTGGGCCGGTCCTTCAGGAGGAGTAGTGACTCAGCCCTGTCTTCACGCTTTTGCTTCTTTCCCTTTCCTTTAGCCATCTTTTGGTTTCCACAATGATACCGGTAAAAACCAGTAAGAAAATCTCTCAGCCCTTGCTCCATGTCTTTTTCAAAGTGGACATCGAATCCCTCCATCTCCTCAAGCATCATTGGTACCATTTTTTGGGCAGTATGACCTGCGGCAGCATCAACATCGAGTTCCACTTGCACAGATCCAGAAGCTCGTTCCAGTTCCTTCGCTGTGACACGGTCGGCCTGTCTGGCATCAAGAATTGCTTGAGCCGCTTCCACTTGTTCGTACGGCAGCGGAACACCCAGATAATACACGTCGCCTTCAGGGAAACCCGTTCGAGTGATCTCCCACA
Organism: Rhodocollybia butyracea; assembly: GCA_015501585.1. Taxonomy (NCBI): domain Eukaryota; kingdom Fungi; phylum Basidiomycota; class Agaricomycetes; order Agaricales; family Omphalotaceae; genus Rhodocollybia; species Rhodocollybia butyracea. The sequence goes on along the minus strand of JADNRY010000045.1, from coordinate 188,612 downwards.
ACCGTGGTTCCTGAGGAATAAATTCGGGACATACATAGATGTACACCGTAATTACTGGCTTGCCGAACGCCAAACCAGCAATACGCGTAATTTCCCTAACTGTGCGATAGCCTTCCTCTGTTGTACCTGGATGACGGACGCTAATGGAGATTTGCGAGAACACAGCTCTGACTTTTGGCCCGTCGTCGCAAAAGAAGAACGAGTCGAAGAATGGATTACTTGGGTTTGTAGGGACATAGTAAGAACTCAAGTCGAGATCTGCCAGACCAGGTAGAGTATGGTATCTTACCGGTTTTCTGGGACCAATAGTGATTCTTGGGTTATTTCTGCGGAGAGCCTCATCGGCGATGTATGCTCGGGTGTGATTGATGGTCTTGTAGCGCATTCGTTGCAGCGAAAGGAGAGTTCTGTTATGGATACCGATGACTTCATGTACATGCGGCTCGTAGATGTTCGCCGCAATGGCGGAGGATTTCGGGTGAGCACCAAAATAGGCAAAAAGCTCTGCTCTCTCCGCCTCAGACAGTGTCTCCATGCGAGCTAGTGCTTTCAAGTAGATTTCGTGAGTTTTCCAGAACACCGTAAACGAATCGCTTGCTAAGGGATTCTCTCGTTTCACTGATGCAGACGAGGGAATGTGAAACTGTACCAGGTTCTGACAACATCGAGCCGGTGTCATTGAACAACTTGATGAATGCCACCGTCTTTCGCAATTCGGGCATGTCCAGTATGCCTACGGTCTCGCCGACTTGATTCGAGAGTTTTTCAGGATCAACGAGGAATGCGTAGACATCGCGTGCTGAACAGCCAAAGCGCCGTATAGCATCTATAAAGAGCAAATCTATCGCCGTTTCTATATCTTCTCCGTTGAAAACCAGTTTTCCCCGCTGTTCGCACCTTAATAAAGTCGCAGAGTGTATCGCTTCAAGTCCTGCTTTACGCTGTAGCCAGGCGGTAACTTTCACCCGAAACTGGGTGTTGCTGGGATTGAATTCCAGGCTGAAAAACGGATAGTCAGCGTAACATACTTATAATACGAACAAACATCATCATACCCACGACGAAGGTGCTTCTCGTCCCACAGTGGTAGTCCAATATAGATTGCTTCCCGTGTGCGACTCCACAAGCGGTAACGAATAGGATTTGGCGCGGCTGATTGGACTGGAAAGATCGTCGCCTTTCCATCCAAAACTGGTTCCCCTTCGAACTGATCCATATCTACCAAGTACCATACAGGAGGACCCTCGTCCTCAACAGGTTCAGGCAGCATATTCTGGGTGAATATTGTGCCAGGGGCCAGAAAATAACATTGACCACCGAAGAACAGAACCTTGTCCGAAGGGGTGTAGAAGAAGACGGGAGCAGATTTGTGGATTTCGGGTACACCAGTAAGCGAGGTGTTGTGACAAGTTAGAGCACCGTCTTCAGGGATATTCAAGAGGACGGTAAGTAGGTAAGCCAGTAATACACTCTTCCCTGTGGAAAGCAAAAAGTAAATCCAGTAAGATCCATGGAGCACTACACTATGTCAGTCAATACGTACCAATGCCAGGCTGGCCCGTAATGACTACTCCTGTGGATGGCTTGAGAAGGTAAAGTAAGATGATGCGTCGTATCGTCTCGCGGTACTCAGGTAGAATGAGGATTTGACCATGCTGGCATTTTCGTATAATCCTGAAGGGCTTCTGAGAAGTGCCAGCTGGAAGTAATTGCAACTCGTCTGCGGCGGAACTGAAGGGATCTATCAGCGATTTGGAGTGGTTGTAAAACTTCTGCCAGCGGCTCGCTTTTCCACGCTGTTTGTCCGCGTCTGTTAGGTTCGCTCCCTCCTTTACCCAGTAATCTCGAAGATAATTCGGCCAGAAATAGGCGGTTTTATGATGAGACATGGCCGTGTAAGAGTGGGATTGACAAAGTCTGACATGTGCGTCCGGCCGGCTGAATTCCTACAACGAAAGGGGAAAATCTTATCTACAGTGAATCAATGATAATAATCTTGATTCTCAAATTCTCACTACGAGGCAGGATCCAACGTTCCAACACTTGAATCCCATAAAACACAAAATCGATACAAAAGTAGTAAATGTACATACACTTTCTACACTTTCGTCGTCGTCGGCGTACAGAGGAATACTTAGATATCAAAAATAACAATGTCATACATATACATTAACACCAACCTCGCGCCCTTCGCGATCCTGGACAAAATAGAAGACAGAAACTTCCTCGGTAAACGCCTTGACTACCTCCAGGGATCGAGAACCGCAGAAGCTCTCCTCGTATTCCTCTCGCTGCCCCAACTTCCCCTCAAATTACTATTATTAGCATTATTATCAGTACGCATCGCAATATACATCGTGCAATGCTCCACCACTCCAGCGTCAGCTCAGTGAGTTTCGGGAACAGAGCCACCGCCACCGAGTCCGAGTTTGGGTTCGAGTTTGAGAAGCGCGCTTCATAATCATAGGGCGTCATTTCGCGGAAGAGTGTCCCAGTTGAGCCTGCTGGAGTGTTCTGCGAAATGGAAAAATTTGAAGTGTGGGAAGAGGTGGAGCATAGAGATGAAGGAGTGGAGATGTTCTGGGGTGCTGGTGGTATCGTGGACAAACATGCCCAAGTACAGAGTCGACCAGAGATGTTGATGAAGATTTGAAGATAGAGATGTGGATGCGGATGCAGATGCAGAGCGATTTTGGAAGCTCTTGAGGCTGATGGTGAGATTGCGGATGTTATTTTGAGATCGTTGAGGGAGATCGAAAAAGTGTCCGTTGTAGAAGGACAAGAAACGACGACTGCGGCAAGCTAAAAAGAGGACGAGGTGAAGGTACCGGTAAGTGCCCGGTCAAGTGAAGAATCCTGATCTTGTAAGAAAACGACAAGATATGCGCGAGGGCATGTATCATCCTACCCTCAACATTCCATGCATGATACTTCTGATTCTGTTTCGGTTAATCGAGCCCGGAGGAGCGCTAGCGTGGATGGTTCGAGGTAGAATTGGTGTTCAAAACAGGATAAGAGAAGACGAGGAATTCGTCGCGTAAAGCCAGTGTATAAGACGCCGCCAGTGGTCAGAACACGATCGCCGATATTTTTGAAGCTGAGTAACCTTTAATATATCAATAATATTCAGAGAAAGCGCAGCTTACAGATTTTGTTGGTCCTGTCAGTGTTGGCAGTTGGTCCAACTGCCAACACTTTGGAGTAAGAAATACAGCGCGTGACGCAATACGTCACATGTCGTACAATCATAAGTCCCAAACGTTGAACTCTCCAACGTTAACGAATTCCTCCAAGTTTGGGTCCCCTTGAGCTGGTGTACTTCTGATTTTTCCAGACCCACATCCCTGCCACGCTCTTCCTCGACCTCCAAATGCTCTACACCCCAAGCTACTACATCCCCTCATTCCTACCTAGTACCAAAACTCCGGTGTAACTAGCACGGTACGGTCTACCCAAGATCAATGTCTAAGCAGACGATGGCGGTGGTGCACGGCTTGTCAGACTCATGCGCAAAGGTTGGATGCACACTCTCCTCCTCAATGTCACGCGCGCGGCTCTTTCCTGGATGAAGTTCACCGCCACCCACATAACACACATGCGGCCTGCCAGTGGGCCATTTGAAGAGTACATATACGATGGGTATTATCCGATACAATCAAAAGAAGCATTCAACAGCAAGGAAGTCGGGAAGCCCGTCAATCCCGCTCAAAACAGTATGATCTACGTACGAAATGTTGTACAAAATCCTCGAGATAGCCCAAAATATAATTCCCACCACAATTGCGTGACAAGGCGGGAAAGTCCGCGTGATTTCCTTTCACGGCGTGTTTCAACTCTCCCCTCGGACTGAAGGCCTCATGTTTTTTCGTCTTCTTCAGCAGTGATTCTTCCCTTTACGAGTCGCCTTTGTGAGTCGCCGATGAAGAGCAGTTGCCAGGGGCGCAATGTGCACTAATCCGAGGAAAAGTCACAGAAACTCCAAGAAATATTCGAGTGTTGCCTTTCAGCCGCAGTGAAGAAGTCGTCATGGAGCTATGATTGGCTGGTTGAGGAGGAACGTTGCCTCGAGCGCCTCGGGATTACGGTGAGTAAGACTTAGGATTTTTTTCGAGTGTCTGCTAACTTGAACTGCGAAGAGCGCAAATGGTGAGATATAAAGTGCCTTGCTGGAAGGTATATCCCCAGCTCCCTACTCCTATACAGTATGGCTCCCGAACGCACATCGCCTTCCCGTAACCACAACTCACGTCCTCTTACTCTGTCTCTGTATGCTCGAAGTTGCACTGGTCCTTCCCTTATTCGTCGAGCTCCCACTGAGTATGATCCGGATGCTCACATCCACGACCAACTTTCTGCCTTTGATCCCGAAGCTCTCGCATGCACTTTATATGCTGCTCAAGCTCGTCAACTAAATGACGCCAAACTGTTAGGAACATTTAGCAGTGATGCTGGAGAATATGTAGAGTATAAAGAGTAAGTCCAAGTTTTTTGTCCTAATCTTGAACAGTGGCCTCACGGGTTGTTTTGTCAGACCTGGGCTCGGTATCCAACGATTCATCTTGGCCAACCAGCACGATCGTCTCCCCGCCGCCTACTGTCACCACATTGTGAACAAGTATCGTGATAAGGAATGGTGCCGTTTTAGTGTTGTTCTTCGCAAACATGGTGACCCTAACCAGCTTGATGGAGTGGTCGGCTACTTCACGCCCTTGACTCATACTTGCGTAACTCGTAAGTTCAGCCATCTATCTTTTACTTTAATCGTTGTTTTAATGCTATCTTGTAGAGCCTGTATTTCGGTCTAACGATCGTTTGCTTGCAAAACAAAATCGTCTTCAACAAGAACTCATTGAGGAAGATGAAGTCGTCGGACAACTTAATCCGCAACCCAACAGTGATCACCAGCTCGATGGTATTACCTTAGGTACGTGGCTTTCCACTTAAAGTGTTGATCTTCTTATGAACTTTAACCATGTAGCGGACGACGAGGCGACTTTCCTTACTGACCAGCTGTGTTATTCGCACAGTGATCTGTACATTGTCAGCGCCCATAGTCAGAACTTTCAGGATGAATTGTGGTTCATCCCTCCAAATGGATGCTCACTCGTACCAACTTCACTTGTACCACTGACCCCTCCAGTGTCCAATTCTTCTGCTGCCTCACTTCGAACGCGGTATACACAGGTAGTAGCTAATGCCCGCAAGCTTACCGTAAGCAGGTCCTTTTATCATTGTTCGTCATTCTTCCATGTTCATGTATACTTGAATAATAGACTCTTATCTTGTGTCGACTATACGTCAAGCCGCTGAGGCAGGTGATTATGATGAAAAGCCATACCTTCATCCCGCATTCAACCTCTCAGAAAACTCGGACATTCCAAGTTGCTTGCTTCCATTCACTGAGGGTGGTGCAATTTCGCTCGCCTTTGCACGGACTGGTTACCGCAATACTCCTGTGGGTCGACTCATTGCTTGCCTGAATGGCGTAGTTGGTATCGACATTGAGCAGTTTGCTGAACTCCGCAAGCGTGCTCAAAAATGTTCGTCGTGTCTGTGTTACTTCTCGTGGGAAGGATACCAAAGACATATCGGTGAGGATTCAGCCTGCCATAACACGCCCTCTCTCAAACCTGGTAAGTCGACACTGCACTATTCTTTTAATTTTCTCTGATGCAAATACAAATACAGTGGTGGATCTTGGCAATGTCTTCGAAGCTCTTCCTGCAGCCCCTCCTGTTGATGATGGCCCCATTCAAGCTTGCTTTGGTGTGCTTCACAACCCGATTGGACTTGCATGGCTCACTTGGAACTCCCCATTTGGTGTCACACATGATACCTGGGTGCATCTTATCACGGGATGGCGGAAGTGCCCTGGTGGATGTGCGCGTGTACGTTCGTACGCTGGCCATGTTCACCATATCCAAGAGGATCTTCGCTGCTCGCAAGTGGGTGATGAGGCTATTGCGCAATTCTTGGAATGATCATTGTTTGATGTTCACGTTTATTATCGTCGTTCATGTTTATTATTGTTGTTCACGTTTATTATCATCGTTCACATTTATTATTGTTGTTGTTCTCATCGTTCGTATCACCTCTTTTGACATTTACAAAATGGCGTTACTGTTTACTTACATTTTATGTACGTACAGATGAAAAATCGCTAACTATACCTATATTCTGTGCTCGAAGTTTAGTCTTTTTAATGCTTGAAGTTGAAGGTTCATGTTCAGTTACTAAAGACGTCAGATTAGCTCTAACTTCAACATAGCTACTTGTAAAGACATACAAAAAAAAAGTAAGAAGTAAAAAAAATAGATTGCACTACCGAGACGGCAACGCAATGTAGACTTTTCCCGATCCTTTACCTCTCAACTGTTGGCCAACCTCAACCTGCTTCTCAAACGCAACCCTCGCTCGGTCTTCCCCAGCCAATGCTTTCTCATAGACACTGCTTTCAGCATTACATACGCGGTGCAAGTTACTCTGTGCCTTCTGCCATTTAATGAGAAGGTCATTAATTTTCCGGTTATGTGCTTCAATGAGCTCGTCTTCTTTCCGCAAGGTTTTCTGTTTGCTATGAGCTAGTATATATTAGCATCAGATATACGTGCGGATGGGAAGATGTAGTACTTACCTTTACGCTTATAGTTTTTTATAGCATTTTCGTAAGGATGCTTGAGCCCATACGACTCACGGATGCCTGAATCTTCTCGATTCTGAAGTAAATTCATACATTTTATGTTTCGGTCACATAGGTGATTGGAGAAAAGTTCACCTTGAGAGAACTCTGCTTTAAGATATCGTAGTGACGGCCTTTCTCAACTGCGCCTATGAGAGTGCACTGGGTACCCTCAAGGTTCACATCCGCATGTACTGTTTCAACAATGTTGGATTCACGACGGCGAGCCCGCCAAATATCAAGCGGGATAAAACTCTGTTCCCAGCAAATTGCGGCAAAAGCAAACTTTGAACGCTTTTTTATCAGCCAGCCAGTCTGTATAATATTTTCCTAAAAAAATGGAATAGACGGATAGAGGAGATATCAACGTACTTTGTCCTGCTTTTCCGCCCAATGTTGATATGGCTTCAAGCGTCCCTCCCCAATCTTCATGGTGAATACAGGCCAAGCTACGCATTAGGTTGCGGACATCATCAGCCACAGAGCATTTCCGTATATTCCGATAATAATGGGTGATGCAAAGGCTCAGAAAACGACGGAGGTGATCGTAAGGATCTAGATCTTGGATAAGCTTGTCGGGTTCATGAAAGTCAAGTTTTGGAGGAAGACTTCGCGAAATATCACAAAGATAGAGCCCAAATCCTATTATCATTCAAGTTAGTATTGGTTCAGAGGTTATGAAACATAAACACCTTTTCCTTGTCCACCATGCTGGTCGACAACCCAATTCAAGATGTAACCCTCGTAGTCATTGATGTTAGCCCCGTGAATGTGACGCCAACGTAGCCTTCGACCAGTATCATGGAAAAGAATGTTATCGATTAGCTCCAGTACCTGTTTATGAGCAAATGCTGTCTGTCGGGTTAGGAAAACTCGACAGAAAGTGATGCCTATACATCATATACTCAATAATGGTGCACAAAATTGGAAGAATACACACACTCGTGTTTGAAGATTGGTCGACCGATGCAATCTCAAATTTGTAGAAGCCCACGACACGCTTGAAGGCAATGTCACTTTGAAGATACTGTGCCTCAATCAGACGGGAGCTTGCTGCAACAGTCATACAGACTGCAATTCGCAGAGGGTCTGAGTCTGATAATAAACCATCATCGGGCACATCGTCTTCTTCAGATTGAAGCGCATCCACAGGTATTTCCACCATTGAACGAATATATAACTCCTCTTGGGAAAGGAGAGTGTCTTGCTGCGATTTCAAGTCCAACAAACCTACAAACATCATATATCAATTAAGGGTAACATCGAATATGCTAGACTAATTTACCTTTCCACCCCGTTCCTGCAGGGAAACACATTTTCTTAACGGCGTCAATGTACACTTTGAGATGACTTCGGTTCGAAAGGGAGATATGCAGGTCACTGAGCATTGGGTTTCGAAGCAAGGGAAAGCGAGAGCTCAGATACGATTTCACTATAGGATGGCGTAAAAAAAGTCGTGGAGTCATGTCTGCTAGGTCCGCATCTAGCTGTTTGAATAAAGAATCAAGAGTTGATTTGACTGAAGCAGGTGTCTTTTCGGGAAGAGGAATCGGATGAGAATGGACGCCCCGGCTAACAATCAAAATGAATGGGCATCGTTGACGATATTCCTCCAGAGGTACATATTCACGATATGTACAATTGCATCCGAGGTTCACAAGTTTTGGCTGCTTGAGTATACCGTCAGTGGGGTCTCGATGATTCCAGGCTGTGATGAGGAGAGTAATGAGAAAGAAAAGCGGAAAAAATGTTATCTTTGCTTACGACAAGTAAGGCGTTGAGCGCTATGATTAATGATAGTGTAACAAGTGGTTTCAGGACCATATCCATTGCGGCTTGCTTCGTCTTCGATACGCGCTACTTCTGCATGGTCTCCTGTCAAGATAGCTTCAATATAATCAACATCGTACTGGCCATTTCCGATGGTACAGTCAAAGTAGTGATCTCGGTCAACGCGAGAGTGATTTTCGCATCTGAAAAAGACTCAATTTAGTGTTTGAATTTCGGAATATTACTTACTTTATGAAGGGGGTACTATCATCTAAAAATCCAAAGATGATTCGTCCAGTGCACCTGTTGGGCATGTCCGGATATCCTCTGCGTAAAGTTGATCTCTCGTCATCAACTACTTGATCGTTAGTGAGATTGCCAGAGCTAGAACTGCAGCCCAGCCGGTGTATGGCGGTTATCAAAGCAGACGTCCGCTCAAATACATCTCGTGTTGGAGATCTAAATTCATGCTCTAGTTCGCGGTCATGTCTGAGACGTTCTTGAAGATCTTCTCTTGTAGCGGAAGAATGACTATATTCGCCTTTTTCACCATAGCTTATATATGACAGAGGGCATATTTTGACGCCTTGGCCTTGGACAAATACATTACTTGGTGCAAACGAATTCAAGTACACTAAAAACATACAAGTAGAATGATGGACGATGCAAGGTATCATTTCTCCGGAATTAGAATCCACCAGCAACGGTACCGTAACCGATTGTCGTCCATTTCCCTTTGGTGGACCACGAGAGTAGGCGAAGTCATGTCCTGGGCTATGCCACAATTCTCCCTCCATACTAAACACATGCCCTATGGCTTCATCGTCATTAGCTCCCGTTTCAGGATACTCTAAACTCGAGCCTGGATGATAAAGGTAAACAGATGAGAGTCTGGTTTTCGGATTGAGTCGGTAATCCTGGTGAAGAAGGCGGCGATGGGTGGAGGTGTTGACCGAAATTCTGGACTGGGGGCCACCAGCCAATGGACCATTGGCAGAAGCGGGCAGTGGGTTCAAAAGTCGGGAAATAGGGATTGATGGCTGAGATGGTAAGGTATTGGGCTCAGGATTCAGAAGCTGCCCAACCGAAATGCGAGAAGAGCCAGACATACTAGATGGGCATGAAACGAGAATGCAACAACGCGAACGAGACTCCATAAACAGTGAAAAAGAAATACCCTCTATATTCTCACTAATGGTCTACTTCACGTACAGAGCTTCTAGAACCGTCTTCATGTGGCCATACATCCCCAACTGAGCAACCATATAACTTCGTATAGAACACCGTGCCAATTTCCAAGAGTCCATCAGACTAAAGATTCCTCGGGATGGTTAAAGAAAACTTGAATTAATGTAGAGGCGGCGCACCACAAGAATATGGCTCAGGACCCCGCTACCAAGGAAGCTGAAAGAACAGCCGAGAATGCTCATCTAATACCTTCATGTGTGAACGCCGTATAGTAGCACCTTGCAGATTTTTGAGTATCCGAGGGTTTATTCTGCTGGTTCAGGGCGCACAATTCCCAAAGTTATTACAGATATACAGGTAGCAAATAGGAAATTGCGAACCAAGAACGTTTCTCGAGACCTTGACTACCAACGAAGCTGAGCGGGCATTTCGAAAAGCTCTTCCCTTTGTAAAAGGTCAAACAACGAGGCAAATATGCGAAATCGGCGGTGTAATACCGTGAAGGGGAAGCCTTGTGGCAAGGAATGGTGAATCCAAGCACGAACTGGGCCTGAGGGCGGGATTGTGGTGGAGCAGAAAGACCGCGGTGCTGCGGAAGGTCACCAAAGTAACAGAGTGTAACATGTGTGACTTTAAGTGACTGGCTCCCGGTCCATACGGCGTGGGCAAGATATCAGCTCATTCTTCTTGCTTCTGACAGGACCGGACCCATAACTGTTGGGAGATCCGGAATCGGATAATACCCAGGCACTCGCTCCTCCCATTTGAAACCACTCAATCATATTTAAGGGCCTGTTCGGCAACACGAATCTCAGATTTTGTTTGGATTTTGCCAGGTATTGCCACCATATAAAAAAGCCATCAAGCATTTGTAAGTATTACTCGGATCAGCCAGTTGAGCGCTCCGTGTAAACGCGCATGCTGTCACAGCCTGTCAGACATTTCTTCCATGTTGAGGTCAACACCCCGCTCGATGCTCAGACATGCCCGCCGCTCTCAATGTAGTTTTTACTTTAGGTTTCACTTGCTTAGACAATATAGAGGAACAAAATCGCTTTAACAATAATATACAATTACATTAAACTTGAAAGATGATGACCAGAACATGTTGGTCACTGGGTGGCATCATTGAGAGTGGTCAGGATGACTTGCGGGACAGCGAGAGGAACGTCCGACATGTCAGGGCAGGAGTTATGTCATTTTATGACATTTCCAGAGTCATGGCGACCGGCCAGCTGATCCGAACATTTTATATAAGTCTTCAAAATCTTGCCTCTGGCAAAATCACACAAAATCCAGATTTGTGTTGCCGAACAGGCCCTAAATTATCCTAGACCACAGAGTATCATCTGCCGACCTTCTACAGGCTCACCGGCTATATGCCTCGCCTGGGCACCCGGCATACATGTACAACTTGAAAGTACAAAGTTCCAAAAAGCCTTTACAGTACCCGGGTTCCGGACGGCGGCGGACAGCCTCCTTGGACATTTTCTGTTTGAACATAAGTCGACACTTAGTACGGAAACTGTCTTCGGCTTTAACTGGGTATCAGATTGGTATCAGACAAGATATAGCTTCCCCCAAACCAGCTATTGGTGGCTTGCTTCCAATCGACCTATGAAGTCCAATCAGGATGCGAGTTAGAATCCCCATATAACTGTAACTGTATATACCAAGATAGTATGCAGACAAGTGTTATGCAGACTAGTACAAGTGTGTCTTATGGCTGAGATGGAGATCCCCCATCTCGTCGCAGAATATACTAAAATATACTGTGGTTTTTTTAGGGTTGTGTTCTTCTTGTCATATGGAGATCCGACAGTACTCGGTATACCTTGTGGCAAATAATTACGTAGATTGCTTATAGCCAAGTGAAGTCTTATTAAAATTTACTTATAGTGTTTTTTTGTGCTCATATCTGTTGGACACAACCGAAGTGGGAAAGTGCCGTAAAAAATCCCTCCTTAAAAGCCATCCCTCTCGCTCCCACTCTTCACTCATTACTTGAAGATCGCCAGCACCTCTTATGTCTTCTTCAAACAATGACCTGCTCCTGTGCGTTCTCCAATGATGCCACTACACCGTTTCCTTACTTTTCAACGCTTCACCAGTGCTAATAAAACACCGACCGATGTCGCTGTCCCTTCGTATGTCATCACTTCTCACTTCTCAAATTCATCCTTTAACTGTTTCACTGGTAGTGACGACGCAGGGACCGAGGAGGCTAAAGCCGCGGTGGACGTGAACGGCACAGTACACTTTACCAGCAGTGGCGGCGAGTATCGCGTCAAAGCCGCCGTGGACGTGGACGACAAAGTACACTTTACCGGTGGTGGCGAGCAACACCTCACTCCAGAAGCCGGTACCAAGGGTTTCCTTCAGTAAACCTTTTCTATGTCTTGCGATTTATTGCGGAGCATTGACTTATGTTCTATAGCTCTACTGGCACTGTTAAGATCGACGACACAGTTTGGTATACGGATTTATACGCCTACCGTCACTTCAACTCAAGCGAAGTCACTCTAATACTAATTCATTCGGGTCACTGCACAGGAAAGGGAGTTTTCGGCATACGTACCATTCCTTCATCGACGCGCAGTAATAACTATCCGGCGACCTATGATCAAGACCTTGGGGATAGCAGATACTCTTGTATGTTTATTGTTCATATTAAACGGAACCCATTTTCAGTACCTTCCAGACCGCATTAATGAATCGCGTGATATCAACATGCTGAGCCGCGATGGGAAAAATCCTATTCCAGTCAATCTCTCATATAAAGAGGAGTTTATCACGGGCAAAATGGACGCGTCGGCAGATAGTTTTTGTAAATATGATGTAGGTTTTAGCTTCGGTTTGGTCATTATTGTGTTGCTCATCGCTGCACTAAAGTCTGGATCGGAAAACTTTAACGCAATGACCATCCTAAGTGTTTTCTTCGAAGTTGGAGAAAGTTTTCAGATCGGCAAGTATTTCCTGCTTGAAATATATCTATTAATCAATCAACTCTCTTTGTAGGATTCGGGTTTAACCAGAAGTTTAATTATATTCCCCCATTCTATGTGTAGATCATGTGCTTAGCCATCGGACGTCCAAAGGTATATGTCACAATATTCATAATTCAGCCGACTAGGGTTCCCAAGCAGACCCAGAGCGCAGATATATAATATACGCTGTGTGTCACACCTTATGTACATAAATTATAAAAAATGGCTTTTATGGTTTATGTCTGTGAGGGTTTTCGAGTTTTTTCAAGAGGAAAAAGAAAGGAAAAGAGAGGAAAGTGAGCAAGTTTATAGGGAGGTATTAGGTACATATAACCAGCGCAGTCCCATTAAGAAATATCCGGGTCACATATTGCACCTTAGGTATGTGCCGAGGGCATTCATCTCCACCGTTGCTGTGCACACAGGCTGGGTCCTGGAACGCGCAAAAGCTTTGACGGACACAAGAGGTTCTAGTAATGGAGGCTCTAGTAATGGATGTATAGAGTATCAGGGCTTGCAAGACTAGACATCACTTTCCTCTTGTGTGCCAAGCATTTGGACCCAGATATCCATTCCAGCGAATATGTTCAGTACATCGTAGACATACTAGCTAGCAAAGGTAATATTCTTTCTCTGAGCTCTCGAAGGAGGGGGAGAAGGGAAGTGCGGGGGAGTTCAGAGCGTGGGGAAGCTTAGTTGAGTGGATTCCGGGATGCGTGTTATGGTAGCTTCGGATTGAGCGGCTACATCCTTCCTGATGGCTTTTATTCGCTCCTAATCCAAAAGGCCAAAACACCCCCCAAATCCGACCCCCGAAAGTCCGAAAAGGCACCCAATGCTGTTTGGTCTGAGAATTGATGTCCATGACTTTTGTGGACGTTGTCATTTCAGAACCCTCGTTCGGAGATGGATTCTATTTCGTCGCGCCCGTTTGAGATAGAATTAGTGTTCAAAATGTTCAAAGCGGGATAATCATACTAGTACTACATATGTAACATTGAGCGATTAAGTTGCAAGATTTTGAGAGTGCCCGGTCAAGCTAGCTCAAGTGGAGATTCCTGATCTTTTAACAAAACGATAAGATATGCGTGAGGGCGCGTGTCATCGTGTCTTCAACGTTTCAACCTTCGCTCTCTTCGCAAACGCAAGACAAATCGTCCACGGAACATCCCGAGTCGGATGACTCTGTGTAATGCAGTCGGTCAACCGCGGTCGGCCTAGACCAAATGCGCGGCGTCGCGTACGCGACGTTCCGCCACGTCACGCAGACTTTACTGATAGCTCCACGAGTGTGATCAAGCATGCGCTTGTCCAAGAAGATGTCCATCGAACGGGGAAGACACGCGAGTTCAAAGATCTCAGAAAGGATTTCTGTTGGGACGCGCCGGACGGGAGCAAGGACGTTTTTGAGAGAAGCGAGTCAGGGAAGGTTGGGTTTGTTGCGACGGATGAGATGAGAGAAGGGGGCTCTGACGGATCTGCGGGTGTTTATTTCTTTCTGGAGACATGATACTTCGGCTTCTGTTTCGCTTAGTTGAGTTCGGAGGAGCGCCAGCGTGGATGGATCGAGGTAGAATTGGAGTCTAGACCAAAAGCGGCGCGCGTGACGCAATACGTCACATGTCGTAAAATCTTAAGCGCCGAACTTTTTACAACGCTGAACTCTACAGCCATGGCACGAATTTCTCTAACCTCGCGTCCGCTAGACCTCGTGTATTTCTGCTTCTTCCTAACCCATATCCCCGCCTCGCTCGTGCTCGACTTCCAAATGCTCTATCCCGCAAGCTACATCCCCTCATTCCTACCAAAACTCCAAAACCTCTACATCGAATTCTCCGGCGACCCGTTGATTGCTGGTGCGGCGCGGGGAGATTTGAATGGTGAACTTGTCTGGTTGTGGTGTTTCGCTTGGTTGGAGATGTACGTCGTCTTCTCTTTCTCGTTCCATTGTACCTAAACTTTCTATTTAGGCTCTTCCAATTTCCTACATTCTTCTTAGGAATTCGAGGTCTATGGAATAGTACGTGTTTTTCCGGCAAAGCCTACCATAAGCAACGTTGACTCACTAATCACAGACTCCCGTTCAATCTACGTCCTAATCCTCGCGTACGGCGCATCCACAGCCACCACCACCCTTCCCTGCATATTCTTCGTCCTCCGCGAAAGCGCCGCAGGAAACATAACAGCCGCACAACTACTTATCCTGCTCTCGAGCTACATCCCCTTCTTCGTGATTCCCTTGATCATGGCTATCGACATGGGGTTCCGGATTCATAATATAATCGCTGCAGGGGAGGCAAAACAAAAACACGAGTGAAAAACTTGGGATTGGGAGGTATCATGGTATATGTGCCAGTGGAGCATACGTATGTTACGAAGACATTGTTGTGTTGTTTGACTTTCCATCCCTTCCATCCATCCATCCATTCTCTATATACATAATTGTAGCCTATATGTCTAATTTCTAAACCCATTCACCACCCATTCACCCCCTCCTTCTCGCAGTTCTCCTCCTCGTACTACTCTTCCCATTTCCTTCATTCGAGCAAAAGATATCCCGTATCCACGATTTCCATCCACTGTATAGAGTCGAAACCCGAACGCGGACGTGAACCCGAACCCGAACTCGCACTCGCACTCGAATTCGGATCCGAACTACTATGCCATGTCGCAGCCTCGCATAAGGGCTATACCAAGTAAACGACTCCGCCGCCTCATCCCTTTCCCTCTCCTCTGCGTTCCACGATGGATTCTGCAGCTCGCGGTATCCAGCAAAGATCGCGCGGCTCTGTTTCGGGATGCGCGCGATATAAGGGAGCCACGGCGCTTCGAGCTCGCGGGTCTCGACTAGTGCTAGTGAACCAGCCACTGCCAAGGAACACCAAGGCGTCAGTACATCAATTCCCAGTTGCAAGTATCAATGTAGTATGGGGACTCATGTACATACCTTTCCAGTTACCGTACCGGCTTCGCATCTTCACAGGCTGGAAGCCGAGTTCGGTGGGGAAATACGAATACGAATACGAGGTCCGAAATTTGACCCATGAGAGTTACTGGAACCAGAACCAAATTATAGAGCGAGTGTGCTTACTGTATCTCCCGACGTTTTGTAACTTACGTGGACGCTCGACTAGGAACTTGGCGGGTATCGCGGCAGACACGGTTACACATTACGAAACGAGAGTCGTTCCAGAACTCGACACCTCCCTCTTCAGAATCCTCCTCCCCCGTCTCCAAATCCGACGCCCACACCGAGCATGCACACGCACACACAAATGGAACTGAGGATCTCGAGGAAGAACGGTTCGCTCAGCCCTACCCCTGCTACAGTTGAAGTAGATAGATAGATAACCTTTTAATTGTTTCCTTTGTCTTTAATTAGACCTTGCTTTACAGTATTTTATCAGCCGTGATAATCTGATATAAAAAGTACTACGTATCTAGTTCCGCAATAAGGCACAAAACAGAGTTAAAAAAACATGTACGGGATTGCACTGGTCGTAACTCCCTGGCTGGGAGTCGAACCCAGCTTTCGCGCGTTACCATCATCAGCTCATTTATGACAGGCGCGTGTACTAGCCGATATAATCTGTCGTCGATGTGGTGTGCCGTTTGAAACTCCCGAACATGTTTTATTACAATGTTCAGGCATTCCCGAACTTTTGCCAATCCGTACTCACTTTCGAGCGTCACTCACATCTTCTATCCCAGATCTTAACCCACAAATTCAGCTTAGCGACGGCGATGCGTTCCGCTTGCTTAAGCGTGCGATATTCTCATGGACAGAAGTTAGAACCACCGCCAAATTTATCCACAACGCTATTCAACTCTGGTCCTTATCACTAACTAATACTCGCATCGTTTATGGCTCAGAAGATGAAGAGGATGAAATGTAGTGGGGAGTTTGGTGGGATCCATGCTATGTATATTGGTACGTTTGCTTTTTGTTTCACATGATCCCCTGGAGTGCTGGTGCGCCGGTTTCGCCGCCGGTTGCGTGGGTTTTGGCAACCCGTGTGAATAGGGATAACATGGGATGCTGCCCAGAATCTCGCAAGAGCCAGTAAGGCCACAGTGCGGTTACGCCTGCATGGGGATCTGGTTTTACCCTAGCACTCTTCCTCTTTTTGGTTAGGGGGAAAATGTGCTCCATCATTAAGCTGTAGATAAGTAATCGTAACAGCTAGCCTTGTACGTATGTACCTGGCCTTGCTAACATCCGTGCGTTGGCCTCGCAGTCTACCTTCTCCACGAGAGTCGAGCTCGCTGCCCGTGCTGGCGTAGGGACCGGCTAGTTCCCTTCGGGGGACCGCTTTCAGCTGAGGCTGAATGGGCCGTGTAAGCAATTCCAATTCTACCAGGGAGATGTTATTTAGTCATTTTTTTGTGCTCAAGTACTTCCGGAAGTGTGCTGGACTTTCTTCACAATGGTTAAAGCTCATAGATGTGATTTACTGGGTTATAATCTGTTAATAGGCTACTACTAGCCTTTGGGCGATGTCCGTCACAAGGCGCTCAAGCTCAAGGATGATGGATGACTGAAGCCAAGATAATACTAGTACTATCACAACGAAACAAAACACGAAGTGATCATTTCAATCATGAATGCAAATGAAAACAAACTTGGGATTGGGTATATTGGTATATATCATTGCCTGGGGGGTATACGTATTTTCTATGTTGCAAAAACCGCTGTTGTGTTTGACTTTCCATCTCTTCCTTCCTTCCTCTGTATACATAATCGTATCGTATATATCTAATTTCTAAAACACCTATGCCCCATCAATCGGCAGCCGCCTCACTTACAAAACATCCCCGACTCTGACCGAAGGGAAGGGAGGGTCTTGTAGGTGTCAAATGAGTGTTGGATTCTTCCAAAATCGCCAGATCGGGTATCTCTTTCCCACCTGATGTTGAGCCGCGATGCCGGTTAGTCCATTTGGTGATTGCCAGATCTCCCCATTCCGATTTGATACGGTCGTCGGCTTGAGTTCCTTCCGTGCCTATGACATGTGCTTTCGCAGTGGCCGTTTCTCGGCTTAGCAGTATCTTATCCCACTTATTGTGGACAGGTAGTTGCCCGGTTGTACTGCCTTCAGACGAATTATACTCTATTGGAAGTACTGAAACACCTCAGTGCTGGATGTTTGGTTGTTTTGATTACCTACTAGCTAGATTAACCACCAAGTTTAAAATGACGCAACAGCGAGCAATGAGTACAACAATAAGTCCGGCACACAATGGGATGCAACTCATAAATGTCTCAGTGGAGTGCATCTCGAGAGCAAAACTAAGTAGCATAAGCGGTGATGATACATCAAGATCTTGAAGCAGTCTGATGCACATTGGGATAATCATATAACTGATACGTGAGAGTGAAGAGCGTGAGCATAAAACATTTCAAGAGCAAAAGGAGTCCGATACTAAGCTGGGGCAGTAGCATGAGCGGGAGCAGTGTCGGAGGTGTATCTGCCGAAATTTCCGCGCGGCACAATTTATTGACATGGTTGAGGGAGGAGCACCCGTGTTCCTTCAACGACGGCACTATACTCCCTCTATCAGAGGATATTCTTCTGGTGAGTTCTTCCCCAGATTTGTCCGCACAATTCTCTGGGTGTTCTCCAGGAGTCTCCAGGCTTATTGTCATCAGCCTGGACCCATCCTCTGGGCCTCTCACTTGGACCTAAGTTGTAGCGTATTTATCCACTGGCGGAGTGACACACTGACTTTACCAGTTTCTCTATCGTCACTCTGCCAGGTATGTTCTCATATCATGCATATCATCCGTTAGACAATATTCCTTACAGTTTCTTGATTATTGCTCTGCCAGTAATTATTGTCGCAGCTCTTTTTGTGTCTAGGAGTCCCACTCATATGTTTGAAATCCTGCTTCCTATTCCTATTTTCTATCTACTCGTGCACCTCGCTCAATAAATCCCAGGGTCACCTCATCAACGCGGCTGCTTTTCAACTAATCACACAGTGATTTTTAATAGTGCCCACACATTTAGTATATAATAGCCATTCTCATACTGGATTAACAATCAGCGGAGCACCTTCCTTCCTAACCTTACCCTCAAACAACATTGTTGGAAGTATATACAATCTATACCAGGGGCCAAGTTTCTCTTTGGAATTGTGAGAACTACTGGAATTTGTTCACTCCCTGTGCACGCGATGCGACTTTGGTGCTCAGGTTTTCGCACTGGTCGCAAACTGCGTCGCGTGCACACGTGACTTTATCATCCGTCGGATCATATCATTTATCTGCACTCAAACATTGCTCAAACGAAGTCAATCAAATGCTAGTGAAAGTTAATGAAAGTTAAGGGTCAGTTAAGCATAGTCAGTAGCAGAAATATGAGTAAGCAAGTACTAGATTAACAGCAAATAATGTAAGATGAAGGGGCAAGATGTGACCCCAAGTACTTAAGTACAGAAGGAGAACAACAGAGGATCATGTATGCAGTAGAAATATTCACTCAAAGTGTGTTCAAGTCAGTAGAATCAATGTATTTTGATTAAGAAGTACATTAAATGATTAAAACTGAGCTTATAAACACAACTTGAATTGTAACTACAACTTCCAAAACTAGTAATCTGCATCTGTACCCAGGTCTGTACAATTTCATGCAAAATGGGCCCTAGGCCCTACGGTAACTTGCAAGTAACTTGGATTTTGTACATACTATTGAACTGGGTTAGTGTGTTGGGTACCGTATGGCGTGCATCAGAGCATTGCTCCAGTTCAGTGCCCCAAACCAACCCCAAACCAGCCGTGATTAGCTGTGATCAAGTAAAAAAAAACACTAGTGTATTACAGTGTTGTATTGGCAGATGTGGATGCTTGTCATTGCTTAAGTAGTATGGGCTGGTCAGAGCTGGCTAATTTACGGGCCATATAGGAGCCGTATGCGGCCGTATTTATACGGCTATGTACGGGTTATTTTACATAGCGTTGTGCAGGGTTGAGTCTGGGTCCCATCTGGGGGAGTTGGGTCAGGGTTAGGTTGGGTCTGGGTCATGACCCTGGGTCAGATTAAACAGTTCATTCTGTCACGTGAATCTAAACAAGCCTCAAAATACTTACACTGAGGCATTTAGGTAACATAGACTGGCATAGACTATTTACCTCAGTTCTGGTATTTATCATGAGAGCCAAATGCAAAAGTATCTGGCACAGCCACTCAGACTGTAAGTATAAGTTGTATTGGCTCAACAATGGCTGATATAGAGCATTGTATGAGTTACAACATCCTGGTGCTAGAGTGAGGATGTCCAATGAAGTCCTTTCCAAGAGAGGTTGGTGATTGTTCCAGTCACCTATATGCTGAGAAGTATTCACATTTTCATCCATACTTGATTTTTACCTGCTTGATAAACTCAAAGAGTTGAAATGGACTTACCCGAGAAAGTTGACTTTCTCTGTATAGGGGACACTGGCGCATCGCACCATCTTCTCTCCAGGAAAAGCTCAATGAGTACTTCCACATCACTGTTAGCCCGATCAGTGGCATGTCAACAGATCCCTTGGAGTGGTGGGAGCAGTTCCCAAATCTTTACCAGTTTGCTTGTGACATTCTCAAGTTGCAACTTTACCTTGTATCACTTGTAACTTTTGATTGACTCTTTCTTTTGCATGGTCTGCTGTAGGCGTCAAGCACATTTTCTCAGGGGGGCACACCCAGAGCATATTCTCTCTTGCTATTTTTATTGGGTTTACTTGTGAAGTTTTCATGTGAAGTTTTCTTACAGGAAAACCTACATGAGTGGCTTACATAAAGACTAAAGTTGAAAGAAGGTTGGACCATGGGCAGCAGGTTGCAAGTAGGCAGAAGCCTGTTGAAGCAACCTCAACTAACTCTCAAAGGCTAAAGCAAAGTTTGACTAGATGGTTGATGGGTGATAGCCACTTAAAAGGGGAGTGACAAGATAATTATTTGTCTTGTAGTCGGGGATTGCTGCGCAGCAGCATTAAGGATCAATTATTGATGCGAGAAAAGCCTTCGCATCTGTAAAACCTGTCGTGACATGTTTCATGTGTTTGAGCCTTTAACTCGTTTCAGCCTATAAAAGAGGGAGCGACGCGATGGGATGGGCCAACTGCTGGCTCAGTTCACCCACTTTACTCACTACACTACCCAAAGACTCCGATACCGCTCTTTTGCCATGCTAATCACACCAAACGTCCATTACGCTGGGCTCATCTTCGCCGCCATGCTCGTCTCCGTCACTGTGCATGCAATGCCTACCCCTCTGCCCATCGCGCCTCGTCAAGAAAAAAAAGAGGTAGAATCAACTCGACAAGAGTCTCGGTTTCATTTACTCACGACTATTACTAGTCATATAGAGTTGCCGTGCTTGGCCATATCCCTGATGAAGTCGATCAGCAGGAGTTGAAGGAATTGAAGTTCACCGAACTGAAGTTTGGGACATCCGACAAAAAGCGGATGACCCTCAGCATCAAGGGTGCAATGGGCAAGGAGCACTTTCCAAGGAATAAAGTTCGTTACGCCAATGATCCTGGCGATCCTACCGATCCTGACAGCATATGGACCCTTATCAATGGCATGTGTATATTTGTGCTCGAGGGATTTGACGCCGCTCCTTTTTGCGGCCCCTGGCCATGTGTTGGATGGCGCTTGGGGTTTGGGCAGGATGGGAGCGGTCACTACACTTCGGTTTTTCAGCTAGACCCAGCGGTGACGGAAGTTCACAAACTCAAGAGGTACAGAACACTACCACAACGAGAAGATGAGCCCAAGTTTGATGAAATATTCTGGGCTCACCTCTCGCGAGATGAGGATCTGAAGCAGTGGACGGGGCTGAAGGAAGAGATTGTACTCTGGGATAACAGGGTTAATAACAGAGGCACGAAAGATGACGAGGCAGCGTGGAGGGCTTACGTGGAAAGGAAGTCACGGCCACCAACCTCTCAGCTTCTTCGAGAGTTAGCACCAGCACAGCCGCCGCCGGCACCACGGCCACAACCAGCACAACTGCCAAAATAGTGAGTAGTAGTACCAGAAATGGAGTATAGTGTACCGCCTGTGCCTTGCATAAATGAGTGAAAATCCCGTTTTTTTTCGGTGGCTGGAAATTTTTTCTCGTAGATATTGCTTTTTTGGAAATACCTGGCCAGTTTCTTCTAAGCCTTTTCAATTTACCTAAACTCGCAATCAAAATGCGGTTGCTGCATGTAGAGGAGGCGCTTGCACCCTTATACTTTGGTCTCATTTGGAGAGCGCGTTAGTTACTAGTTGGTTACTAGTAAACAACCTATAAATGAATTCAATTTTAACTCTCCTCCAAAGGGGCTGTTACCCTGCCTTTGTCCTTTGGAACGCGCCCTCGCAGTAGTTGTGGCATTGGACTGTAGCTTAGTACGTATGGAAGCCATATGTTTGACTAGACGCAGTATTTTACTTATTCCTGTCACCTGATAACATCGACAATTATCTTACAATGGCAACTTGAAGGGCAACATGATGGCCAAAACAGCATATCCCATCTCAAATAAGGATATACTCTTTTACAGCTTCAGATCACAGGATTGAGTTGCAAGGGTAGATATATCTTTGAAGGTGACGAGGTTCTCCTGTCAACTCAACTGATCAACAAAATGTGGGTGCATGGGAAGCCGCCTTCCGTGTACAGCTCTGAGCCGCTGGAAACGGCTGTGACAAGATTAGTAACTGATCCTGTGACTTGTGGGAGGGGGAGGGGATTCCCCCCCAGCCGCAGTCGTACGGTTGTGCTTGGATAGTGCCTGACAACGACTCCAGCTCACCCACGTTTTGCTGATTAGTACTCCTCGACCTTCTGCCACAATCCCCAAATATCACCATCAGTTTTGCATCTTTCCATACTCTTTCTAACACGAAGCACGTCCTCTTCTAAATTTACGATGAAATGGCTGGCAGTTTGCCATATATTGAGGAAGAGGAGTGCCCGCTAGTGCCCGCCGCCCTTACACTAGCCTTCATCAAACATTTGACAGGAAGTTACGCCTCCCATGCTAATACCAATGATCACCAGTTGCACTTTTTAAATAAGACACTTTAAGACACTAGTACTCGGCCGACAGTCCACACGGATGGCTGTAAACTCGTCACATATTGAGGAACGTCCTTTTGCGTCCCACTACATTGTGTCCTATATCAAGGATGAGCGAGAGAGGTGTGTATGGGCTTACCTTCGGTGAAAGGCTGTCGTTCAGTCCCGACAGAACACTAACGAACAGATGCACACATTGACAGGACCACGTTATATTCTAGAGGCGAAGCTAGGCTTCAGGCAACAGGAGAATACGCGATGGTAATAGTCGTTATACGGGGTTATCTGGGATGGTGGTCTAAATGTACGAATCGTTGTATATACGGACAGTGGCAGTGCGAGAGCACGTGTGAGTATGCGCCATACTTACATTCGGCAGGAAATACGAGACTGATATCCTTTCGATCGTTGCCTTATAGACTCAATCTGCAGAATCGATACTTGACGCGAGTTTTATTTGAGGAGCAGCTCATTGCGTCCCAAACATCTCACTTGATCCTGGTGACGAGATACTCGAGAGTGCAACTGGAACCGGTCTGTATCCATTATCCTGAAATTTGGAATAAAATTAATGTAGTAGCAGGCATTTGGCTACTGGATCTTGCTCGGGAGGTTCACCCAAGCGTTTCTCTCACTGGTATTGATATCAGTCAGCGCCTCTTCCCCACTCAGCATCCACAAAATGTCACTTTCGCTGTACACTCTGTTACAGATCTCCCAGAGTCGTGGAGTAATAAATTTAAACTGATCAATCAACGACTGCTCTGCGGCGCACTTACACCTGAGCAATGGGGAACAGTATTGGAGGAATTGTATCGCGTTTTGAAACCGGGAGGGTGGATCCAACTGTTGGAGACTGGTCCTGAGGCTACAATATCTGGAGGTCCGATGAGGCCCTATATGGATGCGCTTACCACGGCATCTATCAATAAGGGACTTGCATTGGATTTAAACAGGACCCTCGGCCGACGTCTGAAAGATGCTGGTTTTGTCAGTATACAAGAGCAGACTACTGCTCTTCCGAGGCTGGATTCTCAAGATTTGGATTTCGAATTCAAAGGCCAAAAGAGGCTTTTTCATTGCATCTATACCAGTACTGAAACCAGCTTTCCTTGCCACCGGGATGTTTGAGTCAGAGGATGAAAGAGTATAGCAATGGAGCAGGAGTGGAATACACCTTCGCAATGCTTGTGGCATTGGACTGTAGCTTACGCACAAAAGCCACTGAATGTTTGATTGGACATATTTTATTTTATTTCAGATAAAGGGCCCAGTCAGGGATTTCCGGAACGGCGCTGGAGATACTCAACGAAACAAAAAACGCGAGTCATGAATGCAAATGAGAAAAAAACTTTGAGATTGGGATTGGGGTATATTGGTATATGTGTCAGTGGGGGGTATACGTATTTTCTATGTTACAAAAAACGTTGTTGTTTTGACTTTCGATCGTTCGTTCGTTTCTTCCTTCCTCCGTATACATAATCGTAACCTATATATCTAATTTCTAAAACACCTCGCCCCTCATTCATCTCCTCCTTCTCGGTGTTCTCCTCCTCGTACTACTCTTCCCATTCCCCTCATTCGAGCAAAAGATCCCCCGTATCCACGATTTCCACCGTACAGAGTCGAAATTACTCGTCGGACGCGAACTCGAACCCGAACTCGAACTACTATGAGAGCTTCCGCTTCCCTTTGGTGGACACACATGGCGCAGCCTTGCATAAGGGCTATACCAAGTGAACGACTCCGCCGCCGCGTCCCTTTCCTCTGTCCACGATGGGTTTTGGAGCTCGCGGTATCCAGCAAAGATCGGGCGGCTCTGTTTCGGGATGGGTGCAATGTAAGGGAGCCACGGTGCTTCGAGCTCGCGGTGCTCTACTAATGACCAATCACTGCCAAGAAGAACACCAAGCGTCAGTACTCTGATAATAATCACCAGTTGCAATTTGTACGGGAACTCACATTCCATAAAAAAACGGGTGTCTTCGTATTTCGGAAGGATGTAATCGATGACACGGGTCTTTCGCTAATAACCCGAGGATGAAATCCTGCGTGACCATCGAGACGGTAGAGGAATGCCCGGCGAATGAGACGTCGTCTTCTAGCACGCTTCGTGCGATTTGGCCCTTGTTCATTGCGCAGTCGCCGAAGGGCATCTGAGTAGCAAAAAAACGAGTAAAATACGTTAGTTCACTAGAAGCTTGGTGGCTGAAAACAGAGTTTCGCTTACCTTTCCGGTGACCATCCTGTACAGCATCACGCCTACAGCCCAATGATCGACTTCGAACGAATACTTGTCACCGCGATGTTGTTCAGGTGACATGAAATATGGTGTTCTAAACCCAAAGAAATAAGTATACAACGCTAGCGCAAAAGCGGGTTAAACCGATTACTCACCCACAATCATCACTAGTCATATACAACGACGCATTCGCACTCCCACACCCCGTCTCACACCCCTCCTCACTCCAACTTGAGGTCTCCCCGTCATACACATAGTCTGCATAAAATGCATCTAGCTCTGCGTCCACATCTACCTCAAACCGTTTCGAAACACCAAAGTCCGCGAGGACGACGTGCCCGTCGGGCCGGATGAGGATGTTGCTGGGTTTGATGTCGCGGTGGATGATTTTTCGGGCGTGCAAGCGTTCGAGGGATACTATCTGTTATAACAAAAGAAAGAAAGGAAGAACGAAAGAAGAATGAGTTGAGGAAACATAATGAAAGAGGAGTGGACTTACCAATTCAGCGATATAGAATCGCGCTTCGACTTCGTCGAATGTCCGTTGTTGCATTATCCGCAATGCGAGATCGCCTCCGGGGATATATTCCTACAATCGGCGTCAGCATCAGGCGAAAACTTTCATATAACAAAAACCGAAATGAAACGAAAGAAAGAAAGACATACCGAAGCAAGATAATAATTCTCACTATCACACCACGTAGCAACAAGCGGTAAAAAGAAATCATCGCTCTCCATCGTCAGAAACGAATGGATACTCTTCTCCGCTGTGACTTTTTTCTTATTACAGCTGTACATATTTCGTGATTTTGGAATAACTTTCAGCGCGAGATGTTGCCTATCGATCTTATCGCGCACGAGATACACTTTGCCGCTGCCGCCCGTGTTGATGAGCTTTACCATGTCGAGGTCGACGAGGTCCATTCGCCGCGGGGTGACGCTAGCGCTCGAGGAGGATCCTGAAGAAGAGCCAGAGACGGAACTGGTGATGGCGGATTCAGAGGATGATGTTTCCGAGTCGCTTGCGTATAGGTAGGAGTCTGAGCTCGGAAGACGAACATGATGCTGGTTGTGTGTGGCGTAGTAGCACTAGAAACAAAGAAACGAAGAAAGAATCGGTTAAGTTTTGTTTGATGGTTATATGATGGGAAAACAGGAAACTAACGTAGTTCATGGCTGCCAGTGGGGGGTGGAGCTGGAAGGATTGGCGGTGAGGTTGGAGGGTAGATAAAGGAAGATAAAGGAAGATAAAGGGCTGAGACTGGATAGGAGGGTGGGTCTCGAGGTAGTAGTGTAAATGTGCCTCGATTTCGTTCATTTAAGTAAAGTGTGAAAGATTGAAAGAAGGTCCACTTTAATTATGGTTATGGTTGGTTATGGTATGGTACGGTATGAATGATTGACCGCTTGGCTCTAGATTAGTTGCAAGTTGGCCTGGCTCTGGGTTCTAACCGGAATTTCGTCTAGCGACGGAGGTGATTGGGCCCGTACAAGAAGTTACAAGAAGTTCGTGATCGACCCAGGGACACCAAAAAACTGTAAAAGAACTGCAAAAGAATTGAATTGTGTGCCGAGGATAGAAGTGATTGACTTTTTTCTTTTACGAACCAGCTGTATACAATCTCTCGACCTAGCAAACAAGGCACCAAAAGACTCGAGTACTCACGTTTAGGCGAAAGCTGCGCCCCGCAGATCTCACTTAGGTCCGTGGACCTACCGGTCCATCACACACCGAGGGATTCCATCGTACACCAAAAATTGTTACCAAAATCGTTTCGCAACGAAGACCGTAATATGTAAAGGCACAAAATGCCACAAATGGACCGTTCTTCCGGATCTCTCGACACTGAAAATAAAGAACCCTCGCCAGGCTTGGGCGCCCAAGACCAAGCTTACGCAAAGAAACCTGAAAAGAATTTCGAACAACGGACAAGTCTGCGCCGAACTTCTCTCTCCAAGACCCACAATTCCAAATTCCTGAGGGCCTCTCGAAGTTTATGCGGGTTACGAACCCCAACGCCACAGAATCATCCAGATTCAAGAAGCAGGTACTTGTCGATAGCCTGGGTTGCTAATAATGTGTCTTGGCTTCACGTCAGATGAGAGAAATTGCACAAACTGTATCCAGGGAACGAAACGAAACAGAGTCTGGCACCCCCGGTACGGCATACCACCGAGGCTAGCGTAATAGCGCATCACAACGAAGAAAAGAAAAAGAACTGTAGTTGAATGTAGTTGGGAGAAAAAGAAAAAACATTAGCAGCTGGGTGGAGGGTACTCGCTATCGCTAATCATCTCCCAAACTTTTTCAGAGGATCCGACTTCTTCTTCCCACCCCTCCCACCTCCCCGTTCTTTCCATGGCCGCCTCTCCCCCGCTCCCGACCACGACCACGCCCACGCGCATGTGCCGTTTTTCTAAACGGTACAAACCCAGCCGGTTTCTCGCCCTCCCCTTCAGGCCGTTGCGTCACCGATGGGCTGCCTGTCTCCCCAGGCACAGGGGCAGCACTTTTAGGAAGCAAGTACTTTGGTACGTGTTTCATGTGCGGCTGGACGCGCGTTGGGTGCAGCGGCTTGTCATGACGCAGATATTCTAGGTCCAAGGGGTTATCTTCGAAATGGGCCTAGAAACCGAAAAACACAAAGCAAGATGCAAGATGAGCGATTGCGATTGCGATTGATAAGAAGGAAGCAAGAAGAATGATCCAAATTTAATCTCTTACCTTCAACTTGTCAGAATTCAAAATCTCCATCTTCAGCTCTTTGACCCGCGCTTCCTTCACAGCGCTCCTCGTGACACTCCTCAGCGCGTCCTCCATCCGATACCTAAACGCCTCTACCTGCTTCATATCAAACTTGTACTCCTTTATCTTACTCCCCCGCGCCGCTTGCTCACTCTCGACTTTCGCGAAGACTCGTTCGTCGTATTCGGCACTCGCTAAGCCGCCTACCACCTTGTTCGTCCCCCACTGGTCACGCGGGACCACAAACGATAAGGACATACCCGTTCTGCCTGCGCGCGCCGTACGACCGACACGATGCGTGTACGCCCTCGAGGACACCGGCAGGTCAAAGTTCACCACACACGCAACATCGACAAAGTCCACCCCGCGCGTAACACCGTACTCACGGTCGCTTTTGCTTTTTGTCCGCGTTTTCGACCGTTTTTGGGATTTAGACGACTCGGCAGCTTCGGCTTCGGCTTTCCGTTTGCGTTTGCGGGATGAGGAAGAAGGTTCGGAAGGTGCCTCGGATTCGGTTGTTGGATCAGGTCGTTGAGTGCTAGTCACTAGTAGTAGTGGTAAAGTAGTAGTTAGTAGTTGGAAGCGAGAAACCCACACGGAGGGGCGAATAGAACAAAATAGGCTTACATTCTTCTTCTCCATCGTCTTCATCTTCCTCATCTTCAGAATCGTTTTCCTGTGCGCCGCTCTCATCCGTGGCAATGATATAATCATAGACCCCCTTGTTGAACTCTTGCACAGTATGATATCTAAGTACCCGCGGCCGTTGGTAAAAAAAATTACATCACATAGAAAAGTAGTGGACTTTTACCTTGAATTCAAGGGCAATTCCGAGTTTAGGACGCAGCTCTTGATCGAGAACTGTTCCAAAAAAAGCTTCAAGCGATAACTTCGGTCGACATCGTTGACGAAAAGTATACATTTTCCGCGGATGAGTTTTAATTTAAGGATGACATAGGTCAGAAGGAACTTGTCCACCTCTGAACACCTGGGCACAGCACACGAGAAGTTTTAGATTCGGAAAGCAAGCGGAAGCGAATGTTAGCCGAGACGCACCTCACGGCATACTGGCTAAGATGGGCAGCCTCGTCTTCACCATCTTCCAGTTTGAGAATAGCCTGTAAACTCTTTTGAGCATCGGGTGGTCCGAGGAGTGTTGAAAGAGAAACTTACGGGATTCCGCAGTGTAAGCCCTTTTAGTAACTCGACGTCTTCGGTCATGGTTGCGCTCATGAGGAACGATTGGTAGACTTGGGGCAAGTAGGCTCCGCTGAAGATTTGCCTGATATCATCATCATGACCGTATGAGAGGACAAGATCAGCTTCATCGATAACGAGAGAGTCGAGTTGAGAAGCAACTAGGGTCTAGAACAGATGGGATGAGCAAATAAGCCAAGATATATATATATACTGACTTTGGATTGTAAAAGGGCCAGTGCGCGGGCAGGGGTTGCTATCACGATATCAGGGCGGTCAGA
Organism: Rhodocollybia butyracea; assembly: GCA_015501585.1. NCBI lineage: Eukaryota > Fungi > Basidiomycota > Agaricomycetes > Agaricales > Omphalotaceae > Rhodocollybia > Rhodocollybia butyracea. The sequence goes on along the minus strand of JADNRY010000045.1, from coordinate 159,466 downwards.
AAGCATAGTCCTAAGCGCAAAGATTAGATACAACAAATGATTTCCTTCTCAATCTCACTTTTGCAGATGAGCACTAGTTGAAGCCGCCGCGTTCGCCAAGACCACATCTTCACAATATTTACACAGACCTCGAAGATAGCTTGTCACCTGTTCCGACAATTCCTTCGTAGGCACAAGGATAAGAGCCCGGGTAGCCTGCCTCGAAGAATCTTCCAAATCCAGCGCCTAGAACCAAAAGTTCTAGGATTACTACAATTCCGCATCCCAGCCAAGCAAACTCACCCACACTTTTGGCACTCAGGATCTTCTGAACCAGAGGTATACAATACGCAGCCGTCTTCCCACTTCCAGTTCTTGCACGCGCGAGGATATCTCTGCTTTCTAACGCCAGAGGAATTGCTTTTGACTGAACCAGCGTTGGCCGGCTGAAACCCATGTCGGCAAGCGCACGTAAGAGGCGGGCATCTAGCAGATGAGAAAACGCTGAAAAAGTGGCTTTGTTATCGACGAGATGTGCGTCGACCATTTTTGGGTGGAAAGCAAAGGGAAAAAAATTGTTGATAAGCGCCCATGCTTTCCTCTGAACTAAACGTCGTCTGTAAAATGCAAGTATGTTATCTCATCTTTAAATCTTGAAATGTCTTCAACTTCTTTACGCATAGATGTCGCCGTCAAGTCTCTCGGTACACTTGTCCAGAATGCAATTTACCTTATTGTTCTTCGACTTGTTTCAAATCTCCTGCAAGTTTATCACTTGTGTAAGTTTTACTCTCTCGCTAAATTCTTGTTCTAGGCCCACACGAATTGTTCAGAAGCCTTTTACAAGAAACAAATCGAGGTTGATATTCGATCTGAATCCTCAAAATCTGCAGAGGAACGCCAGAAGATGCTAGAACTGCTCAAACGGTTCGAGGAAGACAGTCTTGACGATAACATGCCTGATGAGGAAGAAGAAGACGACGACGATCTAGCAGACCGTTTCGCAGAGGTTGACATTGGTACGAAAACCCTCTCCGCATCGATTCCAAACTTATCATAAAACCCGTAGCCTCTGCCTCACCCGATTCTCTGTGGTCCCTACTCACCAAAACCGAACAAGATAAATTCATCAAAGCGTTACATGATCCGTCTGGTAATTTCGCACAAGAACTTTTGCACAGCGAAGAACTCGAAAAAGAATCGCGTGAACCATGGTGGGAAGCTTCACCCGGTTTAACAGAGGATGATGATATTCAATATGGTACAAAGCCAGAGCTGATAACTATACCCTCTTCAATGGTGAAACCTCTACCGAGTGGCCCGCCGTTGATATACAACCTCTGCTCGATTTGGTGCGTTTTATTTGTGGTTTCGTACGATGATGGATCCTCACACGACAAACGAACAGTATCGCATACGCGTTCATAACTCGCCGCCTTGCAACATCTCCCCTATCGTCCCTTGATCCGACTGATTCAGACTACGACGAAGCAAGACGGCTTTTTGGGCAACTCGTACCTTTCCTCCTAGACCGCAAATCCACCGTATTGCATACCACGGTATCAGATGCTATTACCGATATATGGTCAAGATTCGACAAGGTGGGTGCCGGTGCTACTATTTTGTCTTCCCATTCCTCAGCATATATATCCAGTCAACCCTATCTACCTCGACGTTTTCCGTCCTCATGCAAGACACAGCTATACTACTTCGTCCACTTGCAATAGCCGTCACTACGCCCACCCACAACGAACTCGCCTCTCATCCCAACCGGACTCCGATATACGTCTTATCAGATATATATCGACTTTTTCAATCCCAATCCGCGAAACCCTCTCCGGTATCACATAAACTTTTATTCTACGCCGCCCATGTTCTTGCTACACCACCACTCGTAATGCGTTCGCTCGCAGATGATGTTGCAGTGAGGGGGCGGGAATCGGATGCAAGGGACGCAGATGTGAAGTTGGTTGAGGCTAGTTCAAATCTAATCGAGGAGGAGCAGCCAGGTTCAGCTTTGGAATCGAAACGAGTATTGATCGAAGAGATTTGAGTGCGCTGACATTCTATTATCTGTAGTCGTATAACAATAACAGAGATTGTGCTACACGAATTATCAAGAGTCAATCGATGAATACAATACACGATAGCAAGCCAATGTATGTAGTAAGCAAACTCTAAGATACAACGCACGATATATACATAAATTACAAGTAGATAGTTAGACAGTCCAAGTTCGAGTCTGTGCAGAGTCGTGCAAAAAATGAGTTATAGATGATAGTCGGTATCGCAAAAATGACCCAAGGACAAACGATGCCTGTCACCAAATAGCCCGACAGAAGGCGTCGTATACGGTGTACTTGGTGTGAATGGCGGATGTACGTCTCAAGTCCACGCGACGGTGCCACTGTTGACGCGCAAATCCAAAAGGGCAATACTCTGTTGTGAGGGGTTTCTACGGAGATTCGGAATCGAGAGTATCGGAGGGGCTGATGGAGGCTACACTGAACCTGATCGCGTGGTCTGGATGATAGCGAAAGACGGCTCGAAGCTTATACCCCCACGCCCTCATGCCCACTTGCCCAACAAAGCCATAAGACCACAACCCAAAAGCATCGCACCAAGAGCATAAGTTAATCTCGCATTCGAACTCTCCATCATTTCCTTATTGAAGAGGAATTCGTGGGCTAGGAGCTGAGTACCAATCAGATGATTCAGTTAGCACGCGTAAACTACACATATCAAGTGTGGGGAAACACTCTTACCTCGACCAAGCCTGTATAAATCAGGATTCCCGCGCTGAGGGAGTCCAGGACTCCACTGACGATAGATGCTGTCGGGCTATTGGGGTTGTACACTGTTCGTAACCCCAACCCGATAGCGATCCCGATAGGAGTGGTGAATCCATACACCACTGCTCCGATGATGGGCACATAGTTGTATTTCTGAGGCAAATTCATATAGGCAAGACGAGAGCCTATACCCAGTCCCTCGAATGTTTCTACATATGTCCAGTGTGAATCAGTAGAGGGTATTGGATCGTCAAAAAAGAATACGTACGGTGGAAAACCAACACGACGAAAAGGACTTTGAATCCTTCGTTGACTGCCAAAGTGAGCCCAATAAGGACACTAAGAAAAGCAAAGATACGAGTTTTAGTCTTTTGAATCAAGTATGAAAGATGAACTAAAAGACCGACCTGTGTAAAACAACTCCGAATTCTAATATCCCCACACCGACGACTTGGGATATAGCCGAGTCCAGTATTTGATGTGAATGTGGTGATGGCTGTTGGTGATGCCCTTCTTTTCCGCTTTGGTCTTTCTCAGAATGAGGCCGCATCGTCTGAGATACGGAGGACGATGAATCCGGAAAGGCTTCTACATCCTCCAGCACTGCACCAGTGCTAGAGGCAGCAGAGTCCATCATGTTTCCTTCGGGACCATGTGCCGCATGAGAGCCGATATCGTGGCCATGAGCGTCTAAGAGTAAGAATAAGGGTAACAACACGAGATGATAGATCGATGGAGTCAGATTAAAGGAAACCGTTCCGTTAGTACCAAGCAGCAAAAGTTGAAACCGCATGCCTACCATGATGCATTCCTATCTTGGCGAGCATGGATGTTCCCCAGCGGAAGGCGACGAGTTCAACGATAAATATGGAGAAGATGCTTAACAGGCAGAGGGCGAGCGCGTAGGGCTAGGGATAAACAAATCAGTAAAATAATATCAAAATGCATAGCTATTTACGAACATATTCGCTCCAACCTTCAGAAAGACACGGAGACCCTAGTTCATCCAAAGCTGGAGAGAGCAGATGAATGAATGCAGTTGCAATCTATGTAAAAACACATCAATGTCTCGAACGGCTGAGACACGAAAAAAAAATGGACGACGTACAATTACACCTGATCCAAAATATTTCGCAAAACTAAAAAGAGAAGAAAAGTTCAGTACAGTTCTCTTACAAGAAAATTAACTTTCCACGCACTCAAATAACGACTTTGGCGCATTGATAAACTTGGATTTCTTTGCTAATACAGGGAACAGCGCACCCAAGGACGCAGCGATGTAAATGATGAATATTGAGGCGATTCGGAGAGCCATGAGCGTATCCGTAGTGTCACTGCCGGAGCAGTCGATGGTGTCTCGTCGTTTCATAGTGGTCAGGTATCCAAGAAAGCAAAAAAGACGAGTAGAAATGTGGTCGTGAACGCGTAAACGTTGAGGAAATCGAAACTTATAAAAAACATCCGTAATCAATCGAGTACCGCACAAGTCATGTACATTTGCTTTGCCTTGATTTTGATTGGTCAATCAAACCGGAATCTGGGCAGTCACTAGTCAAGCGCCGACCTGCGCCGACAGTACTGAATCTTCTATCACTGAATCCTTGATCGATGCACCAACACTGATGGATGGTGCCCACAAGTAGGCTGTACTAGGCTGTAGGCCTGTAGCCCTACAGATTCGAAGATGTTGCTATAATCGGACACAATTACAATATTTGTTGGACCTACGGTATGTAGCTCACAAACAACTTAAACCAAACGCATCCGAGTCAGCACAAATATCCCAGTCTGGACTGTGGGGCCACAGTTGGTTTCACCCACAGTCTAGCTTTTCAGACTCCGAAAGTAACGTTCGAAAATACTCTCTCAATGAGTGTCTCATCGCCTGTTGACTTAGAGGCGTTGGAGGCTGCTTTTTCTGCAAAGTGTACAAAATCTTCGAACGTCTGTTTTAACAGCTCTCGCATATACGAAGCAGGCTTTCAGGCGACGAAAGAGAAGAATGAGGATAAAACGATGTTCTTCGAATCCAAGCTAGGATTAATGGTTGCACTTTTCGATGGTCAGTACTCTGTTGATGAATTAATGTTCTTAACGTTGACTTTATTCAAAGGACATCATTCCGAAGAATTATCGGAATACGCATCTCAAACACTTCCTGCCTTACTTTGCGCTCGCATCGAGACAACCCTGGCTGAAAAGGGCTGCAGTCTTGGAGATGCCGTCACAGAGTCATTTATCCAAGGCATCGAGGACTTTGACCGCTCACTGTTGCAAGATGGTGTTATCAATGAATTTCCTGAAAAAGATCAGACCGACTGGTCAGACCCAAAGTGGCAAAATCATGATGAAGTTTGGCTTGTGCTGGGCTGGTTAAGAGAGCATCCAAAGTTTCAGAGGGCTCGCTATGCCGTTGCTGGAACGACAGCCCTAATCGCCTTCATCGACAATGCTAAAGAAAATATCTGGGTGGCATCGCTTGGAGATTCTGATGCATGTTTGTTTGTTTTCTTCTCCTTTGCATGCACCATCTCAAAATATTAAAGTTCTAGGACGGAAGAGCTTGGATGGATCGACCTATGATGTAACACGCTTAAGCGACTTTCATAATGGCAACAACCCCAAGGAGGTCGAACGGCTTGAGACAGAACATCCGGGGAACCTCCGGTCATCCGTTATGGGCGTGTACTTGCTAATCTTGCTGTTACACGAGGTCAGATCTCCCACTCTGATTTAAACTTCTACTTGCTGATACCATCGTTCGTTAGCATTGGGTAATCACCAACTCAAAACTCCCTTGCCTTTTGCACGGTATATCCTTGGAGCTATCTGGCCTACCCCTTTTATCCCTGAATTCTTCGAAGAAGTGGTGATCAAGCTAGGCCATACACACCCTCCCTATATCTCCGCCACTCCTACGGTCTGCCATCACTCCCTTAAACCTGGGGATATTCTTGTTCTTTCCTCTGATGGATTGGCTTATGAATTGAGGGAATTTTCCGAAGAGGATAAGTTGTTAGCGGTGGTATCTCTCGCTGCTGCTACCAGCATGACTTCATTACCTCCTAGGAACACATTATGGTCAGAGAAACTTGGGCACGGGTTTATTGCCTCCGCTGAAGGCGATAATCCTGCCGAACATTTGATCAAAAATGTCTGTTTTGGGACAAACTTGGTGCAAATGGCAGAGGCAGTTAAGCCATCGGGACAATGGGACGATATTTCGGCATTGGTACTGTTTCTGTAGATTTTCAGTGTAGTAGTTCGAGTTTTTGTTAAGCCTTGCCAACCATTTCAGTTGAGCTACGACATTTCCTGAGATTTGCCGCCGTGCGCTGAGTTATAAATAGCGATTGCCCTTCCCAACCACTTAGTGCCCTGAACTTCCCAGCTTCATCTGGAACATCATGTCAGTGTAGACAATGAATAGTAAGTTAGCCACCCATGTGCTACCTTTGACAGAAGCCAGAGATCGGAAACTTAGCCATTAAGTCACTGTAGGCGGTCTTACCTGGTCTTAAGAACGTACTCGACAGGCCAGCTGTGGTTTCTGTCACCTGTGATCTGGTGGCTAGAGCTGGATCCCAGTTTTCAGACTGGATCGAGGTATTGCTGTACCGGTATAGTTTAGCAAAGATATCAGAGTTTTAGCCTCAAGCACTCTTGACCACTGGTGATTGCTGTTTCTGATTTCGACATCCTTTTTCAAGTCTTTTTGCTCTCAGGCTGTCTGGCATGTCTGGCACAGGGTGAATGTATATCATAATGGACCTTTGCTGCATCGCTCACTCAAAGGGTGTGTATGTACAGCGGCGGAACTCAAGAAGAACCGACACACCGCCATTACCTCCACTTCTGTCGGATGGAAAGCTCAGTGGGAAATTACTTTGAACATCAATTCAGGCACCCTCCGAAATATTGAATTTTGGGTTGCCTGAAATAGAGAAACTGAATTGGTTTTTCCATTTCAGAGGCACCGAAACAAAATAAGTACTTCGGATGTCATCTGAAATGATATCCAAAGTGTAGCCTTTCTCAGTAGGCCTCCCTCTGACAGAGACGGAGGTAATGGCGGTGTGCGAGGACTCTAACTCTGTACATTTTCATTTATATTTTCATATATGGTAAGAAAACTATTCTATTTCCAATTCCCCTGCACTGTACATTGGAGAATGAAAACTGAGTCCCAAAAAATTCATTCCTGAAATAATACGTTCTTGGCAGTACATCTCAGCCCGCTATACCAAGGAACTTCAGTCCTAAAATGATACTAAATATAAACCGAAAAACATACGAATAAACAGCCACTGCTGGCGCGAGTCACCAACGTTTTCATCCTCGAAGGTCAACTACATCCAAATCAATAATACCTAGTCAGGAGCTAGGATAGAGATGAACGTTGAGAAGAACACATACGGGCCCAGTAGCGCTGAAGGCGGGATCAGCGCTCCATCCTGTCAAATATAAAGGCCCCAGACTGCTGCTATTGAAGATGATACTGTGATCATGATGAGTGATGGAAGCAAGCAACACTTGCGAACAACTCACTTGAACGGCCCACTATTCACTCCAGGGATACCTGGGCTGATTGTGAAGAATAGCTTAGACGCTGGCTGAAGGACTGTTTGAGCCCGAAGAGCTTGGGAGCCAGTTGTTTCGCCCGGATAGCTGATAGAGAATCCTAGACAATTGTTGCTCTGAATCTGAGATACCATGAACATCGACTCGGATATATACATTACTCAACAAATAGCCAGACTGTACTCACTTGGTATTGCGTTACACCATTGATGGTCGACGAAACAATATCATACTGTTAAAACAATCATTATGTAGTAATTAATGCCAGAGTAGTGCTGTAACCTACCAACTGACTAGCCGTGCTGCCCTTTTCGAACATCTGGATAGGTTGCAATTGTGTACACACCGCGTCAGCAATGTCGATCGCCTGGGTCCCGGCGGTATTTGTGATGAAGAAGGGGGTGGCAGCTGCAGCGAGCGCAGTGAGGTTGGTGAGGATATTCAAGACCATTGTGTAGGATTGAAGAATCGACTGTGGGCTCAACACTGAATGTGGGGCTTGACGGATGAAAAACTCGCAAACCACAGGCTTTTTAAGGACCTGAAAAGTATAGATAATTCTCCAAATGGAGGATACATATTAGGCACCCCGTAAATGATATTTATTCAGTTTTACGGAATTATTTTGTACCGGATGCCAGACCATATACAGACAGACCAGTCAGTTGCTCACGTCGGTGTTTAGATTCTAGAAAGACAGTGCCTGATACACACACGAGGAGCCTCAGGCTGGAGGAGGGAACGGGTTCCTACTAATCTTGCCTTTCAGGAGGACTGGAGTCTCCCAAAGTGGGTGGCGTCGCTTAGAGATTCTGATGCATGTTTGTTTTTTTCCTCTCCTTAGCATGCACCATCTCAAAATATTAAAGTTCTAGTAGGGCGGAAGAGCTTGGATGGATCGACCTATGATGTAAAACGCTTAAGCGACTTTCATAATGGCAACAATCCCAAGGAAGTCGAACGGCTTGAGACAGAACATCCGGGGGAACCTCCAGTCATCCGTTATAGGCGTGTACTTGGCATTCTTGCTGTTACACAAGGTCAGATCTCCCACTCTGATTTAAACTTCTACTATTCACTGATACTTATTCCACTGGGTACTACTTGGAGAGGAAAGATGTATGCAACGAGTGTGATTGCTTCCTCCTCGCTCTCCACTCCCTCTTGCGTATAAACCAGTCTACACATCGCCTGAAAATAGCTCATCCAACTTTTCTTTCATAGCCTCCTCCACAACCTTCCTCCTCACCGTCGCTTTTGTCGCCGTTCGTGGCAAGGTGCCCAAAGGTACGACGAATATCATGTCCGGAGAAGCGATACGTTCATGTGGATAGCGAGCCGCGTGGAAAGGGTGGATTCGGCGGTAGATTTCGATTTTCAATTCCGACTCATCAATGTTGGGGCTGACGCTGCAAGACGGGGGTGGGGGAGAGCATACCTCCACAACCAATACTGGTGATGGACGACCGTTACCCACTACCACACAGTCTGATATGATATCACCGCAAAGGCTTCGAACATTATCTTCAATGGATCTAGGGAGGCAGATGATGAAAAGCTCCAAAGGTAATGAGTTAGGGAGCTTACTTGGTATCACACAAACTGCAATTTTTCATATTGAACCAATCATCGCTGCGACCGCAAAAGACGTAGCTTCCGGGTTCCACTTCTCGAAAGAGGTCGTTGGTGTGATAGTTACCTACGAGTTAGAGCTCGAATTCAATGTATCGGCAGTAAGTATAAGACACAAGAACTCACCATCAGAGGATCTAAGCGATACATCGGGGCAGTCGGGTGCTTCTTGGGGAACGACCAGTTCCAGTAGATCCGAATCACTTGAGATAGGAATGAACTTGGTGAAACGGAAACCTGAGAGCTGTCTAAGGTAATTTTGGCGAGATTTCCGAAGTCCGTCTGAAGTGAGAAGTCCACTACATTCAGTTGTTCCAAAAGAATTCTATACTTGAACAATTAACCAAGTACAAAGAAGCGATCAGAGCTAGAAGAGTGAAAAGAGCTTACCACAAGGTTGATACCATTCTTCCAAGCCCATTCTTCCTCCTCGTCACTCCCAAAGCTATCTCCTCCATACGCAATTTCATCCACCGATGAGAGGGCACGTAAGGTCTCTGGGTCCGTATATGAAGCACGAAGATGTTTCTTAAGAAAGCGCGGGAACAGGAAAAGCTTATTTGCCTTGCATCTGTTGATGATATCAACTAATTCGGAAGTAGAAGGTTCGCCAGATTTATATTGGACCATGCAAGATGTGCGGTAGATTGCTGAAATGAGACCTGCGAAAAAGAGTCAACTCAAGCAAGGAAATAGAAACATCGGGGAACATACCACTGAATTGAGCCATAAAACCCATGCTTCCACTGTCGACAGTGTTAGTAGAGAATAGTTGTGAAGCTATTAAAAGCCTCACCGCCAAACTACGATATCCGGATTCGCAGAATCCACTGGCAAGCGAGCTCTTGTCATTTTATGAACAATACCGTCCAACCAGGTGTAGTTGCATGGAACAATCTTGGACTTTCCAGAGGCGGATCCACTGGTCTGGTAAATGACTGCAACGTCAGAGCCTGTGACATGAGGTAGATCGGGGAGGGGATAGTCATTTGGATGGACAATAGTGACCAAAGTAAAGCAGGGAATGGGTATATTCTGGACGATATCACTATATCCCGACTCATGGATGAAAGCACGAGTATTTGCCTGTTCAAGCGGGCCTTCGATGACACTGAAGTCGGCATTTTCAAATATATTGATGAGTTGGGGAATGTACCCAGCTCGGGAAATTGCATATACATGCACGATGTCGAGATACTTGAAACCTCCGAAACTGGGGATTATCCATTTATCGGGGGCACTCGCGGATGACATAGCAGTTCAATCCTATACAACTTACCATAAAGCAATCACAGACCTCTGAGGAATATCACTAGTTTCTTTCAAAACATGAAACCAGTACCGGGCAAGGTGTTCGATATCGAGAAGGAATTGATGGAAAGTGATGTCCGTCCATTGTTCAATCTGGTCGGTTTGGGAATTGACTTGGGGTATCTTGAATGCAACTCTGGCGGGGAAGCGAGAGGCCGCATCTTCGATGTTGGTTAAGTGTGTGAGAAGTGGCATGATCAAGTGCCCCCTCTGGCTGGCTGAAGTGTTTATAAACGAGGCCTAGTAGGGAATAGCGTCACTCTGGGTTCTTCTTTGCTCCAATAAGTAAGCAGTAACCAACTCTTCGTAAATGATTGCCGAACCTTTAGGTTTGGCTTCTTTGAAAGTATTTTCAAACCATTCTTACGGTACTATTTTGGCAACCCTAACCTTAGGCTTAGTCCAGTAACTTTTCCGCACTGGATTTTTCACCCTGGAAAATTCTCTATTACTGAAATTGGTCAATTACGTAGCTGTCAGATTTAATCATTTTGTCACGCTCAGTGCTCATTGGCGCTTCCGGGCGCTCCATGTCACCCAGATTTCAGTGGCTTCACTGATAACGCCCAATACTGAAGCAACAGAAGCTCATAGTTGTTGTAGTAGCCACGGTTATATGCTATATTAGCCTTGGAGTGGGCTTGAACTTCACAGCGACACCTTTAGCAATGGATTTTACCACATTTCCCCTATCTCCCAGTTCTGCAAGATGATCCCAAACAAATCCCAAACATAATTGACAAAGTTGGCTTCACCAGCCTCAGTGATGCATTGATCATTAAAGGTGTCAATGAGTGTGGTATATAGGCAAGGCTGTGTATCAAATTGGAAGCACCACGGCAAGTGTCAATGGTACTCGAGATAAAAGAAAACAAGGAGACAAAAAGCGCGCGCGCAATCGGTTTGATGGTCACATTTAGTCACATCAATCACTACGTTACGATCTCGTCAGATCACATCATGTGCTAGCATTTAGAAAATCCAGGGTGAAAAATCCAGTCCGAAAAAGTTACTGGACTAAGCCTTAGAGCTCAGGACTGCTGAGAGCCTGTAGACTACCTGATAAAAAGGTTCGGCCCTTTGCCGCTTGCGGCCAGCCCACCCAGTCATCAAAAATGTCTGTTTTGGGACAAACTTGGTGCAAAAGGCAGAGGCAGTTAAGCCATCGGGACAAGGGGACGATATTTCGGCATTGTTGCTGTTTCTGTAGATTTTCAATGTAATTTTGTTGAGTCTTGACCATTTCAGTTGAGCTAGAACTTTACCGCTGTACGCGCTTATGAGGAGCAGCCAAACGCCGACAAAATGCGCTGTAGTTCCTATGGCTAACCACAACAAGTAGCCCTACAGATTCGAGGATGTTGTATTCGTCATATGAACATACTACGTACAGTAATTGCACACAATTACAATATTTGTTGGATCTACAGGATATATGTAGTAGCTCACAGAGCAGCTTTTCCAGCGGTCTAAACCAAACGCATCAGCAAAAATATCTCAGTCCGATGAGTAGAGAAAGTTCACCTCGATCGGTAAAAAGAGCATTAGTACCGCAGAGACGATAAACAGGGTCGCAGAAACAAATATGGGCCTGATAAGGTTCAGAGGTCAGCTCGTAACTAGTACGATAATTACTCTCGGCAACTCACCCGTTTGCAGCCCCATGCGCTGCAGATCCGGCTGCAGTGGTAGTGGCGATTTTGATAACCGGTGCAAGGACACCGGTGATTCGATTGAACGCAGAGCATATAGCATCCCCGGTTCCTCGATGAGGCGCAGGAAATACCTAAGGTTGATTATCAGTGGTCATCGTAACCCACTTAAAGAGACGATCTTACTTCAGGTGTATACGCATATAAAACTCCGTACATCTGCGGTTAAGTTAAGATCTTGGCAATCACAAAAAAATGAATGATACTGACGGCGTTTCTGGATGAAATCAGTATAGATCGTGTAATCAAAATCAGAACAACTCACTGTGTTACTCCTGACGCACAGGAAAAGCCTAAAACAGCCGCTTGTGTCTTACTCGTGGTGAACAAGAATAGGAACACGCCAGTCAGAACAGTCGATACCGCCATCGTGACTTTCCTTCCTCCCATCGCGAAAGCCGACTGATTCTTTCGTGTCCAGTCTACCACAAGACAAGCAATTATAGAGCCAGGGATACCCATGACAGATATAATGCTGTAGTTGCGATAAATCGTTGATATGGTCTCACTCGAATCGGCTACTTGAGTAGTCAGATATAAAGTGATAAATCCGTTGAAGAGTGGGTAAGCCAATCCGATAAGTCTGTTGTAGAATCATATTTGAGTAGGGAGTGGAAGAAAGAGTGATCAGACAAACCCCCAAAGAAGAATGGTAATCGTTGTGTTGATTGCCATTCGTCTCGTCGAAAATAGAGGCTTGACATGTGCCCTTCAAAGGAGATAATATTTTAATACCGGTGCTGCATCAGTTGGCGAAGTTTCACTTACAGCGATATTGACGAAAACGATTCTTTGATGAGCTGACGCGTAGTTAACGAGGTCGAAGGTACACCTTGAGTGCCCGAAATAGCTCTCAAGTTCTCGACGCTAAGAGTAAGTGTTTTGCCATTAATGTGGGCGATATGTTCCAGAACCTAAGGGATAAAGAGTAAGCTTAAACGTAAGTATGTACCTCATAGCATACCCGGATAGCTTCTTCGTCACGTCCTTGACCAATGAGATATTTGGGAGATTCCTGTAGATCAAACACAATATAGCGGAGAATCCACATAACCAGCGTTACCCCTCCCAGAACAAAGCTGTATCAGATCACTATTAGTACAGATTCCACTGGATTGAAGTATCAAACGCACAAGGTATAGCGCCAACCCATATTGCTTGCCTTGGGGCAATTATCCGCGGATGTACATGAGAAATTCCCAATCAAAGGCCAAGCGACTAAGGACGCAAAAAGCTGACCGAGAGGCCACCATACAGACAATAAGGTCAATAACCACTGATGTGTCTGGGGAATAAATTCCAGGAAAATTGCACCTAGGAACGAGCGAAGTGAAAATGAGGTCACGGAGATGAGCTATTGCGACGAACCATCAACGGGTAAGCTAAAAGCCGACGAATGTGCGTAATAGATTTGATAAGGTACCATTCTAGAATTTGAAAATCTACGCACTTTCCACCGACGCCAAAGCCCATGCAGGCGATTAATGAGCACAAAGTTGTAAAGTTGTTGGCCCCACCTCCTGCGACCCCAAAGACACCAGCTACGGATAGTTAATACGGGGAATAAGATATTTGGCGGGATATCCACCTATGAAGAGGGTGATGTTGAACGACAGACGACGGCCGAGCAAATCAGCTAAAACTCCCCAGCAGCCTGCGCCTAGGATGAGACCAACGTATAGAGCAAGGGTGGCAAACTCTACTCTAACGGGATGAAGTTCAAGCTGGATTTGTGGGAGAATAATGGCTACGCCCTGTAGCCAGATATCTATGTATGCAGTTTAGTCGGAATGGATTGAAAGAAACAAGATGCTCACTATCCGCTGCCCAACCAAGGCCCGTCAGCATGAATAACTGTATCTGGTAGCGTCCAAAACCAATCCTGACAATCGGGTAACTAGTGAAAAAGCATTCGGAGCAACGATTTTCGAACTTCTTACTCGTTTTGTAGGTGTTCATTGACTGTTTACGGAAAGTTAGTGATGAAAAAAGTTGAAACGGATAGAAAACTTACTCAAACGACTTTTCGCCTCGTATGCAGCCGATACACCATCTGCGTGAGCGATTTTGTCGAGTTTCTCGTCCGAACTGTAGATGGGTCCTGCGTTGTAACTTGCCTCTACGTCTTTCGAGACTGGATCGTTAGAGGAAGACATGGCGGAAGTGAGAAAAAGTAAACTCCGGCTCGGGATTTTGAGCGATCGGACAGCGAATTGAGTTCATACTTATGGCTCAGTAACCCGAACAAAATCGTGTGCTTGCGTTCGAGTACACTTGTTTACATCATAGCACTTTGTTGGATGAGCGACTTATGTAATTATTTGTGAATCTACCATTGGCTCGGCCCTGATCCGGCACAGCCATCAACTCCACCACTCCAACGCCAAGTGCTTTCGAGCCGCCGGTTACCACAGAGGATACCGGCAAGTCATCCAGTAATTCACCCGAGCTCAGCGTATTGCGCTCATGTGGTCGCGTGGTCGCGCTCGCGTCAGAATCGGAAGATATCGCGGCACGCGAGGCACCACTGGTTCCCGCCTGTTCCCGCCCGATGCTCCAAACACTGCTCAATATACTCACGTTCGAACTTTATCGAGAATCCTTACATAGTCACGGAAAGCTCATCTCAAGTCACTGGCGTTGTGATTTGCTGAGCCCACAGCTCGGTACAAGCAATGAACATTCACCGATGTATGTAACGAACGAAAGCCTCCTCGCTGTACTTCGGCTTCATTGGGGCTGCCCCAAAACTACCGCATTATTCATATCAGCCTATGAGCAGAAAGGGGGGAAAGGGAGGCGAAATCATTTTCGATTCGCTCGTGCCAAATGTCCAAGGCAATCTCTATACCAACATTGGAGTAGATTGGAGTGCGTGCGAGTGGCAAGAAGATCCACACATAGTCCAACGATGAGGAAGGAGATTTCTCAGATGAGCACTATACTAAGTACTGGGACATTCTATATCGATATATGATTATCATCCATCATTTTATCATTTTCTGCCATGCCATCGTCAATATTCTTGGAAGTCGTTTATTCATGGGAGTATCCAATCCCATCTCTGCCCTCGGGCTGTCCATTACACATGACTTCATACAGGACGTTGGAGGTCGGTTTTATCAAGCAGCGACTCGATGAGCATCTCCTTCCTTTCGTCTCGGAGTCTGTGCTCTATAATGAATAATTGGTAAGTATTTAGGAGCTTGTACGTTGCAACAAGATTCAAACGAAGAGATGTTTACTAAAACTTTGGATGAGGATGTGGAGAGCGTGGATTTCCCAAAAACGCGCTTGGGTACTCGGAGTAGGTACAATAAAATAGCACTATAATACGACTTAATTGCGACGAATTTCGCTGGAGAGAAGAGAAGTTTTATTTATGTTTAGGGCTTGACGTGCAGCCGAAGGCGCGATCATTTGACTTGATGAGTTCACTTGAGGCAGTTTCCTTTCCGTTGAAGCGAGCCTTGGTCCCCTGTCAGAGAATAAGTATGGTCCTCAAGATACTTTGAGCGAGTTTCCTCATCTCAATCGTAAGTTGCATCTGTGATATGTAAGATATGTGGCTCTCCGAGTCGGGCATCCGAAGTAGTGCAATTTTGTAGTCTCCCCACGGTGTATGTAGAGCTGTATATGTATCAGATTTGGAGCTTGGTTCTCTCCGCTGAGACCTGTTAAGACTCCAATCCAAATTCCCGAGTCTCTCGTCTTGTCAAATAAAAGTTTGAAAGTTTGAACACTCGAAAGATAGAGTACTTATCATATATGACCTAGACCATTAAAGTTGTAACATAGGGACTGTGGCTGATATTCACCTTTGTTGTAATGTCGTCCTGCTAGCGTTACTATATCCAAAATTTCATTACGATTTGTACGTTACTTACAGCTACTTAGCCTGAATTTTGCTTGTTGCTTGGGCCCTAGTTCCAGACATGATAGATCGCCCGCAGTAGGTTTAAGGATCCCGCGCCTGATTGTGTCGCCCTTGCCCGGGTACATAACTGATTGAATATTTAGACGCAAATGGATGATGTACCACTCCTAAATGGAATCACTAATCAACGGAAAACACGGTATGCTTACTATCAAAATTAAAAGAGTTAGGGAGGGTTGGGGCCGGTAGAATTGCTACCCCTTCCCCCTGCCAGCGCCAATTTTCTCAATCGGGATGAACAATAAACTCACATTCAAAAAAAATCGACGGTGAACAACCAAGTGCAATAGCAAAGTTAGAGTTTCAAAGTCATAGAGCAGTATTACAGAAAATAATCAGAAAGGTTCTGATCCATGGGATACGATCAAGTTTAGTCAAGCATAATTGTGGTCTGGGCATCACCACAAGATATAGTAACCTTGGCTGAAGAAACAAAGATTATGTGAAAGATATAAGAGGGAAATAAGAAAAATTTACCGCCTTCGCGGACGACGCGTACTTCAGGTGGGGGTTGGGGGTTATATCCCGAGTCAGAACCACATTCTGGAAGGCAAGGGACATAGCGTGAGCACAATCAACTAATATCAAACACAAATGCAAACCAGAGTCCGATGCGAGCTCCATATTGGCAGCCTAGCTCTGCTTCAATCTGAGCAACACGTCGATCATCATCAGTAACCGATTGCTCCACATCGGTTGCTTGTAAAGAATAGTGGTGAAAGAGTAGAGGTGTCAGGTTGAGTTTATGTTGCAACAGTTGGTGTTCTGTAACGCGAACCGCTTCCTGAGCTCGCGCGATTGCTAACACGCGTTCAGTTTCTTGCTCAGAAAGATTCGGATTGCCCTATAAAGATTTAGAAAATGCTTACGTTGCTCAAAAACACACTTACTAGGTTGTTTTTTATTTAATTCCTGGTTCGCGAGAGCTTCAAGAGCTTCGTCGGCCAACGAACTCGAAAATGCGGACATAAAGCCAAGAGGTATTTATTTAATTAAGGATGATAAGGATGAGTGGCAAGGCAGTTGTAGAACGACAGAAAGAGGGCCGGAATGTTGGAACTTTTGATTGCATTACGGTCCGAGTCGGGGTTACAGCATACAGTTGCTCGTTCATCTAACAAATACTCCGTACTGACGCCGCTGAGGACTTTCAAAACCGTCTTGTAAATCACTGTATCCAGCGATTCAAGCGCAAAAACGAGAGCAGATTTCAACCTAAAGAACAATGGAATTCTGTGTTTGTTGTACAAGTAAGCTCGGTTCTCTGTCGGTATCGCAGGGAACACAGGCTTCTACTGACGCAAAGTTTGCTACGTCTGCAGGCTCAGGTGGACTCTAGATCTGGTGACTGTGGCGAGTTTTGTGCTCCTTGATACAGAAAGATACGAAAAAGTGTCCGTTGGTTGTAGGTGCCGCTTATCTTGGTATGACTGTTCAGGAAACCCAGTTGCTACTTCAAACAGCAGGATTGAGCCATATGCTTCCTTCATTCGCTAACCCCATCAAATAAGTGCCGCCATAGTCGTAGGAGATATGTCACTTCGCGAGATTTGAATCGTTACAGAAGCAGTTTGGGAGAGGAATGGTGAGTTTCCTGGCTTCATCGGAATTGGCAGGTCCGAATCCTAGTGTCCGCTTTTCTACTCCGGGGATAATTTCAGACCCCTCGTGTGCTTGTTTGACCATTCGTAACTAAAGTACTAATCTTCGGCTTAGGTTCCCTGGGACTTCATCGTAAGATTTTTTGACGCTGAAAATAATCGGCCAATCCGATCGTCGCTTGTACTGCTTCATGCTCGGGACAGCGGATCCAGAGAAATCGATAAGATCTTGTAGATGGTG
Source organism: Rhodocollybia butyracea (assembly GCA_015501585.1). Lineage (NCBI taxonomy): Eukaryota > Fungi > Basidiomycota > Agaricomycetes > Agaricales > Omphalotaceae > Rhodocollybia > Rhodocollybia butyracea. Next base: position 141,680 of record JADNRY010000045.1, on the reverse strand, counting down.
GGCCTGTAAAAGAAGGAAGCATCTTCATCCTAGCTGTATGTTTTCGCTCTTCATCGATGCTTCATCGACATCACTCACTGTCACCATTGAATTTCTCTTCCCTCGTTCCAGTTATGCACAACGTCGTGGCATTCAACGTGACCCGAAACTCCCAGAAAGCGACGTTCACTCAGCGTGTAGTTTACAAGGAAGCTGGGGAATTTTAAATTTCGTTTTGTTGGATTACGTCACCACTTTTCGACGGCAACGTCGACTACCGATTGATTACTCGACCAATATCACGCTGTGTAGCGCTTGCACGGTAAATCATCCATAGATCAACAATCTCACACAATCACAGGACAAGCATTTATAAAGGGAATAGTGTCTCTTAGTGTGCCTTTGCTCCAACATGGCGATTCTCACTCCTGGAACACACTTCATCCTTTGGATACTAACGAGACTCATCGTTTTTGTCTGGGGTGCAAGGGTTATACGTCACTTTCTCGAGCAACATGCTGGTATCGCTCTACCGACGTGGATTTTTGTGATAATTACGGTTCTCACTTTACCGGCCTTTATCACATGCCGGATTCTCCTGAGGAATTTGAGGCATAGACGAGAGGCCGCTGCACTTGGTGCTCGACTTGCGCCCAAAGTGAGGGGAAAATGGATTGGCAATATTGATATATTGAAGAAGTCGATGAATGATTTCTTTACGGGTACTGTTTGCTTTCGTTGTGGAGCAGTCTTACAGCTCATCGTCATACTACTTTACAGGACTCCCATGTAAGACTCCGTTCATTCTTCATCGTGTATCACGCTAATGGTTCTATCGTGTAGGGGATGGATTGATGGATATTATGGAAGTCAGAGGACCGGTCTTCAACCTCAATGTCTTGTGGGACAATTTCGTACTCACTTGTCAGCCAGAACATATCCAAATCATTCTTGCAACCGATTTTAACAATTATGTGAAAGGCACGAATCCTAATTGCTTTCCCTCAGCTCTACTTAATCGTTTTTGTGGTACAGGCGAAAGGTTCCAAGGAAATATGGCAGCTGTTCTTGGTGTCGGCGTTTTTAACTCTGATGGTGAGTAGGCAGTTACTCAAACGCTTCATCGTCTTACTTATTTCTCTTAAAGGTGAGATGTGGAAGTGCGTCTAGAATTTTGTCTCTCCACAGCAATTTTATTCACTCACGCTATGACAGATTCCACAGGTCCATGTCGCGTCCTTTCTTCACTCGAGATCGGGTGACCCATTTTGATATGTTCGATCGACACGCGGATACTGTAATCTCCCTCATGAAAACAAGAATCCGGTCAGGATACGCGGTCGATTTTCAGGTATACCTCTACCCGTTTCCTTTTTCAAGACCAACCGTTAAAATTGTATAATATTAGGATCTGATAGGACGGTTTACGCTGGATACAGCGACGGAATTCCTCTTCGGATCCTGCGTGCACAGTCTAGCTGCTGGCCTTCCATTCCCTCGCAATGTAGCCCAGCCTGTTGAATCTGGTATCGCAACTCCCATCTCCTCATCAGAAAAACTGCCGCTTTCACCGAATATTCCAGCCACCAAGCTCGCGCGAGAATTTACAAAGGCATTTCTCGAGGCACAAGGAATTATAAGCATTCGAGAGCGCTTTCCTTCGATTTGGCCTTTGGTGTGTATCTTCTTTAGCTTCAGATTTCTTCTCAGCCTGATATGTTATAGTTGGAGATACGGAAAGACAAAACAAAGGCGCCTATGAAGGTTATTAACGCGTTCATTGAGCCTATCGTGGCCGAGGCGGTGGCAAAGATGAAGGGGCAGGAGAAGAAGAATGACTCGGCTGTCGAGGATATCGGGGAGGAGGACACGTTACTCGATCACTTGGTGAAGCAAACAGATGGTTAGCATCTAGGCATAGTCGCACGCTCTTGTATAACGACTTACATCTCTTTTCAGATCCCGTTGTTATAAAGGATGCTACGTATGTTTGCCGATTCGGATGTAGCTGTACGATCTGAGTCTCTGCTCAACAGTCTCAACATCCTCATCGCCGGAAGGGACACTACGGCTGCCACTTTGACCTTTGTTCGTGATTAAACCGCTCGTGATTTCGAAACTTCCTTCTTACTCGTTCATAGGTGGTATATTGCCTGTCCATGTATCCAGAAATCATGCAACGTTTGCGCCAGGAGATCCTTGAGAAAGTGGGTCCGTCCAAACGACCTACATACGACGACATTCGAGACATGAAGTATTTGAGAGCTGTAATCAATGGTACGGTTTAAACAGTTGTTCGATTTCTGACTATTCAAGTGGAAACAATTTTCAGAAACATTAAGATTGTTCCCCGTTGTGTGAGTCCCTTTGCCTATACTACGAGTTTTGATTGTTCAAACTCCTCCAAGGCCATTCAATGTCCGGGATTGCATCAAGGCTACTACTTGGCCTTCCCCTGATCCTACACAACCTCCTCTGTATATTCCAGCAGGTACACCGTACGTCGGCTCGGCCCAACGTCCAGTATAGCTATTGATGAATTTTGCAGAATTCCTTATTCAGTGCTCATGATGCATCGCCGGAAAGATTTATGGGGACCTGACGGTACGCATCTTGTCTTCAAGAAAAATTGTAAGGTGTAACGTGTTTCACTATAGCTGAAGTCTTTGATCCCGACCGTTTCATTGATGAGCGACTAAAAAACCTACTTGACCCCCAAGCCTTTCATATTCCTTCCTTTTAATGCTGGTCCGCGCATCTGTCTGGGACAACAGGTATGTCCTTTGCTCGAAAGGCTGTTCTTGGGATGCTAAGTCCGTGTACAGTTCGCTTACAACGAAATGTCCTTTTTCCTGGTCCGCCTCTTGCAAAACTTTACTTCGTTCACGCATTTCCCGGAGTTACGCCCTCCAGGGTTTGAAATTCCCAAGGAGTGGAAGACAGCGCCTGGAAGGAAAGGAATCGATGAAATATTCTTGAAAACGACATTGACAATGTATTGTGGAGTGCGTGGTGATGTTTTCATTTCTTATTTTCCTAACCTCCTGACGCCTGAACTCCGTAGGGAGGGCTTTGGGTTAAAGCTCAAGAAGCTACTGAGGCGTGAGATGTAATATTTTGTTCTGACTTGTTTGAGTATGAAAGAGAATGTAAGATAAGAAACTGTATTGAATCCCGCACTTTGTGATAGCCCTTTACTTTTTTTGTTCATTCTTCATGTAAGGCGTGATTCTATGTACGAGTTTGGACGAGTCGACGTGCGGTTGGTGCCACCATAATGACTGGCTCTAGGGTCCCAGCGACCATGCAATAGCTCTCTCAATCCTCCATTAGCAACAACGAAAGCAATATCGACAATGAAGATGAACGTCATGATCATAAAGTTCATTAAAGGAAAAGCGACAAGTGCAGTGAGTGTTCTGCACTGAATGGAAACTTGGCAGAAGGGGATCAATTTATTGATCGTCAGGTTCGTCTGCTTATAGGAGACTGAATATGAGAGTTGGTGAGTTGATCATTGATAGATGGGATAATCCATTTTGAGAGCTCTGGGTCATTTGGGTCACATCGCATTTGTCGAATGTATGCATCTGAGTCATCCTGGTTCTGTAGGTCTCCTACAGTAGATTTTTCTTCAGTTGTGGTTGTATGAAGTGGAAAGAATTTGGTGTGGAGGTCTGAAGGAAGAATTTATGCTGCAGCATTGATTACATGATGCCGAAAAATATTTTCAAAGCCAGCCATCCACGTGATTAAAGATCTGCCCTATATAGTAGTAATCTTATCTGTAATATGTCACTCCAAATCAAGATAAGATATAATTCAGTTGCAGCTATAATCCAATCTGTACAATAGAGGTAAATAGTGCCTGTGCAGTCACTTAAAAGCTTCTGAATCACTTCAAGACATGGATATGGATATGGATTACTCAGCCCAGTCAGCGCAGTGCTGAAAGTGGTTTTGTAAAGGAAAGATGTAGGCAAGAAATATACTATTTTAGTGGGCTCCCAGTAACGGACTGCAATCCCGGTACCCCTTGGCTAGTTGAGTTCGAGTGGGCCGAATATCTATGTGTGCTACCTACAATTGGTTCCAGAAGAATGTGTTCATGTGTCAAGCAATCTGAGCTCGTTAGTATTTTTTATCGTATGACGTATTATCTTATCAGCGATGAGTACAAGGGGCCGGAAACCGCTCGGCAAAGGATCGGAGTTTGAAAAAATCAAACACGAGGTTCTCGAACCCCAGTGGCTACTGGGCTTTAAGTATATGTGAACTCTTCACAAAGACTAGCTAGCTAGGCTAGAATAGTGTGCCTTTTCACCAACCCAACATGACTATTCTCACTCCTGGAATAATCTTCATCACTAGAATACTAACAGCTCTCAGTCTTTTTGCCTTCGGTGCAGTGGCTACGCGTCACTTTATCGAGCAATATGCTAGTATCGCTTTACCGACGTGGATTTTTGCGATAATCACGGTTCTCACTTTACCGGTCTATATCACATGCCGAATTCTCCTGAGGAATTTGAGGCATAAACGAGAGGCCGCTGCACTTGGTGCTCAACTTGTACCCAAGGTGAGGGGAAAATGGATTGGCAATATTGATATATTGAAGAAGTCGATGAATGATTTATTTACGGGTAATGTTTGCTTTCGTTGTGGAGCAGTCTTACACTCGATAGCTCATCATCCTATTGCTCCCTTTACAGGATGCCCATGTAAGACTCTGTTCATTCTTCATCGTGCATCGCGCTAATCTGGTTCTGCTATGTAGGGGATGTGTTGATGGATGCTATGGAAGCCAGAGGACCGGTCTTCAACCTCAATGTCTTTTGGGGCAATTTAGTGTTCACTTGTCAGCCAGAACATATCCAGATCATTCTTGCAACTGATTTCAGCAATTATGTGAAAGGCACGAATCTTACCTGCTTTTCCTCAGTTGTACTTAATTTGTTTTTGTGCTATAGGTGAGAGGTTCCAAGGAAATATGGCAGCTGTTCTTGGTGTCGGTGTTTTTAACTCTGATGGTGAGTGGACAGTTACTCAAACTCTTCATCGTCTTACTTATCTCTCTCAAAGGTGAGATGTGGAAGTGCGTCTAGAACTTTGTCTCTCCACAGTAATTTTATCCAATCACGTTATGGTATCTTCACAGATTCCACAGGTCCATGTCGCGTCCTTTCTTCACTCGAGATCGAGTGACCCATTTTGATATGTTTGATCGACATGCGGATACTGTAATATCCCTCATGAAAACAAGGATCCGCTCAGGACACGCAGTTGATTTTCAGGTATACATCTACTACCCATTTCCTTTCTCAAGGCCAACCATCAAAACGATATACTATTAGGATTTGATAGGACGGTTTACATTGGATACAGCGACGGAATTCCTCTTCGGATCCTGCGTGCACAGTCTAGCTGCTGGCCTTCCATTCCCTCGCAATGTAGCCCAGCCTGTTGAATCTGGTACCGCAACTCCCGTCTCTTCATCAGAAAAACTGCCCCTTTCACCGAATATTCCAGCCACCAAGCTCGCGCGAGAATTTACAAAGGCATTTCTCGAAGCACAAGAAATTATAAGCATTCGAGAGCGTTTTCCTTCGATTTGGCCTCTGGTGTGTGTTTTATTTAGCTTCAGATTTCCTCTCTCAGCCTGATATGTATAGTTGGAGATACGGAAAGACAAAACAAAGGCGCCTATGAAGGTTATCAACGCGTTCATTGAGCCTATTGTGGCCGAGGCGGTGGCAAAGATGAAGGGGCAGGAGAAGAAGGATGACTCGGCTGTCGAGGATATCGGGGAGGAGGATACGTTACTCGACCACTTGGTAAAGCAAACAGATGGTGAGCCTCTAGGTATAGTTCCACGCTCTTGAATAACGACTCACAGCTCTTTTCAGATCCCGTTGTTTTAAAGGATGCCACGTATGTTTGCCAATTCGGATGTAGCTGTACGATCTGAGTTTTCTGCTCAAAAGTCTCAACGTCCTCATCGCCGGAAGGGACACTACGGCTGCCACTTTGACCTTTGTTCGTGTTTAAACCGCTCGTGATTTCGAAACTTTCTTCTTACTCATTTACAGGTGGTATATTGCCTGTCAATGAATCCAGATATCATGCAACGTTTGCGCCAGGAGATCCTTGAGAAAGTGGGTCCGTCCAAACGACCTACATACGACGACATTCGAGAAATGAAGTATCTGAGGGCTGTAATCAATGGTACGGTTTGAACGTTCGTTCGAGTTCTGACTATTCAAGTGAAACGTTTTCAGAAACACTGAGATTGTTCCCCGTTGTGTGAGTGCTTTGCCTATACTATGAGTTTTGAATGTTCAAACTCCTCCAAGGCCATTCAATGTCCGGGATTGCATCAAGGCTACTACTTGGCCTTCCCCTGATCCTACACAACCTCCTCTGTATATTCCAGCAGGTACACCGTACGTCGGATTCGGCTCGGCCCAACGTTAGTATAGCTATTCATAATTTTTGCAGAATCCCTTATTCAGTGCTCATGATGCATCGCCGGAAAGATTTATGGGGACCTGACGGTATGTACCTTGTCTTCAAAAAAAAAATAGCAAGGTGTAACGTGTTTCACTATAGCTGAAGTCTTTGATCCCGACCGTTTCATTGATGAGCGACTAAAAACCTACTTGACCCCCAAGCCTTTCATATTCCTTCCTTTTAATGCTGGTCCGCGCATCTGTCTGGGACAACAGGTATGTCCTATGTTCGAAGGGCTGTTCTTGGGATGCTAAGTCCGTGTATAGTTCGCTTACAACGAAATGTCCTTTTTCCTGGTCCGCCTCTTGCAAAATTTTACTTCGTTCACGCATTTCCCGGAGTTACGCCCTCCAGGGTTCGAGATTCCCAAGGAGTGGAAGACAGCGCCTGGAAGGAAAGGGATTGATGAAATATTCTTGAAAACGACACTGACAATGTATTGTGGAGTGCGTGGTGATGTTTTCGTTTCTTATTTTCTTAACTTTCTTAATTTTTCTGACGCCTGAACTCCGTAGGGAGGGCTTTGGGTTAAAGCTCAAGAAGCTACTGACATATAACTTGTCCTGACTTGTTTGAGTATCAGCGGGAGTGTAAGATAAAAACTGTATTGAGTCCCGCACTTTGTAAAACCAAAAAATGCCAGCTTTGTTTGTTCTTTATGTAGCAACAATTCTATCCAAACAACCCATACTGTTAAATACAGCGGAACCTATTATTTTGTCTATGTTACGAGTTTGGTACATTCGAGGAAGAATAAATATAAACCAGGATATTCTATGCATACCCTCGATACGATGGTACTATTTCTCCAAGCGGGAGAGCTATTAGCACAATCGCCAACGACGAGAGCTCTTTGATTTCTTGGGTTTTGAGATCCATGACGGGAGCCACCACCACTCTACGTAGGAGAATAGTCAGGACTCAGGTTCAGTATGAGTTTGGACGAGTCGACGTGCGGTTGGTGCCACCATAATGACTGGCTCTTGGATCCCAGCGACCATGCAATGGCTCCCTCAATCCTCCATTAGCAACAACGAAAGCAATATCGACAATGAAGATGAACGTCATGATGATAAAGTTCATCCAAGCGAAGGCGACAAGTGCAGTGAGGGTTCTGCACTGGATGAAAACTTGGCAGAAGGCGAGGTTACCCCAAAATGTCTATACATACAGGTGGTTTTAATGAAAGATCTGGGGGAGCAGAGCAGGGGTCACGCACCGTGGCAATCGCTGCGCCGACGAGATACATCAGCCAGAGTACGAATAACCCAATGAATTCTCCAAGGAATGTGCTGATGAAACGATTCTCGTGTCGCTTGTGAATGCAATGGATGCTGTTGCAGACATACATGAGTTGTTTTATTGAATCAGACAGGTGCTTGGTACTCACATGAACCACGACCACAGAATGGCAAGCGAAGATGTCGCAATGAGTTCTGCCACAATGGGATCTGAATAACGTAAAAGTCAGCATGTGAAGGCAAGTTTAAGCACGAGCGAGTTATTCCCTCCTTACCATAGAAATCCGAGCCATGATTCAGTGGATCGTCAGGAGAGAGATGGGTAGTGTAATGAATTCTTGCGCCCGCCAGTCCCAGCAGAACGATCGAAAAAATGGCCTGTAAAGGTAGAGTAGGTCAAAGCAAAACTATCATCTGCTAGCATACATACCAAGGCGCTGTACAAAGAGATTCGAAGAGCAGGGAAATCAGCCATGAATGAGAGTTAATAGGTTGGTACTTGGGCGCAGTCTGTTAAACTGGTGTTATAAGGGTGGACACACGAGGACACCATGTTTTTCATAGTGGAACCTTACGTCGTTGAGATGGGAGGCTCAGCATGGTGTCATTGAAGAATCGTATAAATGAAATCTATATCGGAACATGATTAAACAAGGTGGATAAGGCGTTTTCTCTGCCGTCCAGCCTGGTGCTAACAACAACTTCGATGACCAACATCGCAGCCTTCCGGTTGGGTTCCGAGTATGGCCATGGGCGATGCAATCATGAGTTACACACGAGGATTACACAGTAGCTGAGACGCATCGGAACATGCAGATCGGATATGACTTGTCAGGTATTCATATATGATGACGAACAACGGCACATGAATATGGAACGATTACTCTGTATATGGGTGGATCAAGTATTAAGGAGGAAGTTGACGCGCCAGAATAGTGTATTACAAGTATCGCACTTGATCCTGAGTTTCTCGGACAGCAAATCTTCGCTACCAGTGTTTTCTCTTGGCCTTCCTGATGGTTCGTTCTTTGGTTTACTGATTCTAGGGTACATAAACGACCAGAGTCGTTCGTATACCTAAGTGTTTAGATGCGTTACCAGACAGTTGAAGGAAGGATCGAGATTTTCTTTGAAACAATTTTCAACTTGCCACGGTTGCCGCCGGCACGCGAATCATACAATCAGTGACCGAGTCATGCTTCGACAAGGCCCTTTCACCTCCTTTCACCTCCTTTAATCAACGTTCAACGTCCAACTGGCTTAAATTTTGTTACCCGGAACTATGAAGATGCACTTGAAATGAAAGAGCTTCAATCGAGAGCAGGACGCTCGACGATATGACCAAATCCACGTGTAAAAATCGAAAATTACACAAATCCGGAACGTCGCTCACGCTCACGCCCTGCTAGGTCGCGGTACAGCACTTACAGCAGCCATAGTATCATACTAATAACGCTATTCTGTTACAATATCTACTTTTTACCCCACATTCCGCTGGCTTGAAACTTGAAGATGATCCATGCCTATATAGAATTTCTGTAGACGGTGGGTGCGCTATCTGCAGTATCTGGCTGTTTTTTGCTTACTTTTTAAAGCAACCCTCTGTCTGGTGTGATTCCTGTTTAGAAAAATCATTTGGAGTATTAGTCGTCTGCACTATAGAAAACTTGTCTCCAGAGCAAACTGATTTGCTGTCCGAGCACGTCTCGAATTTAACTCTGGATCTATGGTATCAGTCAGAACTATGGCTGAGACTCTACTGAAACTGCTTCGCTGGTTGGAATGCTTCCATGTCAAGATGCATGACTCGGTGACTCGGTGCTCGCCCTGAAATTTACTGCAACACTTTGACCCATTTGACAGTACCGTATAAACTAGACCTCAGATTTTCGCAATTCTCTACAGTTATTTCCAGCCGGACAATCTCCGTTCGATTCAAATGTAAAACTACAGGCCATTTAGTCGTCGAACAAGAGCCAAGCTGGATCGCGGTCGGCCATTGTTAATAGTAGTAACTATAGCGTGGATTTCCCCGTTCTCCATGAAATAGCCTTCTTCCGACGCCTTTCCGTTCCACCTTTTTGGTGTGACAAAGCTGAATGAAGCGGATGCGGGAGCGTCAGCGCTGAGTGTTGAATGTTGATCTTGTAGGAAGTACCCGTCATTGCGCCGCCTCGTACTGTTTTTCCTTTGCATAGGTACTCTTGGCACTTGAAAGCAATGGTCTCGAAATGTAGCAGGCCAAGTGTACGGTCTGGGCACCTCCAACCGGGGAACAATGATACAAATCGGATACCGCAAACTTGCTATGTCTATGGTTGCGGCAATCATAAAGTGCTTGATTCGGAATTTATACTAGTGCTTCTAACGTTTACTCTTGCAACACTAGGCATGCCTCCTATTCGTGGACGTTCGCCTTACTTGAAACAACATAGAACAGGTTAACCAGAGATCTATTCGGTAAATTGGGATTATACAAGTTCGATGTTCCAATCAACCAGTAATCCATTTATTCTTGTTTTAATTGCACTAGACCGCAAACGATTCAAATCCTTCCAAGGAAAAGTTTTGAGGCTGTAGACAAGACGGTTCATTTTTTGGAGGTACTTCGCCGCTGTGACAATTCACCAGATCCGATTCACCTTGGTGCACCTCCAGGAGGTGTTTTGCCTCATACTGGATTACAATTCACGCAAAATCTGACCTTAATCACATACATGATACGGGAACCTTTCGGTGATTTGACTTGAAGTGTTTTTATGGTCAATCAGGACTAGATCGCGGTGCTGAGGCAATAATATATGCTTACACTGCAGGTATTCTGAAACTCTAACGAATCACTTGGGAATACAACGGGACACAGGCGAGGACTGATAGTACCGCTAGATATTAGAGTGGCTCGAGGGCTTAAATAGTACTATGTTTTCTTCAAGTTGAAACTAACTACCACTTTAACTTCACACACTCAATCATGTTTTACTCTTTCGCTACTGTGCGCGTTTTCTTCTCGTTCTTTATTTTAACTGACATCATCAATGGTCCGATAGTTCACCACAGTCTCCATCCTTCTCTTAAAAGGCGTCTCGGCTCTGCCCCAAGCGAAGCTTGCTACTATTATTCCTCGGACGTCGCCCACATTGCCTTAGATGAGCGCTCAAACGAGTACATCGGTTACAAGCACGACGGATCCCTTTATGGAAGATATCTCCCCGACAAATCGGCGAATTTCATACATACTATACAACGACGAGGCAATGCGGGTAGTTGCATGAATCTGACCGTCGAGGAAGCTAAAACTTGTAAGTGGATAATGTTCGTTTTTTGATTCGTCCTAGCCAACTTATATAGTACCGGGATGGAATAAAATATCATCTTATGCGGACTCTAATTGGGAACTGGATCGCGTAATATTGTAACCAATCCTCCCCAAGTATGCACTTATTGTTTTCTTGCTTGTACTACATGAGATACTCATTTGTTTTCTTTCAGTACACTGACCGGCCCGCTAGGGTCTGTGTTGCCAGCCATACGCAAGCCAAGTACGGTGAGTGGCTGCGCGTTCTGTATGATTGATACTCATTGAAGACTTTGCTACACTGTAGGTTCTCCGCATTGCGACCACCACGACCAGAAGTCAACGGTATCATTATCTGGAACCAGTGGCTCAGTCAGCCAATCCGTTAAAGAAGGCTTTACCTCCTCTTCCTCTTGCAGTGTCAGCAGTGAGCGTTCTCTCTTCACCCACCTGAAACCAGTGACAAATAAGTTCCTTGTGAAGAAACATCTTCTATTGGAGTATCCAGTACAACCGAAGTTTCAATTGGCTTCCCAAAACTCGCGGGCGTTTCAGAATCTGTCACTGTATCGTCGAATGTCACGAACACACAAAACTCAGGGTGAGTTCCTTTGAATATGGGAAGACTTCAATTACCTACGAGATTCCTTTTTTCAGTTTCACGTCAAGCACAAACGCGATGCAAACAACTACATTCACTATGAAGGTCCCTAAAGGTAAAAGGTGTTACGCAGTTGTGAGTTTAACGTATGAAGTAGTATGCAAGAACCTGACTCGTCGTCTGCACAGAGCAAAGTCACTTCCTGTGTCACGCCTGCTACTGGCCAGATTCAGTACCTTGCCTCTGGTTGGATTTGGTTCAACTACGATGACTCAACCCATGGTCACCAAAAGTGTAAGTGTCAATTTTCAAGTGCCTGCTCCGTGTTCAAAGCGATCTAATTTGTGTTGCTTTTCTCGCTTTAGGGGCCGTCCCCATTGAATCAGTCCTTACAGAGCTGAACGCTCCAGCTATGCGAGCTTCACAGGATCCGTCACTAGTTCCATGACATCTAAGCACGATGGAAAGTGCCAATAAATATTGCACTTTCACATTATTACGAGCAACATCTCTATTTTTTGCATTATTTATGATCATTGTAACAACATCCTATTCAATATTCTGTATTACTTCAGTAATCTCTTAGGTTGGTAATTTCAAGAAAAGCCTGCTGATGCCCGATAGCGACTATATTATCTTCCTTGATGTCACTTGATGTTTGATATAACTAGCTTTGACTTTCCTTTCCGGGAACTTTTGCGATCAGAGCAAGCAAACGTCAAGATGGCTAAGCAAGAAGTCACGGTAAGAGATAGCTAGGTAGGTGGATATCGATACGAAGATATTAAAATAAGATAAAACTAGGACAGCGTCATCCCTCTTCGTCACTCTCTGTTGGACGAATTCACTGTCCGAGTAAGTAGATCTCCTGGTAATAGAGCTACAACAGCTTCCATGTCCGGGGTAGCTCATCATCATCATCACTCGGAGAGTTTTTACTAGTAGTAATAGTAGAAGGCATGACCCGCACTGGAACCAAGATAGTACCTGTCGTCATAGTCATACTTGTACGGTGGGGTAGAGTAGATTGGATAATCAGAATGTTCATCCCCACCACTCCGAACTTGGTGGTCATGGTCAGGAGTCTGCTGCCAATAGCTTCGAAGGGTGGCCTCTCTACCTCGCATCGGTTGGTGACCTGGATAAACATGACCTTCGTGATCATCTTGACCAATCCCACGGTAGCGAAGGTCATATTCATTATCGTCAAAGTGTTGTTCGTGATACCTTGTTGCCCCGCGCTGACGTTCCTGGTCCCAATATTGATAATCATCCTGGTACCTATGCCCACCATATTCTCTATAGCCATCACTGTGCGTAGTAGAGTGATACTCCTGGTATTGCCTGTGACGGGAATATCCGTCCAAGGATTCAGAGTCGTAGAATTTATAACGATCAAAGCTATCTCCATAGGTTAACAGGTACTTTTTCGAGTGTTGTCGACGTTCATAAGTCTCAGTTTCGTAGCTGTCGATGGGAGTGTGAGGGACGTAGGAATCTAATGTTAGGATAACTTGTCGGTATTACTCATTCAAAATGTGGATTCTCAACACATACCTCGCAAGGGCTGCTGAGGACTGTGGACGGTTCTTGAGCTTCCATGATGAGCCTAGAATAAGCATATAGCTTAGATCAAAGACGGAGGAAACGAGTGGCGCACCCTAGTCACAGTGATAATCGACCCCATAAATTCAGTCCTGTTGAGCGCATCGATGGCCGCATTGGCTTCTTGCCGAGTCTTCATCAAGACAAACCCAAATCCTCGCGATATGTGCGTGTGAGGCTCATATATAACGGTTGCTTCTTGGACCTGTTGCGCCAGAAGCGTATGGGAAAGGAAGATTCAAAAAAAAAAAAAAGGTAAACACGTCAAGAAATACGGGTAAGAAAAACTAGACACTCGTACCCTACCGACTTTAGCAAACACCTCGCCTAGTTTTCGCGACTTGACGTAAAGGCTTAGACCCGATATATGCAGGTTATTTCCAGGGTTCTCAGGTTTCACTGCGACTGGTGTTCTGTAAATATTTGCATTTTTAAAAGCCAGTTGGGTGAGAGATAAGCTTGAAAAACGCGTCAACTTACCCTCTTTCACGGTTGTTACCAGGACTTCGACTTCTACTCCTACTAACCCACCTTCTTTCTTTTGGTTCAGATAATTTATTACCAGCGGATCCAGCCCTTTCTTCTGCCCTCGCACTAGATTGCATAATACCTGAGCGAGATAGGAGTTAGAATTAGAGTTTGTGATTTGAATCGACGCGTTGAAACGACAAAGCCGATGTACTCAAGCCTCAAGAATTTGAGATGGGTTTAATTACTTACAAATATATTCCGAAAGAGCCTTTGTCGCTACTTTGTCGCTACCCCTGAGTCTTTATCGTGTTGAAGAGAGTGGTCGATGTTGTCAGTGGCGTCAGTGGCCATGGTTGTGGCAAGCATTTATAAGCGCCAGCACACCACGTGGTTGCTCTCCTCTCAAGTCACGGCACCAGCGCTCCTACTACTAGAGGCTAGTGTATATCCTAGCCTAGGACCTACGCCTTGTTTGAAACCCCAACGCGCGTCGACGTCGCGAATATGAAGTTCCTTCTATCAAGCTCTACTATATGCTGTCTATAACATGAGAAAAGCGCTGCTTACATCACCTTGACATCACCCATCGATGCCCATCTCAAATACAAACCTCTAAACTCTGGTCGCAGGGACGTGTTGGTCAAAGTGCTCTCTTAGAGTTACTACAGCTCTGCGGATAGTCTCTGTTTCGCTCACACGTGACATCAATAGATCATCGATTCGTGGAAGAGAAACACTGCCTTACTATGGTAGGTAGGTAGGTAGGTAGGTTTAACCGGCACGGTCCCATTTAGAAACAGCCGGGTTCCACGCTACACATATTGCGCCTGGGATATGTGCCGCGGGCATCTAACCTCAACGCTGCTGTGTTGAGAGGCTGGTTCCTCCGGACGCACAACGCTGATGTTAGACACGATAAAGAGATGTCACTATAGAAGTGAACTGAGGCGCTCTACTAATATAAGGGCCGTGGGGGCTAACGACATTCGGCTGTTTGCATCATTAATCGTCAAGATACAGTGCACCAGTCTACCATGGTCTTCACAGGGACACTTAATCCAATGGCCCACTATGGGTGGCAGGGAAGTGCTCACGGCTAGGAAGTGCAACTTTTTTTAAAACACTAGAAAATATGGGTTCTTGCTAACCTAGAGATTCTATGATTTTTTGTAACATTATTTAGGTACTCTACAATGATTCTGTCTACTCAGATGGGCCATTTTATGAAAAACACTTGAATCGCAAGCAGAACGTTCAGAACATCGAGTGTGACTTCTGCATCATGTCAATTGCCAGGAACATGTAGAATGTCTATTGAGACCGTTGAGATGAGCTCAAAAGGTTTTTCACAATGCTAATAGCAGCTTAAATTCAAATTCCTATAAGTATCCGTATAGTATTCATGAAACAAGAAGCAAAATAGCGAGCAAAAGACTGCAAAAACCGGCAAAAGTTTTGGCCGCTAAGCGCCCAGTTGCACTTCCCAATTTTGCTCGGACATTGCCCGACGCATGCAATTAAACCTTTAAAAATACAGGAAATTCAGGATAAGGGTTTTTATCTACTGTAAATCGATCTATATCCTCAGATATGCGAAATTTCTGGCTGGCGTAAACTTATTGACAATTTATCAAAAAATTGCACTTCCCTGCCACCCATAGTATACTATATTTAAGTTATACAGTTAACATCCTAACAGGCGACCACTGAACAGGACCTGCCAAAAAATTGATGTGACGAGCGCCTAGCTCAATCAGTCACTCAGACTGCGACGACGAGGCAGGCTCGGAAGGTTGGGCCCATGTCCTCGTCGAATTCCACGTGCACTATCATTGAAAACCCTGATATAGCTGGTACGTTTCGTATGAGCCATGTTTGTTGATATCTCTATAATCTCCATTGAACACGCTTCCAGGTGTCGGAGTCCGCTTCTCCATGTATCTGCCTGCTCTATTGGCCTCATTGAACTCGGGATATATCACAGCGAAAATCTTCGTCAAGATGTTCAATGCCGTTCTTCCTGAGATGGTTACGGACGTTTTCGGCGAAGACCAGCTAGAATCTAAATCCATTGCCTCGGAGGCGCATTCTTCTCGACGCAGTGCTCGTTCTAGTTCTGCTTCAATTATAAGTGGGGATAGCGCTGGTTCTCGCTCTAATTCTGGGAAAAACGCACAGACCGAGGAAGACGAAGAGCAACTTGAGAAATATCTTAAATATCTTGAATACCTAGAAGATAACCCCCACTATTTTGAATCGGCGAAGGCACTCGAACGATCCTTATTCCTCGTAGGCTCAGCAATCGTCGCGAGCGCGATCCTAGATGGAGCGTTCATCACCTCTGATACAGGTCTCTCGCCCTACCATGCACTCATTGTTCTCAACTTGACACTACTCAATAACATGGCTGGAGCGGGGTTCGCCCTGTTTCGTATGGGAGCGGTAGTCGCAAAGATGGAGACGAGAGACCGAAAACAAGAACAATCGAAATTAGTCTCGTGGACGATCCAGTTTTTCGATGTATTTGGGCTGGGTTTCATACAGATGGTGATGATCCTTGGGTTTGGACTTTGGTTTTGGATTTCGGCGACGTTTCTTCATACATTTAGCGGGTATATGATGACTGATGGAGGCTCGAATCAAGAATCGGAATGTGTGACTAAGACACTCTATTGGGTATTCCACCAGATACGCGTTGAGGCGTCTCTGTCTATCAAAATCATCTCTTTGATATTTTACCTCGGTACTCCCTTGGTGCCCCTCCTTGGTCCGGCCAATCTTATCGTGCCCTCTCTAATAATCATCCGAATGATTCCACTTGCGGCTGGAACGCTTGTCTCAACAACGATTTATCTCTTCGGTGTTGCTTTCCCGCGCATAGCAATGCATATGTATCATCGTCGTACCCACAGATTTACTACGACCAGCGCTGGTGAACACGATGCTATCTTGGCCTTTTTTCCAACACTTGAACCCTCAACGACATCCTACAGACTGATCATGCTTGTTTTCGTCGTGGCGAATTCAACTCCGATTTTTTTTCTTGTTATATCCACGGAAAAGACGATATCTATGAATTCTCAGGCTGGTACCGTTGTTAGCAATGGTTCTTCGTGGACGTATGGACAGACTCTCGCCTCATTCACGGCAGTTATTGGTGTGTTGATGTATGGCGCGGAGGTTGTAGGGAATTGGAGAAGGGTTATAAAAAAGCGGCGGGAGGAAGTTGCTAGCGTTGTTGAGAGTGAAGAAGATGAGGAAAGTGCGATTGGACTGTCAGGAACAGCAAATGAACGTTGTAGAAGACGAGCGTACAGTGTTTAGTTGAAGTGTATGCGGAATCTATGGTTACAAAAACAATCTCCTTAAGCAATGAGCTCGCTATGACAATAAAGAGAAGAACGGAACGCATGTTAAAGATTGTGTAAAGAAATATTGCGATGAACACAGATTGACCAGCAATTTGTATTCAAGTGACTGGTGAGGAGGACTGAACCGGCAGAACTGCTGAAATGTTTTCATCCACATGTTGCTTTTTATAGTTTATTTTAGGTTTGGCTGTGGATCAAGGCTCGTTTCGTCTCGTTTCGTGCGCTAGACCTGACACAGCCTTGGCCCTTACTTGAAGTTTGCCACTGAAAAAATCGTGAGCAAAACGTGGGTGAGCTGGAGACGTTATCAGAGCCGTTTCCAGCGACTCCCAGCCTCTTCCAGCGCTGTACGTTCCAGTCCACCCACGTCTCACCGCGCTCAGCCATAATATATAATATTTGAGATATATAAAAAATATTTTCTTTACACCGGTGATGGCAAGGATGGCGAGCACAGATGGCAGAATCACATGTAATGTGCAAAATTTGTGTTTAGAGCGCTTTCATGTACACTGAGTAGACCAATTTCAGTCAAATGTTATTTAACTATGTTCACTGATAATGAATCAACGATATATGGGGGCTGATGCAAGAGAGCGGGTAATATATATATACTGCCTGAAGGTTGGGTGGGATTGGAATTATCAAAAATCTTGGGCCCAGGAGGGTATGCGGTATAAAAAGTCAACTTGGGATTACATCTGCTATCTGCCCCAGAGAGGCTCGAACTCTCGACCTTCCGATGTTATGTATTTATGCTCAACGGATAACAGTCGGACGCTGTAACCAACTCAGCCATGGGGCATTGATCGTTTCGATCATATGATATCTAAAGTTTGCCTGCGCCGTCAGCCAAGATAAAACCATGCTTGATTGGTAAGATACTAGATACTAGATACTACATATTCACTGAGGGCACTGTTACAGTGACGCAGGAATGCTTTCGATACACCGATTACGAGGGATGGTGAGCACAGAACGCGTCAAATGTACGCAAAATGTACGTTTAAAGCACTTTAGAAAAATGATTTCTTGGTCGGGCATTCATTGATGTACATAGCATGTAGTCAATTTCTTGTTGCCTCCCCTAGGAATAAGTGAGTCCACGTAGGGTAGAGAGGAGTGTCACGGTGTTGTTGTAAAGGTAAACTGCCAGAGAACTTGGTATGGTTACTATGGTAGGATTTGGACAGTTTTCGAAAACATGAGTCTTTTATGGGTTGCGTCTTCGCCTTCGGTTCGTCGTTGCTATATGCTACGCGTTCTTCGTTGCTGTTAGACAGGTTCAGTCTGACGCGGACGCGTTGGGTGGGACGGATCATCGATGCATCTGCTGGAGATTGGGGGCGCTTGAGAGGTGGAACACGACGCGGGGCAACGCTGGAAGATGGCTGAAGGGAAACTGAACGTGGACGTGGAAAAACTGTATAGTGAAAAGAGAATTGAAGGAACAGAATAGTGAGCGCGTTCACGCGTTGACGGTGACTGTGGCAGCTTAGGTTACGGTACCACGAATGTCAAGCTTCTCGCATCCGATTCAGAATCATGATTGGTGAATTCTCGAAGGAAAATAAACGTTAACATAACATCCATTCTCGCTTTCAGCTTCGAGAAAATCAGACGCAGAGTTGAATAGCAGGCCAGTACATATAGTATATGTTGCCGTACTGTAAATTATTGTTCTACATACCTATAACTTCCGACTTAATTCCGCCTCCATCTCATACCAAAGACTTCCTGACCAAGCTTGGGCTTGGACAAGCCGATCGAATCGAAGGTAAAAAAGAATGCGAATAACTTGAATATATTCAGTTATCTGGTATGTACAGTAACACTGCCTAATTTTGAACATATGCCTGCCAAAGATATCGATATAGGGGGGCTAGCCGAACATACAGGAGAGATGGAGGTACATACTTGCTATACGATTTCTGAACCCGGGTCAGTCGGCGGAAAATTCTCATTTGTTTTGTCGGGAGGAGACTGAGGAATTCTGGGAATAATTATTCGAGTTTGGGACACCCCTAATATGCATAACATGAGAGAGTTGAATCAATATCAGATAAAGTTGGGTTACATACACGCGTGAACTTGAAGCTTGAAATTTTGAAAGCATGAAGCCTGAGAGTTATGATTGGATAGTGGAGATATGGGAAGGAGATGTGGGAAGGAGGGAGGAGGAGGGGGAAAACTTGGTGGTTGGAATACTTGTACCTCGAAGCTCTGCTTCACATGCTGCCTGATATGGAAGGATGGTAACGAACAGTACTTTCATGATTTACAGGTTCCGCCCGAGTGCGTTGGAGACGTTGGAGTCTGTTGGAGTTGACCTGCAGCGCGCGCAGACAGTGATCAACTCGGACTCTCGGAGCCGAAAATGAAGACCACGCAAAGCAAAACAAGCCAAATGTGAAGGGGAAGCAGAGACTGGTTGTAGTTGAACGTTCTGAACGACGTCGATGAAGATCCGGATCATCTTTTAGCTGAGGCTCGGACGCCTGAATGAGATATAAGAGTGAGCGAGAGCAGCCTCCAATAAGCATAGCTTGCTCTGAAAGCAGTGGGCCGTATATAAGTAGACAGAGTTGGGTCTCAACTAGAACTTTTCATACACTAGTAATTCAGTCTTGGGAGTCTTCATCGACATTGGCAGCGGTCGTTGTGCAGCGTACAGGTAACATCGAGCTCGGGAATCGTTCAAAACCGGAAATCTACCGGACCGGAGGCAAAACTATCACGTGAGTGACGTCGATCGTGTTGGGCGCTTAGACTCTCCAAGTGTGATATTGGACGGTACTTCTTCAACCATCACTGTGACTTTCTTTTTCCTCAGCGAATCCCTCGACGTCGCTCTTTTTTGTTTACGACTCATACTTCACGACATTCCACGAAAACAAACCCCAAATACGAAATACTTTGTACTCGGTTGCCCGCTGCCCGACGTTGCCTGATTTGGGATTCTCACCATCGCGACCAACATTTAACGTTCTCGCCATTCATTAAATCAGCCTCGCCGTTGACTTTTTGCCTCGTGGATTCTCACAATCGTCGATGGAGCAATCGAGTACGAATATGGACTCTTTACATCTAGCCAACTCGCCCAACTCGCCGAGGACTTCTTCGCCGTTGAATCCGCATCCTCAGCAAGCACCAAGCCACGGCCACAGCGCGTCGTACTCGGGTCCTTCAGCTAGCTATCGCGACGCTCTCGTGTCTTCCCCTCCTTCCTCGCCCCCAATCCTTGGCCCGCCGTTCCAGCCTACCCCTCCGAAAGGTCACAAAGGTAGGGATAGAGGCCATAGCGTGTCATCCGCTCCCACACAGACCTCTATGATGCTCAGTCCTGCTAGCGCCAGCCATGGTACTCTTGGTGACATTGGCGATGGTGCTAGTTCTTTTCGTGAGCGAAGTCGAAGCTCTAGTAGGTCGCCTATCTCGATGGTTGGTATTACTCCCCCTGCGATGATCAGTGAGTCCTTATTGGATGAATGTAGGACTCAACTTAGCATTCTACAGGTACCCCCTCTCGATCCTCCTGGTGGCGCCGCGAAGAAGACAGACTCTCGGGCCATACGCGACCTTGGTTCGACTCTGATTATATGAAACCAAGGCGACACAGTGTCGCTACCACTACACCTACTGGAAAAGAAGGTAAAAACGTCGAGCCCGTTTCGCATGAACAAATGCAGAATTGGGATACGACTAGGAAGGTTCGTCTCTTGTCATTTCCTTTGACGTCTCTTATTGTGTTTCTATATAGCGTGTAGCCCAAGCTGCTTCATCGATCCTCGGAACCTCTGCCCTAATCGCACACGAAGTCCTGCTTCGGTCCGTCGACCTGGTGGAACTCGCCCCAGTACCTGGACTCTCGGCTGCAGCAAGGACATTGCTGGAGATTTGGGAAAGTCTACAACAAGTTGATGTGAGTACAGTTTCCTTTTCTGTACGTAAGTATATTATTAACATGAACCGCAGTCCAACCGTCTTCAATGCCTCCGCCTGACTGAACGTTGCGCCGATATTCTTCTTTCTGTTCGCCAGGAAGTATGGGAAGCGGGAGACCAGGTCGCAGAAGAGCTAAAGTTGCCTGTGGATAAGTTGACCGAGTAGGTGCTTTCCTTTCGTTTGCTATTCAGACTTAAGAGCTCATACCCAACAGGTCATTTACCGACGTTCACACTCTCCTCATCAAACAAGCCGGTCGTCCTTTTCTCAAGCGATACCTCAAGCGGGACGAGATTTCAAAGCAGATTTCGCTCTGTGATATTGGGCTGCAAGAGGCGTTGGGGATGTTTAGTGCAAGTTATTCCTTACACCTATGATTTTTTTTGCGTTTAGGCTAACGATGGTTTCTTTTTCTATGTAGCTCTCGATCCAAATTCGTATCCTTAAACAAGTCCAACTTGCCGAAGCGCGCAGGCAGCATGATACCGAGGAGATTCTGAAGAATGTCGTTCATCTCAGTCATATGGGTCACTTTGGCGGATCCGAGACGCCCGTGTTACAGGGCCAGATCACCGCGGAGACAACTATTGTACCATCAGGGAGTACGAGTTCCATCACGTCTACGCCGCCTGCGAAACAGTCTTTTCCATATGCCATCCCTTCTATTTCGTACATTTCTGCTGGGGCGTTGCATCATGGAACTCATGGAACTTATGGACCAGATACATCCAATAACGCATCCAATATCCGATCGGGATCGTTGTTGTTCACTCAGCTAGGAACGCCTATTCCGAAAGGATCGGCAGCAGCTTCCGCGCAGAGTCTCATACCTGGTCTTCAGGGCCTCCCAGACAGCAGCTCACATTCGTCGCTGTCGCAAGGGTTGTCCCAGTTGCAGTTGCAGTGGAATGACGGGACGAATGGCGGGGGTGTACATGTACTCCCTACTGTGGATTCCTCGGCGGCTCTCGCTATAGTTCCTTCGCTGTCAGTTACGCCTTCGTCGCAGCCTTCTACTGCATCTGGCCCATCGACGTCCAGCGGTGCTCGGTCCCCGACATCTACTACATCTACTGCGACTGCGATCCCTCCGAGTACACAGTCAACCACAACCGCAGTTGCTCGTAAGGCCTCCGTTTCTCTTTCGGCATCTACATCAACCGTCGTACCGAGTGCCCCAGCCACAGAGCCCGACGATGTGGACGGCGGTGTTGTACCCGGCTCTTCATCAGCACAAGTCACTCCCAAAGCTGCGCATTCGCGTCTGCCTACACATTCCCACACATCTCCCACGCACATTCACATCCCCCCATCCCACCTGCGCTCCTCCCCTCGCCCTCGCTTGTGCTCCCCACGCTGCTGTCGCTCACGCGCCATCAGAACCTCCTCGACGCGGAGTCCGATTATGCGGATCTGCGGGGTGTGATGCGGGCTGCGCTGAGCAAAGGGAGCGATGTGGAAATGATGAGGGTGCTGGGAGTGGGGTTGAGGAGACAGAGCCGGCAGGGGAGGCCGGGGAGGCAGAGTCGGTCTGGGGACGGGGAAGAAGGTGCGGGGATATTGGAAGGCGGGTTGGATGCAGGGGAGATTGCGGAGGCGATCAAGACTTTGCAGAGGGCGCATGAGGCGATCTTGGAGAAGGAGAGGTGGGAGGGGCAGCAGGGTTTGCCGGGGCTGGGCCTGGGACTCGGGCAAGGACAGGAAGTCGATGTGGATCGTGCGGTAGAAGGGGAAGTTGATGCTGATGCTGATGCTGGCAATGTAGGCCATGTAGGCCATGCTGGGGACGTAGAAGGGCGACCTGGGTTTGCGCGCCGTTCCTCGTCATTCAAGGCGCTGGCACGTATCAAGCGGCGGATGAGCCTACAGAGTTCGAATTCCTATTCCTACCTGAACAACATGAACTCAAACTCAAACTCTGTGCCGACGACGCCGTTGAACGAGACGATTATTGACGAGGAGGATGGGGAGAGTGGGTCTGGGTCTGTGATGGTTGGAAACTCGAAGAAGAGGAAGATGACGAGGAACGAGAGTGGGAGTAGCGGGGGCGGGTTGATAAGGAGCAAGACTGTTTCATCTTCGTCTACTTCGTCGGCAAAGACGAAGGCTTCGGGGTCTTTGTCCATCCATGATTCGTTGGTGTCTCAAGCTGGGTCGGGGAGTGGGCATACGGCTAGCGGTCAATCTGGAACCGGATCTGGAAAGTTTTCGGTTTCTGGTGGGTCCGGGGGGAGCAGTGGGATGAAAGATACGCTGGATAAGGAGTTTATTGAGAGTGGGATTGATGCGCTGCGGAGGATGAGTCGGAGTACGGCTGGTGCTGTGGGGTCGGGTGGGGTGAAGAATGGGGTGAAGGAGGACCCGGCGACGGTGTTGCCCAGTTGGACTATTACAAGGTGAGTTTTTTGTTCCTTTTCGACGAGGGAAATTTCTACTGATATCATATAATAACTCCAGATACGAAATCGATCGTGAATCCAAAATCGGCATTGGTTTCTTTTCCGATGTGTACAAAGGCACCTGGCGTCCCCCGTCTGTGCCTTCCGCTCCCTCAAACCCGTACTCCTCCCATCTTCCCCACCCGCGCCCACCCGCTCCTACTCCTACTCTGCGCCTTCCCGCACAGTCGCCATCAAAGTCCTTGCCGAAACCACCCCACGCTCCCTCTTCCTCCGCGAAACCGCGATCTGGAAAACGCTCGTGCATCACAATGTCCTCGAGCTTTACGGTGCCTCGAGTGCATCTGGTGATCCCCCATGGTTTTTCGTGTCTCCGTACCTAAAGCACGGGAGCTTGGCAGAGTTTTTGAGGAGGGGGTCAACGCCGGATCCTGTTGATGGGAGGGTGAAGATACCGAAGGGGTTGGTGCTGGCGGGGAACAACGCGTATCCCGCTTATGGGGTTTTTGATACAGCGGGAGGAAGAAGCCGTACGGCAAGTTTACCAGGGTATTCGGGGTGGAATGGGGGCGGACTGGGGAGTTTGGTTGGGCATGGCGCGCATGGTGTGCATTTATCGCCTGCGACGGATCCAGATATGACAGCGGTCGGGTTGGGATTGGGGGCTAGTGCTGCGCATCCGTATGGGTTGGTTAGTTCTAATCTGGGCTCGCCGGCATTGCGGGACACTCAAACGCATAGTCGAGGGCGAAGCGGGAGTGGGTCGATGATTGGGGGATCTGTTGGGTCTCCTGCTGGTTTCGGTATCGGTGCGGTTGGGGATCTTGCGAAGGAGTGGGATTTGTTGAGGTTTATGCATGAGATTGCGAAGGGGATGGAGTATTTGCATAGTAGGGGTGTGTTGCATGGGGATTTGAAGGTGTGTTTCTCGGATCTAGACAGAAAATGGACACTATTTTGACTAATTTTACAGGCTGCGAATGTCCTTGTTGATGACAAGATCCATTGTGTTATTTCTGATTT
Source organism: Rhodocollybia butyracea (assembly GCA_015501585.1). Classification (NCBI taxonomy): domain Eukaryota; kingdom Fungi; phylum Basidiomycota; class Agaricomycetes; order Agaricales; family Omphalotaceae; genus Rhodocollybia; species Rhodocollybia butyracea. The sequence goes on along the minus strand of JADNRY010000045.1, from coordinate 117,240 downwards.
TGGCCAGAGCGAGATGAGGTCAGAGGCGTATAGGATCAGTGGGACTCCACCTCCTCGTAAGCTTTTTTCTGTAAACTCGATTTATATGTATAACTGTTTTTATCAGATGGTACTCTGCGGTGGCAAGCGCCCGAGCTTATGGCTGGCTCAAGTCAGCTCACGGTTGAAATGGATGTTTACGCATTTGCGATCTGCTGTACAGAAGTACTTTCGCTTGGACGCATGCCATGGCCCTTTTATGATGACGATCAAGTTCGGAATCAGATTTTGAGTGAGTTGGTTTTTCAGTCATCATATTTTTGTTTTTATATAAGTATTACTTTTAACAGCTAATCAGCGGCCTGTCGTCCCTGGAACCTGCTTCACCACTCCCGATCTCGTCAACCTCATCTCATCGTGCTGGGCAACGAACCCATTCTACCGTCCACCTTTCTCAAAAGTGGCAAGTGAGCTGAAGGCTTTGAGGAAGGTATTTGCAGGAATGGGACCGACTACTCCTGGAGTAGGTAATGCCGATCCAGTAGTGGATCTTGATCTTCGGTCGCCCCAGCTTCCACAATGGCACGAGTACGAATCTCAACATAACCAACCCCCATCTCTTCCCAGTCCCGATATGCATCCAATTCCATTGTCTTCGACTGAGCCCTCGCTGATGAGCACACCTCCTCGTGATATTCACAGACTTTCTCGGGATAGTCACGCATTTGCGCTCCTTGAGACACCATCGTCGTCTTACTCAAACTCCTCAGGAGATGCATCGTACCGAACAGCTCGAGACGTTTCTGTGTCTCCACACGATGCTGTCGTGGGAGGAGGTCACCGAGAGTCCACTGTTGCCGTTTCGCTTTCTAATTCTACAGCTGGTACTATAACTCCTACCCCTGCCTTCGCTAAATTCCCCTCGTCTGACTCTCCGTTCGCTCCTGCTGGTGTACTACCTCTCTCACCCACCCCGTCCAGTGCACCGTTTTCTCCCACTTCCCCGGCGTTCTCTCCCTCTGGCTCTTCACCCTTCTTCGCCTATGGTTCATCTATGGGGTATTCAGGCCTTGGCAACAACAGCAACTATGGGTACGGTTACGGGCATGATGCAGCTCCATCCGCTGGTCCAGGGCGGTTGCAGATGCCAGAGACAGTTATATATACTCCGTCTCGCCCTTCGAGCAGCCCGACTTCATCAATCTTCACGTCGACACCGAGCGAATCGCAGTCCGACGAGGGGTATGCAGAGGGCTATGAAGGTAAAGGGCGTACGTCTGCTGGGGATCGTAAGGCAATTGAGTACGACGGATACGACTCGCCTCCCCCTGAGAACGATCTCATTGCAGAAGCACGAAATGAAAGGCGATACAGGTTGCTGTTGGCTCATGAATTTCACCCTTCGTGTGAGATTTCTTTTCGTTTTGTTATAACTTCATTTCTGACTTGATCTTCTCCCTTTCGATGCATAGTGACGCTTCCGCTATGGAGTCCCGCCCCCGTTTCGTTAGGTGCGATTGGATATCTTTCCAAACCGAAAGGCGAATTCGTAACCCTGCTCAATGCGTTTCATCCTCATAAGTCGGCCAATACTCTTTCGAAAGGACTTGCGTCTGTCCATGGATATGGCAAATTGTCTACTGGGAGCCAGAGACAAGATAAAAGGAACGCGGCTCAGAGGGGTCTCGATGCCATCGCGGGCTTACTGACATTCAAGGGGAGGAGTGGAAGTGTATCGTGAGTAGCAATTCTGTTCTGAAAGAATGCTCGGACTTCTTTTAGATAATGACCGCAGCGCTCTCCATTCTTGATCCATTTTATTCCCGATTTCGATATCGCAATCTCTGTTCTTTCGCTTCTTCTTGAACTTTAAAACCCCATGATCGCCGTCTGTTCTGCTTGTGATTCTGATACTGATCAACTACGTATTTGACAGAAAAAGCGTCTCGCGCCGGTACTCTTTTCCCTTGCGGGCCGGACACAAAACAGCACACTTGTGTACGGAAACGACGATGTACCGGTATGTGGAAAACCTGGATGCACCGAAGAAGTGGTTCAAAGCGAATGTGGACACGATCTTGGAGGTGTTTGGTCCCCAACATCACATTCAGAAGGAAGATCTATTCTTTGGTAAAGTTGCATTTATTCTTTTTGGGAATACCAGGACTAATTCGGTACAATCAAGTGATTGGTACTTTGGACACTCCTGAGCATGCACTTTTTGTGAGCCATAATCATCCTGATGGTCAAGTGAGCTCACATCATGTTTTCCTCTACTGAACTAACTAATATTTTTTCGCAGGCGCATTTCAATGTTTTCACTTCCCCGAAATCTCGTCAGCCTTGGGGAACATTTACAACCGACACCGAAATGCCTTCCGACCTCGGTGGGCCGTCTTATCATGAACCCTTGTCCGGCAGTCCTCGCTCCGCGAGCAGGATCTCAACACAGGGGAATTATCCATGGAATACAGTCTTAATCGCACGTCTACGTTTCAAACCTGATGTGCTAGAGCCGACTTCACTTTAGAGTTTAGTTTCGATCTCTCTTGCGCTTAAATTCGACTCGATGTCACTAACCGTTTCTGGGGATTCCTCGTCTTCAAACCTCAAAGGACAGTCCTATCATTTTGGAATGCCATATTGATATCATTATTTCCATATATTCACGTCTACATCCTTAGCATCTGACAATATACATTTCTCCCTCGCTTTTGTTTCGTTCGAGCACATTATACATAAGCCACAACCATAAGTACATATACAATATGCCGCGCTTGTACCGTATGTTAGTAAATTGTAACTACATCTCCACTGATTATCATCAAACTTGACATGCCACGATCTCACGTTTGTTTGGAAAGCCACTTCACAGTGGCGTTCACAAAAGCGTCTAATTGAACCGCTATAAGCTATAATTATAACAAGGCTCCGATGGCCCTCCTTTCGCAACTAGTAGCCTTATCTTACCCTCAAGTCTATGCGGGGAATGAAACTCGGAAGATCGAGCCTGATCGATTCAGCTTTGGTCCTGTCACCATGGTCGAAACAGTAGTACCAGCTGTACCTATACTTATTTAAGTCGAGAACCAATGACATTGACACCATACGCGTGTCGATGGTATATGCAATTCGTCGACTTCGTGGGTCTTACCCAAGTCTTACCAGGCCTTACCCTGTCCATTATCGGTCTTGTTTCTGATAACAATTGAACTGATTTCAAATGATCAATTCGAAAAGTATGTATGGCAACAGACTCAGACTGCTGGAGAACGATTGGCGTCTGGAGTATATGCTAACACAGTGCTTCCCGCTCTCAATTCCTCAGCCACCACCGATTCCCCAATCATTAATATGGCGAAGGCTTTCCAGGACTTGCTATGTGAACAATGTTACCATATATGCCACATTTTTTCCAGGTCGCGTAGTGCGCTTTTGAGAAGTTCCTTCTTCCTGGATCGTCCAAGGCAGTAACATTGATAGAATTCCTTTGGCGGCCTCCAAGACACGTTCAGGGTATAATAACTAAGTTTCTCGAACGTCCATAAACAAGCTCGGAACAAGCTCACAACCTTTTTAATGAGCATTGAATGTCGTTATGCACTAAGTGGTACGGCGGAAAACTGTTTTACTCGGATGCAGTGCAATACTCAGGAGTACCGTGAACAGTTCCTAGCATTGTATGTCCACGTATATGTGTTTTTTCTTCGCCAAGAAACGTTGCCAGCGCTGCTTTGACGTAGCTGCCTCTTCTGGACAGAGTCACAACATATGCCTCGTGGCATTGTCTGGCGAACTATCCACCTCCACCCTCATGTCAAGGTCATACATGTCCAACAGCGCCGACCTAACTACCTGAGTTGACCTCAGAGGGCTACCGTTCAAAGTCCAAGGTCATTATTACCGCTTCGAGAGCCAATTCCAGGCGGCATTATAAACATGATCGGTTTCTTCCTATGTAAATACATAGCTATGTCAGTTTCTGCATTGTTTTCCAATCTTACAATTTAGAGTGTTCACGTCAGATAGATGCATCCTCCAGTAGATTTATAGTCAGGGGTAATCAGGGGAAATTTCGGCCCTCCGAGGTTAAACCAACGATGACTAGACACACGCGATGAGTATGCTTGAATAGTTTTGAATTATCTGCTCGCTTGTAGCTTGTTTGCTTGCCTGATAGGAGTCAAAATTTGGAGTTGTCCATGCGTTAGGTAACCCCTAAGGTATAGGCGCAATATGTTTTGGCCCATCTTCAACCCAAGAATGTACGTTGGTACGAAAATGAAATAGTTCCTTGAATTATTATGTATTCGCGCGCGATTGATCTTTGAATGCCAACAGGCTATTTTCAATCGATAGGTTCTCGTAAACCTCCGTAAACTCCCCGAGATAGGCCTGACAACTTGTCCTCGGCGGTGGCCTATAAATTAACTTTACGGGACGAGTGTTTCCCCCCTCCTCCCCTTGCATAATTTTCAAAAGATGTTTCCCAATATCCCAGATCCTGAAGGTTTCGTCACCCATCCTTCACTGCGTAAATATTCCCTCCGAGTAACTGTGTCCCTCAACATTAAAGTTGATCCGCTAGATATTCGAGACGCTCATGACGCTCATGTTGTTTTGGAAGCCGTGCGACTAGGTATTTTGCCTTTGATCAGGCGAAGACTAGTCGCCAGCGAACGAGAAAGTCTTTCAACAGGACATGTCTACGTATGGGAAGAAGCCGAAGATGAAGGGGGTTACTGCGTTGGACCGACGGCCGTCGATGGTGGGCCAATTTCGATTCACTACGTTCTCCGTTTGCTGATCATCAATTCAGGTCCCAGAGTCGAATGCGTGGCGATTATTTGTTCTATGAAGAAAAGGTCGACACCACTGCGGAGGAGAAGGAGGCTAAAGCTGTCAGACGGCAAGTAATGGTATTACATCTCAACTTAGTGCTAAGGTACTAATCCATACTGCAGCCTTCGTCGAGCATCAGACCCTACGGCCAGGATAGTACCACCTCCACGAAAAGATCGACCTTCCAAACCCGATGGCCTGACAAAACAGACCTACTCAGCGCTAGTACATCTTCCTGGAACAAATGACACAAGGAAATGGCACGTTGTGGCCTATTTTTCCGTAGGTCGTATCTTAACTTATACTTGTGGGATACTAAATGGATAAGATTTAGGGCACTGATTACACGCGATTGCCTATAATCGAATCCTACGATTATCTTTCGCGTCTCATAGTTCCTAAAGGGATATTCTTCAACAGTAAATCTCTGACATCGAGACCTGACCCTTCAGACTCGCTTGAAGATACAGATACTCATCGAAACGAACAGAGGCGTTTCATTGAAGGCTATCCACTTCGACCTCTGTTACCGGCAGGTTATAATCCTGGTTTCCCACCGCAACCTCATTCGCCCGCAGCTTATGTTCCTCCAATGAGTAATTTCCCACCTCGTTCTCCAATCCCAGGGGACCGGCGCCAAAGAGTTTTATTACCTCCCCTCTCTGCGCTCGCGTCCTACCCTAATCGCCCTGTATTGTCTCGTCATAACAGTGGATACTCTGCGCAAGAAATATACTCTCCTCTTTCTACAGAAGACCGCCGAGCGCTTGATCGCCTACGTATTAATCTGTAACTCGCTCTTTTTGTATGGCTCTTTGGACAGTGGTTTGTGCATTTTGAATAAATACTTGTACATGTATCATTGTATGTACTTAGATCGAAACATGTAGATCCAGCTTGATCGAGGTTGACGTTGACCGGATCCCGGACCGACACAGAAAACGTGGGATTAAAAAAGCCGCACAACTCTTCAACTGTCCTCGCGTCAAGTGTCTATAGAACACCAACGATCATTCTCTCTTAGAATTCCTGCTAATTGGTGATATTATCCATAAGCATCGCGGTATGCGAGAAATTCTTTACGTGCAGGCTGGTACTCTGGCCAATTACATCGGCACTCACTTTTGGAACACTCAAGAGAGCTACTTCACATACTCTGACGATGAAGAATCTCTTGTAGATCATGATATCTCTTTCAGGGAGGGCGAAACGTCCAAAGTTTGTGGACTTTTCCCATAGTCGTCCTTGAGCATTACTGACCGAATCATAGGGCGATTCCACGTATTGTCCTAGACTAATAACTTTCGATCGCAAAGGTACGTCTGAATATACTACTATCGCTTCGTTGGAACAAATCAGCGAATATAGCAAACTTTGGCACCCTTGCACGGACAGGCATCTTCTCAGAGAAGAACGATTATATCCCTGATTCACAGTTATGGTTAATAGTCTTGAAGCCTTTTGCGAACAACAGTCACATCTATACCACACAGGCAAGGTGCAATATCCGAACACGAATATAAGCCTATTGAGCCACACGCCTACCAAACTCATCTGCAAGCTGATCACAACGAGCTCGACTTGTCTTCAGCTTCCCGCGAGCCTGTTCGATATTGGTCGGATTTCAATCGCACTTTCTATATCCCGCGGACGATGCAGATGCTTCCAGATGTTCCGGATTGGCAGAACACAGAGGGGGATTGGGCCTTCGGTCAAGAAACATTCGAACGATTCAATGAAGTTTGTAGTAAAGGCTGTCCCCTGTTTTTCTTTTTGTCCTCAATTCATGGTACTATAGGAGACAGAGCTGATGGAAGGTTCTGTTCGCTTGTTTATGGAGGAGTGTAACTCATTCCAGGTTCGTTTCTTCCTGCCTATCCAGGAAAATCTAAGTTGAGGTGTGCAAAGGGCCTACAATGGATGATGGACACTTCAACTTTTGGAGCCTTCTCGCATTCTTTTCTCATCGCATTTTATGACGAATTGTCGAGAGCACCCTGCTTGTCTTTCCCATTGATGGGGGATGTCGTACCACGGAACGCCAACCCGGAAAATGTTTGTTTCTCCTTTCGAGCTCTTGCATCTGACATTTAGATCCTATGTTTAGACAGTTCACATGAGAAAAGTCGTCAACGACGCCGTATGCCTTCGAGAACTAGGCAATCTGTCTTTGTCTACTGTTCCCACACTTAATCCCGCGACTTGGTCGCCAGGGGCCTGGAACACGAACCTAAGAATCGACGTTAGTTTTTCGTCCATCTTCGACGTTTCTGGTCCGCTTCTGACCTTTCGTACTCCAGAATGGGTATTATCATACATCGTCGATACTTTCGGCGCACATTGAAAGTTCGACCTTCCCACTCCGGTGAACAACTCTCCAATTTTAGCTATGTCCAAGACGCTGATAGATTCTCAAGTTTGAAAGAAAGTCAGGACAGTATATCAAGTTTCTCCAAGCACTTAAACTTTCACGGGTCCCATCGGTTCAGCCAGTTGAGCGGAGTTTTCCCAGTGGCTTGTGCCACAACACCACAACATATCTCCCTACAGTTGTACAACTTTTCCTCGGTTACTGAAGACCCTTTAAGGGTAAATCGTATCCTATTTGCGATATATCATTCGTTGAATCGCAGACTACAGACTACATATCACACTCGACGGGACGTCACACGAGGCTTTTCAACATCTGCTCTTGAGGCATATGAAGCATGGTTCCGAACACAGTCGATTAAGGAACCATTTGTTATTAGGTCAGTTTCGAACTCCAGTTACTCGTTTGAGATAACGCCGCATGTTGACATACTGCATGCTCATATTGCAGCAAGCATACACAGGCCTACCCGTTACCATCTTCATTTCCTGACATTTTCTGCGATGAAAGTATAGTGAGCGACCACAGATCAAGAATGACCAGAATAGATTCAACAAAGTTGCCGTCGATGTCAATGTTTACCAGCTTAAACACGAACACTGACACCTCGGAAATGTTTGTTGCTTATGCTAATTTCATCCAAACCTGCATCGACCGGCGCAAGACTGGTATATTAACGGGTCTCATCGAGACACTGGATGATATGAAGGAACTGGCTAATGATCTCTGGACAATACACGATGGGTACTCTGAATACTCTACCGACGAGCTAGATGCTGAGGAATCTTGATATTATGTACCACCCGTTAGATCAGCTCCGAGGCCTGAGGCGAAGATATGTATATCATGTATTTTTGCTCGTGCTTTAAAGGAAGTCATTTATCCACATACGTGGCGCTGTATTGCTTGGTGAAGTTCACTATTCATATAAAATCTATTGTTTGGAGAGTCAAGGGACTGCAGGCCGCAACTGGCACGAAAACAGATGCACCCATATCTAGGGACCACTACGTTGCTGTCACCCTATCCTATCCTTAGTACTGATTCCACCTCCACCTTGAGCTCGAGTCTCTCCCACAATTTTTTTCCGTAGAGTATGTATTAACGCCAGTGACTGAAAGCAAGATTTGAAGATGGCTAGTGGACTCCAACTCAAAATTCTGTTGAGTATGGCTATACCGCGAACCAATAGGAAGATAGATTTGTGAAGAGATGACTCATCAGGGAAGATCCATGGATTAATCTCGCAGAGGTTTGTAGTCCTTGGAACTAATTATGTAGCAGCGAGCTAAAGTTGAAACTTTACATGAGTATCTACGATATTTTTGCTGCATCCAATCGAAGGTTTCGATGAGCAAGTGGCTCTATCCCTTTGTTATCAATTGCGATGTGAGTGATGATGAACGAAAACGCTTGCCCTAAAGCTCGCACGTGTAACATTTCTCCACTGTTCCACACCACGAACAGTGCCACTCAACATGGCTCGTCGTTTTGGACCTGAAGAATCCATTGGATTGTCTGGCGGGAGTTTGGTGTCTCCGGAATCTCTGAGATAGTACGAATTCTATTTTTTCTCTGCTTTTTCTCGTTTAATCATCAACTAGTCAACAAATTGCGGACTCCCTTTGCGCCCAACGAAAACCAAATGAAGCGGTCCCGTACATGCTAAAGGCCATGGAAGATGAGCACAACGTTGATATCTTTATAACTTGTGCTTTTGTGCAACAGAATCTTGCTGAATCTCTAGAGATGCTTCATGATGGGAAACTACGAGGTTTGTATTGATCCCGTTGAGGAAAGGCTTCGGTCCACTCAAAGATCAGAGTGCCTATAATGCACTCTACCGCACTATCGGGTCCTGCCTCAAGGACCCTTTGAAGTGTGGTATCATAGAGGCGTCAACTGTGCTCTGACTTTGAGTGCGCCAAAGCTATTCCCCTGGTTTGCCATCTGTCAACAATGAGATATTCTAACAACATTTCCAATGTCAGGCGAACGATCTCTCAAATCGAAATATGGCTGGAATGCCTTCCAAGACGGCGGTCCCCTCGTCGGCAAATTCCATGATGTGATGAATACAAGGCCGTACATGCGAGTTCTTCAAGCAATTGTTCGCCTAGCGTTCGAAAGCAAAAAGTACCAGAAAGCCATGTACGTACATACGTCTTTTATGTGTTTTTTCCGGCCCCGCTGACTGATATCTGCTTAGTGATACTATAATTGAGATGTTTCGATTGAACCCAATGGATCCAATGCAACAACACAAATGGCTACCTACACTCCTTTGCCGCAAAAATCGCTATCTTGACGCGTTATACTTTTGTCAAGTATTCATCGATATCTTTGTCTCACGTCTTCGAGTCTCTGACCTTCCTCCCGGCGGTGGAACTCAGTTTCTTCCTCCGAGGCGCGATTTATACACTGTGGAAGAACAAGAACATCTAGATCTCTATGAATCGACAATTCTGTATAGTGCCGCACTAGCTACGTTTCGCTTGTCAGGAGACTGCGAGGAGTCACAAATGTACATTAAGGCGGCAGTGAAGGCAAACCCCCATGTGATGTTGAGGATTCTACGGAGGTCAGAGAGACCCAGTGAGTGCTCTTTCCTTGCTGTCATGAGATCCGATCTTTAATGTCCAGAGTTTCTCAACTCAAATGCCCGGCCACGTAATTCTCCGGAAGACGCGCAAGATTACCTTTGGCTTTCGCAGGACCTTTGGATGGAAAGAGATGTTTGGGATTGGGTTAATGCGAATCCGGATGCGCAACAGGCGGTGAAGAAGCGCTGCGCACGACCACAGTGTGGTAAAGAAGAAACGAAGCCTGGTGAGTTTCAGCAGTGTAGTGGGTGCCGCGTGGTATGCAATATTCGTGATTCAGCTGAATTTATCAAACTGAACTGTGTTCGTTAGATATCCTACTGCAGCGTTCAATGTCAGAAGGAAGCATGGACGCAACACAAGCCCGGTATGTTGTCGTACCGTCACCTTTCTTCTCACAAATCCTGACTCTAGCCAGATTGCACCAGTGAACAAGAGATCAAAGCCGTCCGAAAGGCGATCGCCAAAGGAAAACCACTCTCTGCTAGTAATAAAATCCCAGTCTTTGCTGCTGAAATTTCAGGGGCTGGAGTCATTGGGTAAGCAACTGCTATCCCCCTGAATTAGCTTTCTTTATGATTTTGCTTACTACTAACCGTTGAAGCTATGACCCTGCTCCGCTTATAATGACCCCAGAACAAGAACGTGAAGAGGCTGAGAGACAGCGGAAGAAGAAGGAGAAAAAGAAAGAGATGAATAAAAAGAAGGAGGAACGGAGGAAGGCAAAAAAGAGGGAGCAGAAGGAGATTGGGCAAATAAAGGCTGATGATGAGGCAGAAGCAACCGATGATTTGGATGAGTTGCAGAATAGCATGGCGGCAGTTTCGATCGACCCCAAATCCAACTCATGATCCTGGTTGATTTCAAAGCCTTTCCGGTTTAGCATCGTTTGCATACATGTATCAATATAACATGGTCAATTACTTATATATATACTGAAACGGGTCTGGGTCGCAGCAGGATCGCAGAGATCGCAGATAAGGAGTGGTCAAAGCAAGGAATCGCAGCTTTAGCGATAAGATATAGATAAATCCCGGTCCGAAGCGCGGGAAGCGACTCGATCGCGTCAATGTGCTCCGTCGCTCGTGCACTCATGTCTCCAAGCTTGCCACCCCGCGCGAGAAAAGCCCCTCTACTTACAGGCCGCCACTGTTTACTGTATTGCAGTTTTCCGTGGTCCTCGGTATTCTGTGGAAATTTCAAATTTGCGCTGCCATTGAGCGTTAATCATTTTCGTTCTTTACACCTTTATCCGCAATTATGAAGACGAAGACCACTACGCCAAAGAAACACGATGGTGACTCAGACTTGCGGGAGATAAAAGGCAATTATCTCTTCTTGCTAGTATCTGCCTGTTTCCTCATGTCCTTCAAGGTGTCGAGTTGATCTGTGAAGATTTCCCTTACTCGAAAGCTAAACCTTACAAAACTACAATTGAGAAGAGCTTGAGTGGATCGCCTGTTGGTTGGAAATTGTTTGGATTTGGAAAGGCAGTCAGCGACATGCACGCAATATTCACATTCGACCGTACGAACGTAAATCGAAGTTCTTTGCTCTCTTCTGGATTTCAAATCTGATCACTGGCTGCAGCTACACATCACAGATTCTGGTTCAAAATCCGGTACATGGTTGAGCTCGAAAGGCGCACTTTTACCACAAAAGGCTTGTCCAGTGAAAGATGGAGATACAGTGGTTTTTGGTGCCAAGGAGGACAAGGTGGACAAGGTAAGTGTCAGGAATGATTCCAGGTATTTACCGACATGTTACTGCTCCAGACTCTTGACGTTATCCGTGTAAAACTCAAAATTCTGCGTCTAGAACCAAAACCGTTGAAACCAATTCTCAAAGTCACAGCACCCAGCACAACAGACGGTAAACTCGATGTACCCAAAAACCCAGCACCAAGATCTGTTACGCCCAATACTTTGAAGCCTCCTGGTGACCCCAAGAAACATCGTCGAACTGTCAGTCTCGAACTTCCGCCCAAGGACCCACCACCTTTTACAGCTCAGGTTAGTCAAATGTCTCTTGATGATTGGAAACACTTCTCAAATTCTTTCTAGAAACCAGCCGCCACGACCAATCTCCAGCTCAAAATTAAGATACCTTGGTCCGATCCTGCCTTACGAGCAGGATTTGGGGTTGATGCTCTTACTGGAGAGTCAATGGCCAGTACCGCCCTGACCCCCCTAGCGTCTCTCAAGATGTCTGGATCACCCAGGCCTAAACAGGCGAAAATATTTGCCGACACTTTGCACTGGGATGGCGTAAAATCTCTGCAGGACCAGTACGGTGTGGACATCGGTGGTACGATCAATATCGCTCCTGCAGCTGTCGCTATAAGCACACAGATCTCCTCGTTATTATCGAAGAATATGTCCACAAGGACTGTTCTCATCCAGTACAGGGTTGAGGGAGAATTTGAGTCAGAATTCATACCTGCTAGTGTAAGGCTGCAGGATGGTCTGGGGCACCTTTCAGAAAATGAATTTCGAGAAAAATATGGTGATTACTATCTCGCAGGCCGGATACGCGGTTATGGATGTCGAATGGTCATAGTTTGCCAGTGAGTTTTATCATGGCTTGTTGCAACTTTTATCGATTGTTCATGGAGGAGTGTAGGGTCGATAGCAAAACCGTCACGAATGAACTGGAAATCGAGGCTAAAACACTTGTTGAAAACTTTTTTAAAGCAGGAGTGAAGCATTCAAAAACCAAGTCTCGTTCAAAGAATTGCAGTATCCTTCATGTCATGATCGAGTCTTATGGATGCACTGCTGATGCCTCATATCTTTCCAACGGTCTCTTGTCCGCAACGGATGCTCTTGCAGCTCTACCAAAGATATTGAAAAACCCTCAGGGAACCTCCCGTTTTGGAATATTGTATCATTATAGGTCTGTTCGTTCTCGTTAACCTTTGGCTCTATACTCATTCCCTCAACTAGTTCTCTCGTGAATTGGAACCTTCCTCAAACTGTCGTCATTCCACAGGAAGTTTTCTACAAGATTCACGAGATGCGTGATATCTACCTCGACCTCCAGACCGACCTCGAACACCCAGCTTTACAATCCGAGGCATACTTCGGGGATAGGGCGCGCGCGCGTTTGGCCATAATCAGTTTTGAACAGAAGCGCAAAAACCTCGTTCGAAACTGGAAACTTGAACGAAAGCCGAAACGATTACAGGATACAGAGCTCTATTCTCAGATGGCTGAGGCGAAATTGAAGACGAACAGACTGATGAGGCGATATGAATTTATTGCTAGGATAAAGGCCATGAAGAGGGAGTGGACTCGCTCTTCTAACCCCGGGATAACCAAGGATACGCGTGAATTTGTATGGGAATGTGGGAAGGTCCAAGGCGGGAAAATTCTGAAGAAACTTGCCAACTACACACGGCTGACGTTCGGTGCTGGGTTTGAGGCTTATGAAGTTGAATGGCAGTCTCCCCTTACTACTTCCCCTAACGCATTCAAGAAGATGATTGGCCAGCCAAAGTCTACCATGAATTTTATCCAGATTGATAGACCAGTGGATGGGAAGAAACGCAGGATCAAAGAGGAAGATGAGAAAAAAGACGGAGGATTCTTTGATTTTAGACTCGTCGATGCGAAGGTGTATGTGATCGGATGGAAGATCTCCTGTGTATGGGAAGGGAAACCCGAGCCTGGACCGCTCATTCAGCTCGACGATGGGGAACCTAATTTCATACTAAGCGATCGGTTTAGTGTGACACTGGATACTTCATATCCTGCGCGGTGGCGCTGTAAAGTGCTGTTTGTATTCCAGTTGAGCTATAACTTTCCGGATCTGAAGCTGGACCAGGTGTGTCTTCATTTATCTATTCCTGAGTCGTTGTTCTGAATACAGCTTATGGTTAGAGAAATCCTGAGCCTGATTTGGATGAACTATATTCGGTACGGGACTGAAGATTTGTAGAGGGCCCCCAGAGGATCTTCCTGCTCCAGTTTGAAGGGCGAAGACAAATCAGTAGAAGCTCGAAGAGTTTGAAGTTAATGAGGAGTATGAGAGGCGAGAACATATTCTTTTTGAGTATAAGATGGATACAGATAGATCGACCCTGGAGTGTGCGTTGTCTTGACAGACTTAATAATTGTAAGTAATACGTAGTAATGTAATCGTGTGCACTGGGCGCTATGGTCGTTTATATGTATCTGACGATTATTCCCGCTCTCTCATACTTGCTGTAAATACCGGGTGTTGTCGTTATAGGCCCTTCTCTCTCAATTATGTATAAGCTCAGGAAAAGTCTCGAGCCGTTTTCATCATTAAACTCCGGATGATCAAAAACAGCTCGAGAGTAACATCTTCATGCTTGATGCTATAAACACCGCCTCCCGCACTCCATGTGCTCCTACGATTTGGCGAGTCGCTTTCTCCGAGTCCTATGACAATACTTAGGCCCATTGTTACTAGTAAAAGGCAAAAAAGATTAGTAACTTTGCACTCCAATCAGACATGTGTCTACTCCACGGAAGGAAACCAAATAAGCCTGAAAGCCTAAAAGTATATGTAGTTTTATTCAGTTGTTTTCACTTGCTTGTGTCTCAAGCTATAAGTGAGCATCCTGTATCCAGCGGTTTACCCAGTGATTCCCAGCGACGTCTCTTGGAGACGCAAGCTGAGGTCCTCATTACCGGCGCGGAATTTGGAGCTCACTGAACGTTGAATCACCGCTGTCTATATATGGCATAGTGGTGTTGCAAAAGTAGAAGACATGGTAAGTTTACACCGAGATAACGACTGCAGTATACTTTGTTCTGTACACCATGCTTCTTTGAGTGACAAATTTTCCGCGCGTTTCATTTTCTTGGCGATGGGATCACCTGAATATCCGAGCTCCCGCTTGCAATAGATCTGATCAATCGTTCGCTCAAAGAAACTAAGTGGTAAATCATGAGTTGCTACGTCGCATCTGCTAGAAACACCCCGAGTCAAGAAAAAAAAACGAAGAGAACTGCAAGCATCTCTCCATATTTTCGAAATTCTTAACGGAAAAAATTAACCACAACTTGACTTCACAAAACGGTGTACATGGTAATGCCCGCTTTGGCACAGCGTGTGAAACTTTGTCGCGGCTCCGACAGCTCGTTCCTGACCACGATCCATTTGGAGGCTTACATTGAAAATCACGCTGGAAGAGACTACATAGAACTCATTTAAAATAATTAATAGGTCCATTGTGGAGCCTCATGACCCCCGGACCTTCTTCCCCATGAAAAACGCATAAAAGATGGCAGGTCCGTCTTTTAGCGTGTTGAGAAGCCTCCCACTCTTTCTCTCTGTTTCGCAACAGGAAAAACTACACAATGGGAAAAGGGGTAAGCAATCTTCTCAGCGGTTCGTATCAATTTTTAAACTTTTCCTTTAGTACAATGCTGCCATCGCTTCGAACCCCGTGGGTCATTTAACATCGGATTAAATCGCGTGCCAACACACTTTGTAGTACATCGTAGGATCATTCGCATGTATTGGAGGTGGTCTCTTCGGTCTGGACATATCGTCCATGTCCGGAGTTCTGACCGTAAGTTTTTTCTATGATGTTTTATCGTTGTTCGTTAATACCTTACTTCCAGAACCCATACTACTTGAGGGAGTTCCATACCGTATGTGTTTATAAAGATAACGAGTATTTTACCTTTGCTTGATTCGTTGCATACTAGCCTAGCTCCTCTGCTCAAGGTGCCATCGTTGCATCGATGGCTGCAGGCTCATTCGTTGGATCGCTCGCCGTCACACAATTGGCTGATCGACTTGGTCGTAAGAAAACTATCATGCTAGCCAGTATTTTTTGGGTCATTGGTTCTATTCTACAATGTGCATCCATTGTATGTATATTCTTTCTTGAACAACAACATGGCCTGCTCACCTACACTGTTTACAAGAACCGAGGAATGCTCGTTGTTGGTCGTATCATCTCCGGTTTCTCTGTTGGTATCTCTTCTGCAGTTGTCCCTATCTATCAAGGTAGGAGCGAGTTTCATTTCCGTTCAAACAATAACCAACGTTTTGTCAGCTGAAATCACTGCCCCAGCTATCCGTGGTCGTATGGTCTCTCTGCAACAATGGTAGGTCGTTTTAACCTCTTTTGGTTGGCAGTGTATATAAACGTATCACAATCTCCAGGTCTATCACATGGGGTATTCTGATACAGGTTAGCCAATTTTTCTCCTTTTGCATATGAACGACGACAAGAGTCCTCCTCTCCTAACCTCGTTAAATTTGACAGTATTTCATACAATTTGGATGCTCCTACATCAATGGCGTTGCATCTTTCCGTCTTCCCTGGGGTCTTCAAATGATCCCCGCCATTATTCTCTTCTTCGGAATGACCTGGTTCCCTGAGAGTCCCCGTTGGCTTATGGACCACGATAGGTATCTCCTCCCCCGCAGATTCCCAGGCCATTGTATTTATGAATCATTTTTTCTTTAGAGATGAGGAAGCATTGGAGATTCTCGCTGACGTTCACGGAAAGGGTGATAAGAATAATCAGCTTGTGCAGCTGGAATTTGAGGAGATCAGGTAAGAAAGAAAGACCTGTTAGTTGAGCTTCGACAGCTAATGATATCTGTATATTCAGGCAACAAGTGGGTGAATTTGTTTAATTCGCCTATGTTTACCAACATTTTTCCTAGGTCGTTTTGGAAAGGTCAGAAGGTGCAAAGTCGTACAAGGATCTCTTGAAAGGCAACACTCCACGGCGTGTCCTGCTCGGTTGCAGTCTGCAAATGTGGTCTCAACTTACTGGAATGAACGTTATGATGTGTGTTATTTATTTTCTTCGAGATATTGAATATACTCTTATCGGTAAATCAGGTACTACATCGTCTACGTTTTCGAAGGATCTGGTTTGACCGGTACTCGAGGCGCGTTGATAGCGGGGTCTGTTAATTATGTTCTCAACGTAGTCGCTACTGTCCCCGCGATCATCTTTATTGACAAATGGGGCCGTCGACCTATGTTAATCCTAGGAACATTGTTTATGGGTACTTTTCTTTATCTCGTCGGAGGACTTCAGGGTCGCTTTGGTCACTGGGATGACTCCAGTCCACGTACGTCTTTAAGCTGTTACAATCCCTAAGTTAAAACGTCTTTACTAGCCGTTTGGGTTATTGTTGGACACGACGCCGCGACCAAGGGTATCATTGTCTGCTCATACCTCGCTGTCTGCAGCTTTGCAGTGACTGTGGGCCCCGTGTCTTGGACATATCCATCAGAGATCGTATGTGTTCTATGTTTACATTGATGATCTTCGCTCAGAACCACGAAAATGTGTAGTATTCAATGAAGACTCGTGGAAAGGCGTGTCGCTTGCTACTGTTCGTTCGCTTCTCTTCATCTTACGAAGCTACCTTCGTACTTACACTGTTCCCCACAATAGGCCACGTTTGTTTCCCTAGGTTTTCAAAGCAAAGCCATAGTACTGACATTCCCCTCCCTCCCATCTTCTAGTAACTGGTATGTTTCTTCTTGAGTTTCGAAGCTAGGTCAATGTTTACATCTCCTTATAAGGGCATTCAACTTCGCGCTAGGATGGGCTACTCCTCCTGGTTTCGCTAACATCGCCTGGTTCGTTGAACTCTTGATGTTGTCGCACTTCCACTCATCTTACGGCGGTTTTACAGGAAGACGTATTTTGTCTTTGGAACGTTCAACTTTGCTGCTGCCATTCATTTCTTCTTCATGTTCCCCGAAACTGTTGGCCGAAGTCTAGAGGAGGTTGAGGACATCTTCAATGAAGGTCATACATTCGCTCCATGGAAGATAGGAAAAGACGTTGGTAAGAAGACGCTGGCCGAGATTTCCCAGGATAAGAAAAACGTGAGTAATGTGATCTTGTAATTGTTTGGGTTGAAAATGAAAATGGTGATCTTCTAGGGATCTATCGATGAGAAGGAGCATGTTTGAGAGAGGGCTTTTTGATATGTTCAATTATGGAATGCTCAATTTACGTACGTTTTGGGAGTCCATGTAGTTTACGGCTGAGAAGTTTCTACTTTTTTCTTTGACGATCCGTCCATTGAGACTCAATTACCACAAATAGCAATCCATTGGAAAAGTAGAGTGTAATAGTGACGAAACGATATAGCAAATCAGGCCGATATTTCAAGCTTTGACCTTAACGGATCAACGGATCTACCTACAAGATCATTCGATAGCGCTAAACGCAGAGAAGACGTGGCGTAACGCAGGAGAAAGAAAGTTAGAGGAAATCGGCAAGTTTTAATGGGCTCAATGAATCATACGAATCGAATGTGTGTAAGTGGTGTCTGAGCCATAGACTCCCACGTGACAGCAATGGGCAAACACTTTCGCACCAGTTCGACCAGTTATCGTCAATAAGCTCAATAGTCGTTCCTACGCCACTCAAAAGGACCGAATGTTGCTGCCGTATCCGTTACATCGGAGCCCCGCTGTATACTCCCGTCCTTGTGTCAGCTGGATCATCGTTCTAAGTATATCTTTCCGGTCTCACAGTGGCAGATAAAACAGATAAACTCTTCGGTAAATTCTCATTACCTTGAACTACACTCAAGTTACAACATGACCGTCCAAAAAAGCCAGCTGAACATCGTCATGGTGTGTTCTTGCTTTCTATGAATTCCGATGAGGGCCGTCTCAATAGTACTCGCTAGGGCGCTATGACCTTTGGAGAAAAAGATACAATGGGGGCTCGGGTACACGATCCAAAGGATGTCGAGGCGATTCTTGATGTATTTCTGGCGCATGGACATTCCGAAGTGGGCCTATTTGACCTCTTGCGAAATTATGCCTGACCTTTGAACAAAGATCGATACTTCACGCACCTACTGTGCAGGAACCAGTGAAGAAATGCTTGGGAAAATTGACTGGAAATCCAAAGGATTAAAGCTGGAGACGAAGCTCATCGCGAGGCATGTAAGTATATATATTTCTTTTTGCCTCGATCCTATGTAACCTTCTTTCCCAGACCAAACCAAGTACTACATTGGAAGAACAATTCGCAAATCAGCTTTCCTCAGAGGATATATCGCACACATATGATGATATGAAAAAGCACATCCTCAGGTCACTAAAAGCCCTCAACGCGGAGCAGTTGGAAATGTGGTATCTTCATACCCCCGATCGGCACACAGACTATAATATCACCATGAAAGCTGTTAATGACCTTTACAAGGAAGGATACTTCAAGAAATTTGCGATTAGTAACTACATGGCGTTAGTGTTTCCTTAACCTTCTATCTTCTACTCTCTTCCATCCACAGTATGCTTATTGTATTTTTCCCCCTAGTTGGGAAGTAGCAGAAATTGCCGGAATCTGTAAAGCTAACGGGTACATCATGCCCTCTGCATATCAAGGAATCTATAACGCTATCCACCGTAAAGCGGAGCCCGAACTTTTTCCCTGTTTGAGAAAGTTTGGAATAAGTTTCTACGAGTTTAATCCTTGTGAGTGAGACTTACGGTTTCTTTGATATATCAACTTGAGTGATGTGTTATGCAGTGGGAGGAGGGTTTTTTACAGGACGCTACACATCGCTTGAGGACCAAGTTGAACCAGGCTCGAGGTTTGATGCAAACAAAGCACAGGGACAGGTCAGTGAACAGTTTTCACCAACGCTGAATTAAATCCAGCATCCTCCTTTACTGTGTAGAATTACCGCCGTCGGTATTGGAACGAACCTCATTTTAAAGCTATGGCATCCATTCAAACTGTAGCTGATAAGCACAACCTCACCATGGCGGAAATTGCCTTGCGCTGGGTATCGCACCATAGTCTGATGAAGAGAGAATACGGTGATGCGATTCTGATTGGAGCGTCTAGTCTGGACCATATCAAGCAGGTACGCGTGGTCACTTTTTGCAGTTTTTTAGATCTGTTGCTGACAAATGCTTCCTGTTTCGCCTCTCGTCGGGCAGAATATGGTTGATTTGGAGAAAGGGCCTCTTCGTGAGTCTACTCATTAAAGTATCACTGCTTTGACTCACGCGCGGATAGCGGATGAGGTTGTCAAAGTCCTTGACGATGCTTGGGAGACAGTCAAGCCATATGCATCGAAGTACCACCATTAGACAGTAAATCGAAATGGCAGATATGTACATTACGAAGCAGTTGTAAGGTCAATCTATCGGAGATTTGGATAGAGACATTTGTGGTAGTGCCTTGACCATCTTTGGTTAGGTTTTGAAACCAAACACACGCTCTACGACTTCCATACGAGCATTAGCAGGAATGTTGATTGCTGTAGAGCTAACGCTGTAGCCGCTGAGTGACAGGGACGGACCATAGAACAACACATCTGATCTCGATATCACACAAAATATTTCACTGAAGACCGAGGCCCTAGCAAATGACTGCTTGGCTGGCGGCGAGACAATTTAGACCATTTGAGAATTATATTGCGCCAGTAACGGTCCAAGCGTGTCTATATTTTAGCCTTCATCCTACAGATCCTATACAGCGGCAGTCTTCTTCTTAGGGTCTGACTCTTGAGCCGGGTCAAGGGTAACCTAAAAAAACAACAAATTAAGCAAAACCAGTATCGAAAAATACAGCGAAGAATCATACCTGGTTTCCACCTTTTCCATTCTCCCAGACTTGGTATCTCAGAGCAGTAATGCCTCTCTTTTCTGAAGCGAGCCTCTGTTCCTCCTTCAGCGATTTACGCACCGCACTTGCAGTGATCTGACTGTATTTGTTGAATCTGTAGATATGAAAGCAGAATTAGCATTAGAAACTTGCAAGATAAACAAGAGTTCGTACGTGAAAACGCCTCTCCAGGTAACTGCGCTCATTGTGGTTGACAAGAATTCCGGTTCAACCCGGCTAAGCGCTGGGATAAACTTGGGCGCTTCCCTGCCGTGTTGAACATTTAGTACCGCGTTCACGGTTGTGACTGCTCCGTGTTGACTCCGTCCTTAACTATGCTATCGCACTTGGTTTACATGATCATGATTTGTTCGAACTGGTCCGAGTCGAATCCGTCTCACAACATTAGACTATAAAGCAATCGAATTCGTCAACCACTCGTCAATTCTCCAGCCAACAAAACCAACTCAAGATGTCTAGTCAGCCAGTCCAGAAAAGCCAGCTAAATGTTGTCTTGGGAGCTATGACTTTTGGACGGGAAAATACAATGGGGGCCCGAGTTCATGACGTGAAAGATATCGAGTCCATTCTCGATGCATTTGTCGCACATGGGCATACCGAGGTGAGGGTGAGATCTAATCGTCACAATCCGCTAACCGGTTTCTCCAAGGTTGATACCTCTCGTACTTACTGTCTAGGAACCAGCGAAGAATATCTAGGACAGATCGACTGGAAATCTAAAGGCATCAAGATGGAAACCAAGCTAATTGCGATGAATGTACGTGCTTTACTGCTTCACTTACGTCCCCGACTTACTTTGCCCCCTTTACATAGATCGATTTTGAAACGGCCCCAGCAACGTACGTTGCGTTCATGAAACAGCTTTCGGATGAAAAGATTACGCATACATATGAGGTTTTTCGATTCTCCAAGTTTTAGTTTCGATAACTTTCTCAATCTGATGTACATAGGATATGAAGAAGCACATCCTCAGGTCTCTAAAGGCTCTCAAGACCGAGTACGCGCATCCTCTTTCGTCAATCTGCGGATTTCTAACTGTTTAGCGTTACTATATAGTCAATTAGAGATGTGGTATGTACTAAGAATTGATTTTCGAACCCTGCTGATGAGCGACTTGCAGGTATTTGCACTCTCCCGACCGTAAAACCGATTATGCCGTCACCATGAAAGCCGTTAATGATCTCTATAAGGAGGGCTATTTCAAGAAATTTGGTATTAGTAACTATATGGCGTGAGTACTTCAATTTTTTCTCTTCTCTTTAGTTGATATAACCTCGACTTTTTCGCAGATGGGAAGTCGCTGAAATAGTGCAGATTTGCATAGCGAATGAGTTTATCCGTCCCTCAGTGTACCAGGGGATATATAACGCCATTCATCGTAACGCGGAACCAGAACTTTTCCCTTGCTTGAGGAAATACGGAATCAGTTTTTACGAGTTCAACCCATGTATGTGTTTTTAGCTTGTGGTAATTTGCTCTGATTTCATTAATTTGCTCTTCAAGTGGGTGGTGGATTTTTCACTGGTCGATACACCTCCCTCGAGGATCAGGTTGAGCCTGGATCTAGATTTGATGCGGGTCTACCCCAGGGCCAAATCAGGTTTTTCTTTACAAACTCTGCTGTCGCTCCGTACTCACTCTTGTTCTCTTTCTACCAGATCTACCGTGGAAGATACTGGAATGAGCCTCACTTCCAGGCCCTCACGTCTGTCCAAGCTGTAGCCAACGCCCATAACCTCACGATGGCCGAAATTGCCTTACGCTGGGTATCGCACCATAGCCTGATAACTCACGAACATGGAGATTCCATCCTTATTGGCACTTCGAATTTAAAACATATTGAACAGGTACCCATAGTTCTCTGTTTTCGTTAACGACGATTTCTAATTTGTGCCATTCAGAATCTGGTTGATTTAGAGAAAGGACCGCTTCGTGAGCAACGCTTCTTGCACTTTTCACAGCTGAGGGCTAAAAAATATTTGCATCTATAGCTGACGAGGTTGTCGAAGCTCTCGACGCTGCTTGGCAGTCTGTCAAACCTTACTCCTCAACATATCATCATTAAATAGTACTTAAGTGGTGTGGCTTTGCATTCTACCTTTTCCGATTTTGGCACGAAGTGAAAGGTCTGTGGGTGATTTCCCAAAATTACGGGCTTTATAGATTTATTTTAGTCGTTCTTCGTCTCTACTTCTTCATTACTCGATCCTCCATTGCTTGCTAAATGTTACCTCTGCCCCTCTGAGCTAATCAATTACTAAACTACGGCCGTCGGTCATAGTCCCTGGCGAGGAAAAGTCTTAGTCTTGGACTACCTAATAAGATACTGGCCGCTGCCTTTTCAGGCTCTGCTCTCTTGAATCTCGCGATGCCAACATAAACACCACGCCTCTGACTTGAGAAAAAAAAATACAGCAGCTAAAAATAGCTCGAAGCCTGAGGCTTGTCGCGTAGTTCCTACTAACTAGTGTAGTGTAGATTGCCGCTGACCAGGGTATCTTGAACCTCTTCCACAGTGGCCTTGGTTGCCAAAAGAGTGAGAAAATCTACGCCGAGCAATAATCCACTGTCAAACTTCTACAGTCGCGAAATAGCAGTTAGGGGTCGCTAAGGACACCTAGATAGCAGGAAGAGTTGCGTCAGGAGAGATCACACCTTGGCATCTCTTTCTTCTTCCGCTTTTGACTAAGAAGCCAAGCGGACTCGGGTGCAGCAGTGGTGGTCAAGTGGTGGTTCGAATTTTCGGGAGCTTTTCCTGATAGGTCATAAAGGCAGTTGAAGACGACGAGGGCCTTGCAGAGCGGAGAACACCACCCGTCGTGGGCGGTTCCCCTCCCTCCCGTGGTTTGAACCGTCCTTCTGCGGTAGAGCCTTTCCCGCAGCTCTACCAGCTCCACGACCCGCTGGAAACAGCACTCCCCCCTACTAACATGAGCGAAACAGAGTAATATCAGCATCGGTTCAGCGGAGTCTGATGATCCGCAGCAGCAACCATGTGTGTTTGTTGATGAGCTGGTATGTAGTTGTTCCGAGACGCACAATCTCTTTCTTCATTGTTCAAGTAAGGCTCGGCATCATTCTCAACCGTAGATGGGGGCAACAGATGATACCCGTCCAGGAGATCTGTAATGAGCGATCTCGCAACAAGTTTATGGAGAAAGGGTTATGAGTGTTATGAGGAGACCGAAAGACCTTGTGGGTCATTAAATTGGGGCGGTAAAGAAAGGAGCTGTGACACCGGGATGCCTAGCTTAACTGCATTTCCAGTAATGGCTACCACGCCTTTGATCTTGATGGTAGACAGCTTGTTGCCTTGACCGGGTGGAATCCTAATAATAGCGTACATCTGTTCTTGTGCCGGGAAAGATATTGGATTGGGGTAGTAGTTTGTTGAACTGTCAGTGAGGAAGTACTATGGGTTGGGTGCAAGCGAGTTAGTCTTCTTTCAATTTTCCGTCAGGGGTCAATAAAGTCGGTAGCACTTGGTCATCATTTTCAAGACCATCGATCATCTCGAAAACAAGGTCCTAGTTCTTATCCTCCTTGTCATCCCTGTTTTCGGTCCCAAGAAGCGTGATGCCTGTCAGAGGATGGCTCCTCGCAGCCCTGACAAATCTAAGGAGCACATTTGCCAAACCACCAGTCCGGCCTGCCGGACATATACAGCCATTCCCTCCGCGAGGAGGTGTTGATACCCACAGTAAATACCCGGATGAAAGGATGCGGACTTTTCGAGACTCGATGCAACGAGGGCGCGCGGTTTGGCTGCAGGAGACACAAGTTTGAACATCCTAACCACAGAGCAAAAAGACCGCAGGCGGGACAATCAAACGATTCTGGTGTTGAAGAACCTGTCTTAGTACATTCGTACATGGTAAGTACTACCAAAAGACAAAACAGTTGAAAATTACTTTAAATTTACTCGTATGTTCTGTCGTGTCTTCTAGACTTACTTGGGAATGACTACTAGAGTTCCACATTTTCGTTGCTGTTAGATCCAAAGGACATTGTAGGTGGTGTCTGGTTGGTAATCCACAAAGACGTACAACGAAAACTTCTTGCACAAGCTTCATCCTTTTGCCCTGTATATTTCCGCTACTCACAACAAGTATGTGCTCCGTACTACCCTGAACGTCTCACAGGGTAGACCGAGGCACAAACGTAAAAGCCATTGCAGTCGTCTCATGGTTCGGGTATGTATGCCGCTCAACGAAACATCAAGTCTAGCAGCGGTGACTACGAGGACAACATCTTGGGTAAGAAAGCCTGAACGGTCCGTGACAGCATTAGCGAAGTGAGAGCTCCATCTCCGGGCATGTAAAGCCATCCCTGAGGCCAGACCCAACTGCCGTTGGATGTCTAGATGGACATGGGATTGACGGCGCCTGACTGCTGAACGATGGCGGTCATATCGAATGGTTGAGGCGTCATCGTGGCGCTGGCGCTGTTGAATGCCGGAGGAGCCTGACCGTATCTCTGAGCATATGTGTGAAGGATTATGAATTTAATTTGGTCTTTTTTCTCGTCATCTATGAGAGGTCGATTATAATGCAAATTTATTGTTACAGTTTCCGATGGCTGGATGTTCCAACAACGATAAAATACTGCTCCAAAACTTGTCAATAATTGTAGCAGACGATCGAATCATCAATAAATACCGTCTACTGTCTCTCGCTGACTAACTGTCTTTCCGGCATTAACAGCCTGCTCAGTCTTTTCCTTTTCCTTGACAGCGCCTTCAAGCTACGACCTTGGTTCCGTCCTCCCTGACCATCTCACACACGCAGGAGCATCGTACATACCGATGTGTTTAGTTGATTGGAGAAATTCTGGGTGTATGCCATCCGCGCCGAACAGTCGTCAAGTACCAAGTGATTAATGCACATGCACTTCTTTATTCTATTCGTCATGGAAAACCTCGGTTCTGACCATTGGTCCTTGAAGATATCGTGGACATCACCGTGAAAACGGTTTTGACATCGCGGGACAGATGCGAGTCAAGAGCCAACTTGAGTGCTGGGACTAATGCGTGATGTTGAACAGGATGTTTCATATCTTTTGACGACACGGTACCGGTCGTTCTCCCGAAAAACTAGAAAGTAAGTAGACTAAGTAGCTCGCTTAGCTGCACAGTGCAAAGCAGCAAAAGGTTTCGGTAATCACGTGAACGACGAGCGTCAACTTTCACAAGCTTGACGCTCGTCGGTCGTTACTTATGCCGATCTTCTTCCCGTTGTTCAATGCGATGTAAATTTCTTTGCCGTTTGTGCAGGATGAACACATGGAATTCCACATACTAAGATTAAGTTTTGATAGTTGGCAGCAGGCATAAGCACAGGACGCCTCTCTTGCAGAAAGAATATAGGCTAGTATAGGTCCAGGCAACACGACCCACCGTGATGTACGTTGCTGAAGTAGGATATGATCTGTTTTTAACTGTGAAGTAACTCTAAGTACCGAGACATGAGAGAGGCACAGGCCCTCTGCTCTACATCGAGAACCAGAGTTCATAATTTTAATCAAGAATATACAATACCAGTGATCCTAAAAGAAAGCACTGAAAACTAATTCTCCAACCGCTGGACGTACGCCGCTGCAGTTCCGGAAACACGCCACTTCATGTGCATTGACCAGAGTCCACAAGACATGGTCGTGTGCTAGGCCAAGGTAGCGGTGGCTACGGATGCGATTCAGATGAAGTTCAACGAAAGGTAGTGGATGTATGAGTGACAGAACTGGTGTTCCAAGTTTTTGGTCATTGTAAATGAAGAGCGAATGAAATTCCATAGGAAAAAGAGAAAGAACTGGCAGTTCACTTATCTTCTTATCGTGTATTTGCGCGTAGCGTTGGGAACAATGGCCTAGAGCGAACAAGAGGTGGTCAGCCGACAGAAAACCTACCCTACCTTCGGAGACTTAGATCTATAACAGCAACTTAAGAGCGCCTGGGGTAGGTACACATTCATTGCCCCTCAACTGCAAGGCAACGAACATCTATCCTCCAATTGAGATTACAGCAACTGCGGAACAATCGAAGCCCACTGAGCGTCATGCGTGAATCTGTCAATTAAAACAGGAAGGAAAGCTAGGGGTAGAGAACCGACTTTCGTCCGATTCATCTACATGAAAACCTTTTTGTTCTGAAAGCCATCCATGATCAGAACAACCTCTTCGCCTTCTCACCTCTCCTCAATGGTCGTGCCCCCGAGATCCGTGACAGCGACATGGTCCAGGTCTTTTTCGATAAGATTCAACGAGAACCATTAAGTGGGGTTCGAGCTCACACCGTCAATCCATTTTTTACCTTCTAAAACTTTTTCTTTGCCGATCCATCTCGTCTAGTCACTTACTATTCGCTTGGCTATGTCTGTAAGCACACACCAAACGATCTCATCAAACCATTACAAGGAAGAGGTGTCGGTGTAAATTTGGGAGCGTCCTGCCGGATCCGAATCGGAGGTATGGGTGGACTCGGATGGTTCTGCCAAGTTCCATTTCTGCGTTAGAGAATGGAGACACGGCACCACCCGTTTTTGAACGAGACAGACGTGGAAGGATTTGGTATTGTGTCGGACGAAAATCCGACTCCTCAGACGAGTCAGAGATGCACTCCAATATGCATATACGCGGCAGCTTGTGGCCATCGGAGGTAGATTTGAAGCAACAACTTCCGGTGCAGGATCCATATCCTGCCAAAGGAATTATTTTAGGATTAGCTCGATACAATAGCATGGGAAAATTGAGACAGGTAGACTGGCTGGTCGTGACAACGGCCCAGTTCCAACGCCCGGCTGTCCCGCGAACAATACGATGAGTGGATTACATGCCGAACGTTGGCGAAGTATATAAACGCTCCGTCATCAATGTCGGGAGGTTCGGTGTGGCGTTATCTGTGCCTAAACGGACGACATTCAAGGATCGCAGTTGACTAAAGCGAAAGAATTCGAAATTAAAGATGCCAACTCCAAGTGTGCGCCTTCCATGCCCGAAAGAGACTACTTACCATCGTCTGTGATGTATACAATTAATCTAGAGCCAGAATATCAATTGAAAATTTCCAAGAGATTTAAAGAAGCTTGTTTTTTGTTTTGAGTGGCGTGAAACCATGGTGCCGGCTGAGTGGGGTAGACGTTGGTAGACGTTGGTCCACACTTGATTGTATTCATTAATTCAAGGTGAATGAACGAATGAACGATGTACTCACCTTGTTTCCTTTACCGAATGACATCGACACTAGTAGACATATCGAAGGAGAGGTGTATTGGGAAGAATAAAGGAGTTGGCTTATGGTTAGGCATTGTACGTCGACGTACAATAAATACGTAGCGAGCTGGAGCCCATACACTCCTTGATTGAGCCCCGAGCAATATGCTGCGTACTATGCCCAGTTGTTTGCGAGGGTCGAGATAGCAAAGCTTCCTACGTCACTTTCTACGTCACTGGTTTTAAGAATATACAACGATCCATTCCTTGGAAAAGGTGAATCGGACGTCTGAATGTATGCGCTGAAATTTAGTGGTGACACAACTTTGGGAAATTCAGAATTCGAATATGCCCTCGGCAGTGTAAAAGGTGCGCTAAAAGTTGCCGAACTCAATGTACGGCATGATAAGATTACTATATCGCAGAAAGATTATGCTTTCAGTTGTTCTTTCCTTTTTTAACAGATAATTTGCCCAGAGTTTTTTGCCACTGATTTGAAAGAAGATGTGGTAACCCTATTTTGGGGCTGGACGATAACCGGGTTGTAATTAACCGACGGAGATAACTTACCACTAGTATTTCATGTTTGACAGCTGCTTCACAGCATTCAAAAAAGCCTCTAGTCAATATTTCCGTCCAACTATAATATTAGCCTCAGCCTTAGGATTCGAAGATGTGATGGTTTGAACGAAACAGTGTACCTTGCGATCGCGATTCACACATGAAACCGGACTTTCCGGAGGCAGCTAACTAAGTACGACCTATCCTGAATTAATGTCTATGTACTTACTAGACGGGACAAAAACCTCTATAAGTAGCGGGGCCTAGACATGGAAGACACAATCGACAACGCGTCTCATCCCCCCGTTAACCATGGACGTCAAACAGAACCCAGTGCTCCCACAAAACACCATTATAATACGCCCATTCTGCCCTGCGGATACTCCGCAAGTTCGCGACGTGTACTTCACTGGACTGGTCACTGGAGGTGAGGACAATCTTTTACTTCGCATCGCTCATGCTCACTATACCCCTCAGCCGACTCCGCCGGCCACATTGCCCTTGTGCGGGCATTCTTACATTGGACTCCGATGTATCTTGCCTACTTGTTATCAATTACCGGAGGAGTGGCTCTATTCCTTCCTCAACAACATATACGACTGTTCGGGCTGGCCCTCGTTCTTCTATCGTGCAGCTTTATGCTGTTTGAATACTACCGGATTCGAACAACCTTCTTGGGGTATTATCAAGATGGACTCCTCCATGACATGGCCGACATTTCTCAGTATTATGGGCTGAATCAGGAGAAAGATGGCCCGATACGATCTTTTTGGGTCGCTGAGATACCCTCAGAACAAGGCTATAAAATTGTGGGATGTGTCGCTCTCGGTAAGCAAATAATTGGTTTTGAATTAAACAAGGGGCTGATGGTATTTGATCATAGATTGCCCGCCAAAGAGTGATGGACCTATGACCGGTGAGCTGAGACGCTTGTTCGTCTTGCCAGCGTACCGGAAACGAGGGATCGGAACCAAGCTGATACGGGCATTGATCTGCTACGCAAAGCAGAGAGGGGTCCCCACGTTAAAATTGGAGACTACCAACTATCAGTCTGTCGCTAGGGAGATGTATACCAGGCTGGGTTGGCGCCACAACTCTACTCGAGACAGCGATTTCGAAGCTGGAGGATTGAGAATGAATTTTATTGAATACCAGATGCAACTGTAAACGGATACTTCATCGATATCTTCGGACACTACCTACGTCAATGGCGTTTTACATAGTATATAATTTGTACAGCTGTATAATATGTTAATATCACTGTATATGCATCTTTCGCTCTTTGGTAGTATTCGGCTTGACCGGGCCGCCGACGCAATCTTCTCTTGTTGCGTCCATATCCTTCCATGCTCTGCAACAAGAACACGGTTCTTGTCGGCGCAAACGTAGTTCTAGTTCCATACCAGGTGTCTCATGTTCCGGTGAGTCAATCGCATTTCTTGATCCGATTCGAACTCAAGTTTTCTGTTTCGGTATTTGTTGTAGCGATATCACGCTTGGATGGAGGATGAGGAACTTCGCAGATTAACTGCTAGCGAACCTCTAACGTTAGAGCAAGAGTATGAGATGCAACGTAAGAAGAGATCAAGATCAGGATCCGAGCCAGACTAACTGGATGATCGCCTTGGATGTAGAAAAATGGCAGACGGACGAGGATAAGTTGACTTTTATCATCGTAGCCCGTGAAGCCGATGTGTATATTCCGGACAGTACTCAAGTTGCCCCTACGGATCCTCGAGTCTCCTCCCTCCCCATGGTTGGGGATGTCAATATATTCTTCTCCGGAAACGTGGGCACATCCGATGTTACAATTTCCGGTGACCAGGAGTTTAGCGCGGAAGCTGAGATTATGATTGCGGGTATGTATGTATATTCGAGTGTGCCCAGATTATGGCTGACGGTAAAGGAATACCGTCAGAGTCCTCGTGTCGCAGGAGGGGATATGCTACCGAAGCACTACGTCTCGTTTTCCAATATGTTACAGGTTGTCCTGCAGCGTACTTCACGGAACATCCTCGGACGCAGGCAGAAACCCAGCACAATCAAGTCAAAATGCCTCATACAATACCTCCCAGGTCGCTAATTACACGGATTTCAGACACCAATACGCCCAGCATCAAGTTGTTCGAAAACTTAGGCTTTCGAGTTACTAAGCATGTCAAGGTCTTCGACGAAGTAGAGATGAGATGGGGTGCTACTATGTAGAAATCTATGTATCTTCTTTCCAAGTCTTGCTGAGTATAATGGTTGACTCTTCAGAGTGAAACAACATCAATTATCAAGATCTGGATACTGGCTATGTATAATCGTCCTCTCCTTATCAGGAGAGGGACACACAGATTTCCGACATCGTCTGAGATTTGTGGGGACTGGCGTACATCGCGGGCTCGGAATGAGACCGTTCGTAACCTTTCCTTGTTTTTTTTCTGGGGATAAGTCGCACAGCAGCTGAACCCATAGTTTAAATGCGACTTGAATCCAAAAGGATATATATTATTATAATAAACCCATAAGATCACTTATTGGTAAGCTTCTTGCGGGTCTACTCCTACACACTCCTACCCGTTAAGCTATGAATTATACGAGGATGGTGAGTGGTCCGTGGTTTCTGTTTGTGAGAATTTTGTGGTTTCATCGCCTGATCCTCGACGGGTTGTTAGTTCCCGCAAGGAAAAGCCGGCTACCTATTCCTATGTCTAAATATTGAGGTTCGCCAAAATCAGACTCACGATATCTGCTGGGCAAGCACCTGTAAGCCCACCTGTAGCCCGGAGATTTACGAAAAGATGATGCAATCTCGGTTTTCTATCGCCACCCGTGAACAAAACATTTTCAACCTGAAGGAGATGCGGAACGATCAACCTTTGGGAAAGCCTGCAAATCCGCAAACAGAAGATCAATCACTTGGGCCAGAAGAATAGTCAGAAGAATAGCCGAGGATGAAATAGATAGAGATGACAGGCAAAGGCAAGAAAAATTCCATGGTTGTTAGGAGTCGTAATGACTCATATGTCACAAAGGAAGTGTTAGCGTGACAAAAGTCACGCTCTCAAAGTTGCACTCGTCGCTCGACGCTAGTCATGGGTGCTAGCAGCAGAGTCGCAGTGGCTGTCTTCGCTTCGTACTTCATCATCATCATTGTAACATTCTGGATTCTGCTTCGAAGCATTCTTCAAAGCTATATTTTACAAAGACTATCTTCGCATCGAAAACGAGCTGCCCTCTTCATTTTTCTTGCGACTAGTGCGTTTGCTCACACTTGGTATTGTGAGTAATGTAGTCAAGTATCGTGTCATCTGTATTGATTCCATAAAGAGATATGTTCAGATTTATGGAGGTCTGTCTTTCTCGACATCAGTTGATGTTAAAAACTGATTTCCCTTAGTGGAGTTTCAAAGATTATGAGTCGAAAGGAGAAACTAGAGATTTTTTAATGGAACGCATCAATAACTGGCTTGTGCACACGGCACTGTTCGAACAAGCCTGGTACACCGTCTGCTCCACGTACTTCAGATGGTGGTTGAGTGAGCAGGTTTGTAACGACGCTATCGTATTTGGTTTGATTTACATTTCGTTAATATGGCAGCTCTGTTCATATACTGTTGGTGCCTGGACCCTGTTTGTTTTTGTGGAAGGTAATGTCTCGTATGTGAGGGGACTATTGCTTTTACTGAACCATTCCATCCATTAGGCAGACGGCGCCAGATCAGCCATGTTTGGCTTTACATGCTTCTTGGACAACTGGTTGCGATATCCGTTGCATCGAATCTTTTCTATGCCGCCTTATCTCTGTCTACAGCGCGCTCTGTCAAGAAGGTCACGTTTGTGAGCCCGGTTCTCTGGCTAAGCATATTGCTTTCTTTGTGCACTGTCGCGTACACACCATTTACCGATGAGCGTACCTTTCTGCCGAATCTCGTGACTATGCACATACTGGCGGTTTTGCCGCTACTATGTGGGTCGTATCTAGATACCCCAACTCCTGGGCGCTTTTCACTGAAGTTCCGGACCCTTCATCTTCTGGTCTTCTTGATGACGATCTCTATTCATATCCGGAACTCCAGAGTTCTATCACTTGAGATCCAAAAACCTTTCCTAGACGGTCTATGGGACACGCTTTTCTCCCATCCGGCGCAGTCATCTATAGGCTTTGATGTTATATGGACAAGTGTCTCATTTATGGTGTGGGCTATGTTCTCCAATACAGCGCCAATCGGTCGTCGCATTCCATTATCGTTACTGACCCCACTAGTTTCTGTGGGTGTTGTGGCTCCGCTGCTAGCCTTTCTGGATGATTGCGATGAAGAACACTCTTTGAGAGCAAATCGGCGCCATTGATGCACATGTGTTTCTGTAGCGTTGCTCAATGAAATGTATCCGTTTTCAGCACAACAGTTTCCTCATTTTGCGCCATTCTACGGTGTGAATCGCCATTATTATCTTGCGGTAACATATCTTTCGCTAGGAGGCGCAGATGACCAGTTCTTAAGATATCTTACTTTCACAGTATTGCGCTTTGTCGTGCCTATATTGCATGCTATGGTGATGATGATGAGAAACTCACTGGCGTTATAAGCTTTTGCGCTTGGGTTGTACAGCTGTAAAATCGATCCATGGCTCCCTCTGTTGCAGATCTAAAGAGCCAGGAACCAACCTCTCAAGCTCATGCCGAGCTGAAGGCAAAGGTATGTGGTCAATATGCATTCATTTCTCTGCCTTCTGATACAATAGTAGCTATCCGGTGCATCATACCCGTTCTACTATCCCTCCTTTGATGTCAACGAGAAATTCCCTCCGACTGAACTCTTCGGTGAGTAGTAATCCATTTGGTGAAATTAAAGAATAAGGATGTTTATTGGCTATCCACACATTTCACAGACCATAGCGATTCGGGGCTGCGAGCCGATGCTTCTAAACCCAACCTCTTGAATGCCAATACCATTACGCGAGACCTCAGCCCTTACCTGGGTACAGAGATTACTGGTATCCAGATTTCCCAATTAAGTCAAGAGGGTCTCGACGAACTTGCACTTTACGCTGCGGAACGTAAGGTTCTCCTCTTCAGGGATCAAGACTTCAAAGAGTTGGGGCCCGAGAGACAGATTGAAATAGCCAGGTACTTGGCAAACCTCTTACGGCGTTTGGCTGTTACTACAGAAGCGTACGGCTTAACCTTCCTTGGTTTTATGCAGGCACTTTGGACCCATTCAGAGGCACCCGACTTCTGGTAATGTTAAGGTGTGGAGCAGCCACATTCAGCCCTGATGCGTTTTGACCTTTTTGACAAAACTAGGGTTTTCCCGAATTCCATGTCGGTAAGAATGACACTTATGACAATCTATACATACCTACACTCATTCCGTGTGTTAGTCTATCGCGATGCCGAACATGATCGTTTCCGCGAGTATAGTGGTCGAGACCGAGCCAGCGGCGTAAGCTGGCATTCGGACGTTGTGAGTTTGACCACAATACTGGGGGAGCCCAATTTCTGACATTTATCCGAAATTATCCATCACATAGTCGTACGAGAAACAGGTATGTAAGTTCATATCCGCATATTCTTCTTTCCCTGAACTTTTTGTTCTCTTTAGCCGCCTAGTACTACATTCTTCTTCATTTTGGACCAGGTACGAGAGCTTATCAGCAGGTCGATTAGGCATATTTTCTGACTTTTTTGGTCACTTGTTTACGTTCTAGCCTGACTCAGGAGGTGAGGCCAGTCATTGCACCGTCCTGCCAATAATTATCATTTACGCTGGCCACTGCAAGGTGACACGCTCTTTCTATCGCAGGTGGAAGCTTATAAGCGGCTATCCCCGGAGTTCCGGAAGCGTCTCGAGGGTTTACGTGCTCTACACTCTGCAGTTCGTCAGGCCGATTTTTCAAGGGAACGTGGAGGACCTGTGCGCAGAGAGCCCGTGGAAACCGAGGTCAGACTCCTTGGCTTTCATTTGTGAAAGGAATGCTAAATCACGTATCAAAACATCTAGCATCCTGTAGTTCGTCAACATCCCGTAACTGGGGAGAAAGCCCTCTACGTGAACCAAGGCTTCACGCGGCGTATCGTAGGATATAAACAAGAAGAATCGGACAACCTCTTGAATTTTCTTTACGATCACATTGCCAAAGGCGCAGATTTCCAGATCAGAGCTACATACACACCAGGAACAGTAGTAGTTTGGGTGAGTCCTATATGCTAACTCCTAGGACCGAAAGCTTAACGCAGTTATTTTTCTTTCTCCAGGACAATCGGGTCACAGCTCACTCTGCAACTGTTGATTTCGAGAATACTTTCCGAAGGCACGCGGTAAGGCTTACTCCTCAAGCCGAAGTTCCCATTCCTGCGTGAACGATCCAGCTCAAGTCCTCGGTTGAAACAAAGTGTACAGTATATAAATGTAAATTCTCAGTGCCATTTTGTACGGAAAGGGATGTTTAGACCGTGTAGAACGTATCAACTACAATCCGACTACAATCCGACCACATACTTTTCCCACTCCGAACAACTGTCCGCATGAATTAAACCAAGCATGATACAAGTTTTACATTTTAAGATTGAACCAGATTGTAAGGTAGAGTGCGTGCAGCCCAGCAAAAAGAAATCAATAGTATCCCCCACAAAAGGCACAGGGATCAACAAAGCAGCACTTGTACAACAAAAGAGGTTGATGTTCATGAAAAACGAGGATGAGGCGAGTACGGCGAACCCAAGTATTAAACACGCAAGGAAAGCCATCTAAGCCTCAGTTTGGGAGCATCTTCCCATCTACTGCTGTTTACACTCCTCCGGGTTGACATTGTTCGCAGTGGCGGGGGCTCCACCTCGACCTTTTGGTGGGCCACGGCGTCTAACAGGAGGAAGGTCAACATCGGATTCCGAATCCTATCAGAGAACAAAGTCAGGATCATGGCATGAAGTAAAACAGTCAACGCGCGTACATCATCAAAACGACCCTCATCGTCATCATCTTCTAAATCCTCATAATCCTCATCATCATCCTCATCCATAACATCGTATTCCAACGCCTTGCCAGTAAAGTAATCAACCGCCCTCGGGATAATCTGAAGGCGCAATCAGATGTAGATTGCGAGAGAGGGGAACAAAGAGACGAACCTTTTCTTTGAGGTCCTCACCGATCTGATAGTCAATCTGGAATTTATCCTCGATTTCTTCCAACTCTTCAAGCTCATACTTGCCACTTTCGATGTCATCATCTGATGGAGGAACAAGAGGAGTGAAAAAGTTGAAGAACGATTCCGTTGGGCGAGCCTTGCGAACAAGACGTGTACGATTAGTATCTGAAAGAATAGGATTAGAGCTATCGACGTAAAATAAGGAGAAAGGATGTTTACTCTTGTTACGCTGCTTCTTGATTTCATATTCCTTGGTGAGATCTTTATCCTCCTTCCACTTGATATCTGTACCAATCGCTTTGTAGTAGACGAAATCACCCGAGTATCCAACCTTGTCCTGGTACAGATATGACTTATCGAGGACATCGTTCTCGAAAAATTCATTTTGCGTAAAGATGAATGATATTTTGAATCCAGGCTTTCCATCGTGATCCTTTTCGTCGAGATATGAGAGCCGGATGTCAATGAGATGCTTGAGGGCACCTTCATCGCGCTCGGTGATGAGGTCAGCAAGACCGATGTGATTCCGGAGAGCCGTCAGCCAAAATTCAGGGATCGCATTTGGCCCTGACACATCTTTGGGCAGAGCGACATAATCTGGGTCATCCTCCAAAGACTGCTTTTCACCCGCCTCGATCTCCTCCGACGTAGCGTCCGCAGAACCATTGATGATGGCCTCTCGGCGCTCATACAAAGGCTTTTGAATAGCGAGATACTGGCAAAAGAAGTTGAAAATAGCTGAGAAACACGCGATAAGACTACGAACCTTTTTTTCTAGTTCAAGACATTCTCTTTTGTACTTGTTCTGGATCTCATTTTGTTGAACCTGTACGCCCTTTAGCGCCTCAACACTGCGCTTCACTTCGACAGGCAGGCTATCGATATAACCAGAGCTTTTCCCGAGTAGACTAGCCAGTTTACCCTGAACCAATGCCAGAGCATGTTCATGTAATGCGTCTTCGTTTTCATTTTCGTTTTCATCGTCGTCTTCTTCCTTATCCTCTGTGATATCAGGGACAGTTGGCCTCGAAAGACCGGCTGCGATGGGAGCATGGCTCAGAGGCGTGTTCTGAGGCGTTGGCGCGGTAATGTTACTACTGCCGGAAATGGGGACACTCGACGACATTGGGCAGGAAAGGTGGCTGTAAGAAATAAGGGACGTTTTAAAAAACTTTTCCCCTCATGTCCCGTGCCGGGTATTTCCGTCCACGTGTTGCGCGAAAAATTATTTTTTTCAAGGCCCGACGCGACAGCAATTCGTAACTCGCTCGTAATAACTCTCTCCACTTACTCCTCTCCTATATCTTCGTTCCATTCCTAATAAATTGCAAAGATTGGTACTGATTCTGATGACGAAAGAAGAAAATCTGACGCGCCTCTGGCTTTTCTTCAATAAACCGAGCCATCAGCTCCTTGCACTCTTTGTTATCGTGCACTATCACTTCTACACCGTGCTCTTTCAACAGTTCTTCACCTCCAAGAAATGTTACATGTTCTAAAATGACTATCCGAGGAATGCGGTACAATAAAATCGCTCCAGTGCACATGCTGCACGGGCTGCAGATTCCGAGAGGTGTTAGTGGGCATGTGGAGTTTGTTCATGATATTCTTTACCTCAGCGTGGTATACTGTAAGCACAGTACTGTAAGTTATTTTTTTTCAAAGCAAACATCGAGACTTACAAGTGTAGCATTCCGATAGACGCTAGCCTTCAGTCGTCCCGCATTCTCGAAGGCTGAGATTTCAGCGTGGAGAATTGCCGATGACTTTTGTATCCTTTCGTTATGGCCTAGTCCTAGTACAGTCTTATCAGACCCAACCAGCGCGCATCCTATCGGGATTCCGCCTTCTGCAAAGCTTTTGTGTGCTTGTTCCAGCGCTTTTTCTATACCAATCCGATCACACTCTTCCCATTTCATCGTACGAGCAGACATAGGGATTATCGTGATAAAGGCGAGGTCTTCCCTCTCACGAAGAACTGGAGTCTGGAGACGCCGTCTGTTTCTCACGGACACTCGTCTCCATAGTAGGATTTATGGTGGATACTTGTTACGCTTTTGGTTCGGGTATATCACACAAGCTACCATGAATGCTCTTCTTCGCTGAAATCCATTAGATTGAAAAAACACCAGGGCACCTCATGGCCCCATCGGTTCTCGGTTCTCAAACTATCTCAACTCGTTGGGACCTTGAATCACTGGCGTTTACTCTCCCGTGTACTGTGATTCTGTCAAGGTTAAGCGCTAAGCGTTGAGTATCGAGCCAAGTACAGCCCTGAGCCATAGATCAGTGATGATTACTATGGTATCAGGCAACCACAGGGTGAGTTGCACTTGATCTTCCTTGACACCACATACATTTCCCTGATACTGCACATGTACTAGTAGATGATAATACATGATAAAATGAGCGCACGTCGTTGACAACTCCCCACAACTTTTCTCGGAAGACGATCGACTGCTTTTTCGGTCTCGTCGCCTCCTTTCCTTTTTCTTTCTCCTTCCGGGGCTTTTCGTTCTTCTTTTCGTTTTCGTTTCATTCCTTGCCCCGGCTGGCTTTGACTTCTTTTTCTTCTCGAGCGATTTGATTTATCCTTGAGCAATTCTTTTGGAGCGCCATGGTCGTCTCTTTTTCAACATTCAAACTTCGCCTCCTCGTTGCCGGGTCACTTTCATTTATCACTTATACATCTGCAGCCAACGACTGGAACACACCCTGCTTTGATGGTGTTTGTTCTTATTCTTTGACTGCTGCGCCAGGTCAGAATGGGTCTGGGACAATGCAAATCTGGGGTTCACCCAATGCGATATCCGACATAACAACCGCGGCTGGCTGGCAGGCAAGTTCCTTTACCTGAAGTTCTATCTCTGGAATCTGAATGATCGACGGCAGATTCTCAACTGCTCTGCGACGGCTTTAGCTCAAGACATCCGTATCATGTGCATGAGTAATGATACAACAGCTGCAGGATGTGATAACTTGTTTCAAGGTAGTAGTGGGGCCGAAGGCAAGCTTGTCAGATTACCGGAGAATGTGCGTTTCATTTTGACAATGAATGATATCATCTAATTTTTGGATTCAAGTGCGGACAGAGTGCCTTTGCGCGTGTTGCAAAATCCTATGTACCGGATGATCAGACCATCCCAGCCAACATCTCTGCGCGTTTCGTCAGGCGTGATGGGAACGGTACCTTGCCTCAGGTCCACGCATTGTCACTGGACACAAACTTTAGTGCGATTGACTCCTCTACGTACGTCTATCCGCATCCGAGCGTTACTCTTGAAATTCTTAATGCTTACCTCCGAACAGGTATGGAGTCGTCAATATCGCCATCCAGGGCGCCAACTTTCCTGGAGCAGATGTGAATGGTTCTTTAGTTTCAACATCTTCTCGGAGGAGCAGCCGGATCGCGAGTCGAAGTTTGTCTGGTTTTGTAGGCAACGCCATTAATTGTGAGTGTCCTCCATGCTACTGAGTCCAATTTCCACTAAGCTCTCTTTCCTCCCTTTTTCTCCGTACCTCTTCTTTATTTCCTCCGCCCCTACTACCTACCCACCGTTTTTTTAGCCATCAAGGGCCTGAACAACGTCAACGTGAACAAAACCGATGTTCTTCCTCCCATCAGTGTAGATAAATCCGCTACTCTGCTTAACAAGGACATCAAATGTGGAAACGAGGACATCACTCTAGATATAGGGGTGGACGGAAAGGCTAACGCTTTGGTCAGCGTCGGTTTGGCTGCGCAAGGAACAATTGTTCCTCCTGATCTCTCCGACTTCGCTATAACCGTAAGTATGAATGCCGATATCGATGGGTCGCTGGATTTGAACGCAGGAGCTTCGGTGAGTAATGTACTTGGTTTCCGATTTCTTCCATTGCTCACTCTGGATGGTGTAGACTACCTTTGACACAGGAGAGATTCAGATCATCCCGCCAATCGGTCTCCCTGGGCTTGATTTTCCTGGGTATGCGACGTCGATCTGTCTATCCGTCGTGCATCTCGACTTATAATTGCTTTGTCTTAGAATCCTCACCCTCGGTCCTAGCTTCGATGTTAGTGTTGAGGCCACTGCTAGCCTTAATCTCGCGGCGGACCTGAATGTAGGCATTGTATACAATGTTACCAATGTGTCGTTCGACTTTCCGGACAACAGCAATGGTTCAAGTGGAGACTTTAACCCAGGTAACACCCGTACGTATGCCCTTTCGTCGACAGGCAATTGTCTTCTTGTTGACGCTTCTTCTTTCAGCCTTATCACTGTCCCTCACTCCATCCGTCCAATCTACTGGGTATGTTTGTTTGTTCACCAGTGGCTGCCTATCCTTCATTCTTATGCTTTCATTTTCTAGATCGGTCACAGCGCACTTGATACCTAGGTAGGATTTTCTTTTCCCATTCTTTTAGCGCACTCGTTGATCTCTTCACTAGTCTCAACTTTGGGATACAAGTCTTGGATAATGTCGCATCGGCAACAGTGTTTGTGGATCTACATGCAAGTGCTACTATGCAACTTTCTTTGGATGCAAGCGATACTATCACTGTCTCGCCGTCAAATTCGACCTCTACAGACTCGACTGGGACCAGCTCCAACTCTACCAATACCGACTCCAGCAGCTCCAACTCAACCAGTACCAGCTACGGTAACTCCAACTCTACTAACTATGGCAGTACATACTCAGCTGGGTCATCTTACAAAGTCAAGAGAAATGTGGCTGCGGCTCCTAAGCCAACTTCGGTCGCCCAAGCTGTTCGGTTCGCTAAACGAGCAGCTGCATCTAATGCTTCTGCTTCGAACACGTCCAGCTCCGACTCTAGCAGTAGTTCTTCAGGTTCATCTGGTGACAGTATTGCGTGAGTATCCCTCAACCCCCAGAGGTACTTTCATAATAACCTCCATATTCAGATCGTCTTCAACTGGGGTACAATTCAGCGGCTGTATCGAGATAGACACCGGCATCGCTGCAAATGTGGGCGCTGAAGGCTCATTCTTCAAATTATTCGACGCCAGTACTCAGGTGCCGCTGTTCAACAAAGAATTTGTGTTATTCCAGGTAAATACCAGTCAACTTAAATACTACTTTTCATGGCTGAACGTGTGTACAGAAATGCTTCGGAGGTGCAAATGCCACTTCGACGAGGCGGTCGCTTCCTCCTGTTTTTAAATCCAGGGCAGCAGCAGCAGCCGAGGCTCCCTTGGCGAGCAATAGTACCGCATCATTTGCTGCATCGTGCCTTGCAAGTTCCTCTGGTCTTGAAGCTGTTGCGACGAATATTCAGATTGGATCTGCTATGTGAGTTCGTTCCTTTTATTCGACTGTCATTAGCTAATGAGGAATTCTAGCGTTACGGTTAAGCCTGCTTAAAACGTGCCATTTCGGACCTGTTGTAGAGAAGTATTGTACTATAGGCTTTCTCCTTGTAATTCATGGATATTTTGCTACCAACTCCATGCTCGACGGGGTTTCCCCTGCTGTAGTCGCCTGTACAAAACTCCTAGGAGTCTTGAGTTTTCGACCTAACATTCTTAGAGGATCTTGTCAGACGGAAATGATGCCGGCGCGTATCCTTCAGATGCCACTCAGGTGCTCGGAGCCTGTGACCATCTACGCTGAGTTTATCCTGCGTTCATCCCCGGTTTAACCTTACGGACCGCGTTATTCGTATTCAACCGGCCCTCTCATTTACCAGTCCTCAAGAAGAGCTTTAAAAGGTCAATGTGACGCCTAGTGTTCCCTTAGCTCGCTATGCTATTCAATCTTCTGGTCTGTTCAGTCTTACTATCAGGCTTGCGTACTGCTCTCGCGGCAACAAGGACCTCGCCTCCGGCTGGTGCTGTTGTCGTCAAAGCTGGAACAACTACTGCGGGTCAATTCTCAACGATTACTGCAGCGTTGAACTCTTTAGATGATACATCTACTAAGTCTCTGTTCATCTATCCGGGTACCTATGTGGAGCATATCGATATTACACGTACAGGCCCGTTAACAGTGAGTTATAGTGCATTTTCTTCTATATTTTCTGCTTGATGTAGTAAATCGGTGAACAATGATAGATATACGGCTACACGACGGACACTACCACTTACACGTCCAATCAGGCCATCATATCCTTTAACTCGCCAGCAAGTACCGCTGGTTCCGACGACGCCTCGGGTACCCTCCGGATTCACAAAAACAATTTTAGTATGTACAATGTCAACGTTAAGAACACCTTTGGTCCCGGTGTGCAAGCTATCGCTCTCAGCCAATATGGAAGCCAGGTTGGGTTATACGCGTGTGGATTTTTCGGGTATCAGGACACATTATATGCGAACGAGGGAACTCAGGTGTACTTGAAGGGATACATTGAGGTAGGTGATAGGTCTTTTTCGGACGAAGGCTGAGCGTTCGACGCTCATACTTCCGAAAGGGTGGCATTGATTTCATCTTTGGGCGTGAAGGGTCTGCATACTTTGGAGGTAAATTTTTTATTTCTGAGGATGTATCCTTTTTTCTTGAAAACCCTTCATTTGCAGGGAACACCATCGGAGTGTTAGCTGCAGGAGGTAGTATCACCGCCAGTGGACGTCAAACCAATGATGGGGGAAGCTGTGAAGTCTCCATTGGATCTTGTCGATATATACTCATGGATTTTTTCAGACGTTTTCCATCAAAACACAATAGTATTAGGCTCTGGTGCAAACTCCGGAACCGCTGGATCGTATTTCTTTGGTCGCCCATGGTCAGGTGTGTATCAGTCTTTTGTTTCTTTGTTGTTTCGCTAACTTGACGAATGTTACCCAGACTTTGCCAAGTTCGTCTTTTCCTTGAAGTGATGAAATTACCATCTTAATTTATCTTTCAACAGAGTTATCTTCGAATCTACCAACCTCGAAGTTGCGCCGAACCCAGCGGTTTGGTCACTTTGGGATGGAGAAGCGGATAGTATCGACAATGTTTTGAACGCTGACTTCAACACAACTGGTCCTGGTGCGACCAAGTTGAATCGAGCCGCCTGGGCGACTCAACTTACCGCCAGTGAGGCGGCAGCGTTTTCTATCTCTAGTGCTGTTGGCTCGAACTGGCAGTCTTGGGTAGACACTAGTTATTTTGTTTGACCGGATACGCATGTACTTATTGTACTTTAAAATACGCGGTGAGATCAACAAAGGATCCGTACTTGTGTTTAAGCACCAGGGGGTTCCGACAAATATCACCGAAATCTTTCGATAGATACAAGATAGATACTGAGGTCTTGTGAGGTCCCGGCGCCGCAAGGGAGCCGGCCTCGCATAGCCAGGCTACAGTGAGCTCGATTCGCGAAGAGAGATGTAAGCTGTAGCGCACCGGTGGAAGAAGTGAGAGATGATATATCAAGGTAGCGTAAGTTATTCCTGGTCGCTCTCCTTTATGTCCTCATCCCTGGCGTCCTCACTCTCGATGATCTGCCAATGCCGGGATGAGCACACGGCAGGCGTGACGCACTTATGAACGAGTGCCACGAGGTGCTACGGGGCAACCGCCGGCTAAGCGGCAACCGATTGACGCGCGCCAAACAAAGCTCCCAACAAATTACATCTTCTCTCATTTTCCCCTACATAATTCACAGACGTCAGACGTCTGTTTCTCAACTTCCAATATGCTTTCGAAGCAAATAATTGCTGTTGCTCGTGGAAAAGGCGTCTTGAACGTCCACAGAGGGACTGCTTTAACCTTGTCAAGAGGCTGGTACGTTGTCAGAGAACTACACGTAGATTGAATTTCTGAACGAAATTCATCAGGAAAGCATCCAGTGGAAGAATTAGGCGGGCCCAGTTTCACTCAACAAGTCTTCTGCAGGGTGAGGATCTGTGTCATCGAACAATTTCAGCATCTAATGTACAATGTATGTACAGCGGAGACCGTCAAAGTCCCTCAGATGGCGGAATCTATCTCAGAGGGTACCTTAAAGTCTTGGTCAAAACAAGTCGGCGACACTGTTGCTGCCGACGAAGAAGTCGCGACTATCGAGACCGACAAGGTCCGCATAAACCTTCATCCCGGTTCTATTCACTGAGCTATTTTTGCTAGATCGACGTTTCTGTAAATGCACCAACATCGGGAACCATTAAGGAATTATTGGCAAACGAGGAGGACACCGTTACTGTTGGTCAAGATCTATTTATTCTTGAGCCTGGTGAAGTCAGTGAATGTAGGTTGTCTCTCGTGAATGTATTCATCTGGCTTATCTTTTTGACACCGTAGCTTCCTCGTCACCTCCCAAGGAAGAATCAAAAGACGAGAAACCACAACCAAAGGAGCAGCCCAAAGACTCGGAACCCA
Organism: Rhodocollybia butyracea; assembly: GCA_015501585.1. Lineage (NCBI taxonomy): Eukaryota > Fungi > Basidiomycota > Agaricomycetes > Agaricales > Omphalotaceae > Rhodocollybia > Rhodocollybia butyracea. The sequence continues at coordinate 73,633 of JADNRY010000045.1, read as the reverse complement.
AAGAGACCAAAAAGCCCGCACCACCGCCACCAGAAAGTAAAGAGCCTTCGAAGAAGGAAGCACCCAAACCTGCCGCCTCAAAACCTCCGACTCCGACTCCGGCTGCCGGAAGCAGGAATGAAACCAGGGTGAGTTCTGTTCTTTGTATCCGGGAAACCGTACTCACCTTCACCGTTACAGGTCAAGATGAACAGGATGCGTCTCCGTATTGCAGAACGTCTCAAAGAGTCCCAAAATGCCGCTGCGGCACTCACCACTTTCAACGAAATCGACATGTCATCACTTATGGATATGCGGAAACGGTATAAGGACGCTGTCCTTAAAGAGCACGATGTCAAACTCGGTTTCATGAGCGCGTTCGCTAAAGCTTGCACTCTCGCGCTGAAGGAAATTCCTGCCGCCAACGCTTACATCGAGGGCGACGAGATCGTGTATCACGAATTCGTTGACCTTAGTGTCGCCGTCGCGACACCCAAAGGTTTGGTTACCCCGGTCGTTCGGAATGTGGAAGGAATGAACTTTGTGGAGATTGAGAAAGAGATTGCTGGTCTCGGAAAGAAGGTCCGTGATTTCATACATCGAATAAATTCGTAGACTCAGTTACCGACAGGCCCGGGATGGAAAACTCACTCTTGAAGATATGGCTGGAGGAACGTTCACTATGTATGGTTTTTACGGCTTTACTTGAAGATTTCGTACTGAAATTCCATGTCAGCTCCAACGGCGGTGTCTTCGGGTCTCTGTATGGTACACCTATTATCAACTTGCCTCAGTCCGCTGTTCTAGGCATGCACGCGATCAAGGACAAGCCCGTCGTGGTTGACGGTCAGATTGTCATTCGCCCTATCATGGTCGTAGCACTTACATACGATCATCGTTTGTTGGACGGACGAGAGGCAGTGACGTTCCTCGGTGCGTTCTGCAACTCCCATTCTCCACGTTCCCTTGCTAATGAATCATGTAGTTCGCGTCAAAGATTATCTTGAGGACCCTAGGAGGATGTTACTCGCATGAGCAATTACCTTATTATTTACTACTAATGGACGGCTCGTCGTCTATGTTCTTTACTCCTGTCAGCGAGACTCATTCGAGACTAGGCTGTACTATGGATGGAGGCAAATTTTGCATGTTCAGTATGTAACGAAACTTATTTATTCTGCCAATTTGCAGCAGCTTCGCAAAGAGCGGGAAACTTTCTGCACTCTTTCACTGTGAAGGATTTGTAGCACACCCACAGTGGTGAGCAGCACGCAAAGGTTTTTGTTGCATTGCGAATGAGTTCATTTGATGTGGAGCTAGAGATGTACTTGGGAGTAGGAGAATAGATATAGACCGGTACGTATGCAGGTGCAGGAAGCACAACACCAGGAGGGAGTTGGGAGCAGGAGCGGCAGGAGAGGCGAGAACTTCGGCGTCGTAGATTGCTGCTGCAACGAGAACAAAATCAGTTCACAGAGTCGACTCGGGGGCTGCGAGAAGTTCAGTGCATGGTTCAGAAGATAAGATTTGCTGGAGGATCATTGGGGGAGGGATAAGGAGGACTGTTGAATGTGTCTGTTGATTGAACTGGGAAGTTTTAGATCATGAGTGTCAAGACATCAACGGGTGAGCCATTTTGGAAGAGACTAGGGGACTGAAAGGATTTAGGGCTCTCGGGATAAGATAATGCGGTGGAGTCGGCATAATGGCGCCGCCAGCACTATTTCAACGAGTTCATTCTTCATCAGCCATCAAAGTAGAAGCGTGGTTTTCTTCCATTTCGGGCAACATATTAAAGCATATTCAAGGCTCGGGAGGGTTCGGGGTTTGTCTGTGTAGGTATGGCTAGTATGCCTAGTATAGCCTCCACAAACCCTCGTGGACATCCAGGGTGACCAGCATAATAGCCAGTAATATCCTCAAGGCATCACCTGGCATCACACAAGCTGTGATATGTGCCTCTTGCCGCCGCCACAGCTGATGTGCGTTTTGGCACGTTAGCAATGAGAAGTGAAGAAGTCCCAGTGGGTGGACACTTACTGAATTTTACAAGTGTGAGCATGGGGGGAGGAGAGTGCACCGAAACGCAGCGCATTATGTGAAGTCTAGACGAAGTGAGACGAAGGTTAGCCCCATTTTGGATTCTTCCAGGGTCCTGTCCTGCTTGCTTCCTTGTCCTTGGCATGTTTCGTCAATTTCCAATAGTCAAAGGTAAATCTTTCTATGCCAACAGATGCCAACCTCATCATGTATGGATATGTCCATTATTGCGCTGAGGATAAAAATGAAACGAAAGAGTAAACTCTTCCCCAACTGCTGGTTCAGTTCACTCGTTTCGCGCCACTTTGTCGTCAGTTTCTCATCTCCAGCACTTCTCTCACATAAATATTCTTTGATTATCCCACTCAATGTTCTTCACACCTCACTCGCTGGGTTTTGTCCTCTTCGCGTTGCTCATTTCCCCTGCGCGTACTGCGCCAGCTCTGGTAAGACATACATGACACTTCAATTCCGCTTTATTGACTTTTCCAAAACTAGGAACGACGTGAACCACATAAACTCCCCCTAACAAGTATCTCGTGAAAGTGCTTGACGTACATGGCCACCCAGTAGAATCCACACCCGAGCCATCGCTGCACCAGATGTATTATGCCGTTCTAGACATGGGGGGGAGAATGGGAACTCCGAATCCGGCCGTATTTCATCAGCACGAGGGCAAGCTGGGTTACCATTATAATTTAGAAGCATCGATCATGTATTTTTTACGAGCTCGATGAAGAAGCTGACAGTGAAGGCACCTTCTGTCGTTCCCCTCGCATGTGCTATGGATATGTTGTCAGGCCGGACAAGCAGATCTTTACGTATGGTTCACTTATCGTTGTCCTGGACGGGAAGATCATTGTTGAGCTCGAGGTACATGGTAGGCGGTTTGTAAACCTCGGCAACGCAGCGGAGCACCATTCGGACGCACCGACGCACCATCAGGAATATGTCAAGTTCTTGACAATGTTTGGGCCAGCAAAAGCTGCGGTGATAAAGATGCATGGGCAGTCTGGCAATTCGGCTGCTATCAAAGAGGCTGGGGACATTTTGCTCAAGCAGGGTAAAGAAAGCACAGCAGGCGTAACTGACGTGGCTGCCGGGTAGCGAAACTATCTATCGATACGAAACATTAATATATATCCATACAATATTGATTATATGTAATGGAGTGTTGAGACAACATCATACTATCCAGTAACCAGCTTTGGTCGGAAGTCGCCCAAACATCGAGGGACTCCTCTTGGCCTAAACAGATCCTCAAATTTTTTATCACAGGTAGCCTGTAGCCTCTACTAGCGGTTGCTCGAATTCGTAGACTCAGTTACCGATGGGCCTGGAATGGAAAACTCACTCTTGAAGACGTGGATGTAGTTCCAGCGGCGGTGTCTTCGGGTTTCTGTACGGTACACCTATTATATTATTAACTTGCCTCAGTCTGCTGTCCTGGATAAGAAAGGCTATCGGCTTGCACCTAGCCAAAGTATTTAATCGCACACTGTTGTGTGATGTATCTGAAGTAGAGATAACTCTGTAAAGTTAGGTAGACGATGAAAGGCGTTTTGCCTGGGCCTGGGCCGGCATGCGTATGAAATCAGAAATGGGTGCTAGTAAGGAAGGATCAGCCGGGTTCCACGCTACGCGCATGGCGCCTTTCATGCACGCCGTGGATACTGTGAGATCACAAGCTGTGACCTTGCTTGGCAAGTTTTGGCATGTAGTGAGTAGTGAAGAAGTCCCAGTGGGTGGGATGAAAGTGGACACTTACAGTCTCTGAATTTTACACATATCAACACGGGGAGGGTTACCGAAAAGCGTTATGTGAACTCTGGATGAAGGTTATTATTAACACTGACAGATCTCTTCTTAAAAGTAGCTGTGTTAACCCCCATTTTGTATTATTCCAGCCCTTGCTTCCCTGTCCTTGATGTGTTTTGTCGATTGCCAATACTCAAAGGTAAATCTTTCTGTGCCAACTCATCATGTATGGATATGTCCATCATGTCGAGGATATAAATGAAACAAAAGAGTAAACTCTTCCCCAACTGCTGGTTCAGTTCACTCATTTCGCGCCGCTAAGTTGTCGTCAGCTTCTCATCTCCAACGCTTATCTCTCACAACTCTCCGATCATCTCACTCGATGTTCTTTAAACCTCACACGCTGGGTTTTGTCCTCCTCACGTTACTCATTTCCCCTGCGTTTACTGCGCCAACGCCGGTAAGACGTACATGGCGCATCGCCTCTAGTTTACTGACTCTTCCAAAACTAGTCTACCGGTGAGTATTCGCTGACCGTGGTCGACGTACACGGTCAAGCAGTAAACAGCCTACCTGAAGCATTGCTGTTCCAGATTTATGGTGTCCTGAATATCAGGAGAGATAAAATGGGAGAGAAAGTGGGAGCTCCGCCTCTGAAAATGCGCTATGGAGACTTTGAGCTGAATCAAGACACGGTTCAATATCTGCATGATCAATTACCACGGTCGATCGTGTATTATTACCAGCTCATTGGAGGCAAATTCTGTAGTCCCCCGCGGAAATGCTTTGGAGATATTGTCAACCCTCTGCCTCAGTACGGCCAGTTGCATAACGCGTTGGGTTCACTTGTCGTTGTCGAAGATGAAAAAATAGTTGATGAGATTGAGATATCTACACAGGCCCACTACTACTTCGCGCACCGCCAGGAATATGTCAAGTTTTTGACGGAATTTGAGCTGGTACGGGGGGCGGTCAAGAAGATGCATGGGCAGCCTGGCATTTCGGCTGCCATCCAAGAGGCTGGGGACATTTTGCACAAGCAGGATAAAGGAAGCATAGCAGGTGCAACTGGCGCGGTCGAGAAACTATCTGTTAGTGATACGAAACATTAATATAGATATTAACAATAGGTCACTTTGAAAGCTCAGGTCACTTTGAAAGCTTAAATCACTTTGAAAGCTAAAGCTAGAGTACTAAATAAGCACCCAGCCAGCTGGACAAATCACCGACTACTAACTTCGTAAATCACCTCGGATATCGACAAGAGACATCAAAGTCACCGAGGCACTCTTGGCCTGAACAGATCCTCGAAAGCATCACAGGTAGCCTGTACCAGCAGTTGTTCATTTGAACTAGTGTCTAAAGAGCTAGACTCGAGTTGATGACCGACAATCTTAATCAGGCCTGAGGCCTCAGGATGCGTGTCGATAAATCGCAGGGACTGGTTCGAGTCTACTGGAGAGCCTCCGACGTGATTGTTGCTGAGAGAAATGCCTTAGTATTGACGTGAGTGCGGTGCTGTCAGCTGGGGTACAGTCTCTGTACAGTGCCCATATGAGGAAAATGTTTGCGTCGAATGAACGGATTGTTGGATTCTCAGTTATGGGCTACAATGATACGGAAGCGACTGGGTAGTCCAAGTTAAATAGAGAAAGCTTCCGAGTTATGTAGTTTCGAGGGCATCAAGCCATTGAGATAGAATCTGTACCATTTTCTCAACTGAACCCGTACATCTGCATCAGGTCTAAGAAAGATGAGAATAACTTTTGAACAGACGAGAATGGAACGCACCTGGAAACCGATCAGCATATCGGACAAACGTCCCTTGTAATCCTGCCATAGTTTCGCAGTATGCAGTTTTTTCCGACCAGCGGGCTGCAAGGCAGGTGTTGGCCAGGACGAATACTTCGAAGAATTTTTGTAACGTTTACTTGACTTATCGATCATCATGCATCCCAATACATGTGACAACGCACAGATTGTCCTCGTACTTTTATCCAATTTCTTCTCCGGCCAGCCACCGTTGTACAAGAATTATTAACGTGTTCAACGCGTCCGCGTCAACACCGATCTTCCTTCAAACGTCCGGTCGAGAAAGGAACTTGCAGCGCTCAATGGAAAGGTAAGATCTCGTATCAAGGCCATGATAAGATGCAGAAGTCACAGTTACCGGAGGTAGATAGCATTGTCAGACGTTATCTTGATACTCTCATTGCAAAGCGTACTGATACTTATCGTATGGCGAGAAGGCGTTCGAACCCGGGCCGGTGGCGCTTATTTAGTTCTGGCTTTTATCCTGCTTCTGCTCTTCCTTTCTATTTTGCTTGAGCAAAGCCTCTGTAGCCTCGCAACCGAAATATCAGGATGCCCGCTCATCCCCGTCACCCAATATTTTACCGGCTCAAATTCCGTCAAAAAACCTGACACATTGCCAATGGTGGATTCCTGGGATTCCTGTCTGGCTTCCATCCGGCTTTCGGTTGATTTTCCGGTCTTGGGGATGGATGTTCATCGAGCTCATCAACTATTTTCTCGTTCTCGCCAGCGATAAGTGAACCAAACGCGCGTTAATATTGATCCTCAGCGCTTCAGCCTTCGTTTGACAACAAATCCATAGCATCTCCGGGGGACTACAGAAGTGCTCAAAAAAACACGATCGAGCGAATTTTAAATCATTATATTCATCATATAAAACCCATTCTGCCCGACTCAGCTCATGTTGCCCATGAAATATCTGCAGATACGGGGGTTCCCATTCTCTCGCGCATGTCATCAATGGCATAACGGTTCTAGTGCGGCGCTGCTTCGGCAGCAACCTACAAGGCCGAAATTATCACCTTTCACCAGCTAGCAATCCAACTTGCTGCTGCTGAACTCTACCCTGTACCGAATGAAGTTGTCATCTTGCACGACAGACAATCTTATCACTCCGTATCCTACGACCGAGGTAAAGCAGCAAGCTACCAGTCGAAGAAGTCAATGGTATACGCAGGTAACAGGAGATATCTACCTCAATGTTGTCCTTGCACTGAAGAGAACTCCTGCCGTTGGCAACGCTTCCGTCGAGGGCTACGAGATCGTATATCACAATTTCGTTGGTGTCGCTATACCCAAAGGTTTCGTTACCCCAGTCGATCGGAACGTGGAAGTGATGAACTTTGTGGAGATTGAGAAAGAGACTCGGTTGTATTGGAGTCTCCGCGCTCTTTCACTGCGAAGGAAATGTAGTACGCTCACAGTGCGTTGAGCACGCGCCGTTGTCTCGTGTGGACGTAGAATCTGAGTTTGGTCGGATTGGGTGGATTTCCCCTGTGTACGCTTTGTCCACGTCCTACTCATGAGGAACTAATTGCACCGAACTTCCTTTCGTTGTCAATAGTGGCCATGAAATGCCGAGTACGCGTTGAATGATGAAAGGAGATTCATTTGAATTCGGGGGAAAACATTTATGAGGTACATGCTACTATTTGTGAGGAACAAGGATGTTTGGAAAGCATTATCTAAGTTGAAGTTTGAACGGACAAGCGACAATGAGGTGAGCAGAATCATCGAAGAGAACAAAGGATGATTTACCAAGGCTGAGACACATTACACCAAATGATACGAGCAATTCTAACTTTCCTTGTGTTTGCAGGAGCGATAGAGAATGTGCCCCTTACAATATGCCGCAAGCTGTGCGTCAGTGAGGTAGTTCAAATCACTTACTCTGTGAATCGAAAGAGCACTACGCGTTTCCTAGCAAAAAAGGATAAGTCAAGGTCAAGAAAATCCACTCAGAACACACCGTCGGTTCGCTTGGGAGGGACTCATCAACAAATCGAATTTCACGGTAAGGGCCTGCAGATGAGCATGACTCAAGTGGCGTTTTTGTCTTGCATGCGCAAACCGCCTTCGTTTGTATTTATTAATAAGTACTTTATTTCATTCTTTCCCCAAGTCTATCATATTTTCCTCTTAGCAATACGTAGCTTCGATTCAGGTAAGTACATGAAGGAATGAGAGAACAATTATCTTCACTCTCGAGAATTCTGGCGTCCGAAGGATCAAAAGGATGCACAATGGCTGGGCGCCTAAAGATTTAGTAGTCAAAATCTTCTCTGTAGTCATCTTACCGAACATGCCTCTCTGTTCTTCTTGCGGTGGCAAAACTTTCGTTCCACGCGTAGTTGTGGATTTTCTTGGATTACACAACAAACTGCGTACGCTATCCGGTCCTGCCTTTGTCCAACCAGATGAAGTCGCCTCGGTCCTCCAAAACATTCAACGAGACCTCGAGGACTACGAAGCGGAAATCTATCGTTTAGAATGCCTTAGACGGGAGAAGGAACGCCTGGAGCAGTATGCCACTCAATTGCGGTCTCTCCTTTCACCGTTTCGCAAAGTTCCCGACGAAGTTTTACAGCGCATCTTTGATGAATGTTGCGACACGAACATCTTTCGCGTCGTTGATTCAAAGCGCAGGCTGCCCGTGCATACTTCTCAGGCTCTCAGGTATAAACCTGCGATGGTCATTAGCTCGGTTTGTTCACGCTGGCGTAGAAATGCCCTTTCCATGCCTGCGATATGGTCTCGGATATCATTAATATGGAGGATGAATCCTCGGCATGACTACTGTGAGGATAAGTACAGAAAAGTGTTTTTCCCGTTATCCAATTTCCTTGATCGGTCCCGGAATTTCCGATGACGGTCGACCTTGACATACGAAAATCCCCTTTTTTGAAGTCAGGAGGACTCCACCCATCGTTAGACGAATTCTTCGAGCACATAGACCGTTGGCAGGAATTTTCCTTCAGCTGTGTTGAACATTCCATTGAGGACCTTCTGAACTGCGACAGGATCCCGGCAGCTTCATTTCCAGCTCTCCGGAGACTGTACCTGCCTGCAGGTATGGTTGAGGATGATCTTCTTCCGTTCATTGATACAGCACCAAATCTTCGAAGCTTGAGCTTGGATAATCTTGATGACTTTTCTTGGAGATTCAAAAGTTTAAACTTCAAGTTATTGTCTAACTTGGATCTTGTTCCTACCCAGGCTGACATCCGAGACTCATTTGATCGATGTCCCAACCTTTTTTCCTTGGGGATAACAGAATTTTGGCGAAACTCCGGTGCTGGAGGTCCTATGAAGGGCCTCTACTCTTCCAGATTAGAAATTCTGAGTGTACGCCATGGATATTGCTGCTCTGTATCTGATGCTTCGGACTCAGTATTCTCTCTCCTCAGGCTTCCTTCATTGAAAGCACTCCATTTGGAAAACCCCGAGTCTGGGGAGGATGCCGAGGATGACAACGATATCAATGGAAAGTCCTGGAATAACTTTGAGCCTTTCATGATGTTCGTAAAGCAGTCGTCTTTCCAATTAACAACGTTTTCAATCCAACAATTATCCATCTCTGATGCCAACCTGGTTGAGATCCTTGTCCATCTCCCACTCTCCAAAATCTCACTATCGACGACGTTGGCATCTCCCCCGAATGCAGTCCCATATCATCAGATTTCATCGAAAGCCTTCACGCCTATCGCTCTAGCCCTCTTCGTTCGCAAACAGGCTCTATCAGTCCACGGCTGCGGTCTCTAAGGCTGTTGAATGTTGCGGCAACAACTTTTAGCGATCTGTCGGTGGTGGAGATGGTCCAGTCTCGATGGATTCCTACCAGGCTCCATGCTGTGGGCACATCTGCGCTGGAGGTGGACTGCTTACGAGAGTTTACACTGACATTTCTGAATCGGTCCGAAGCGGAGGCTGGTGGTGTGTATCGTTCATTGGACCTTATCGAGAGGAATGGAATGAGGATCGTGGTACTAATGTTGGAGGAGGAGGAGGAGGAGGAGGAGGAGGAGGGGGAGGAGGGGGAGGAGGAGGGGGAGGAGGAGGGGGAGGAGGAGGGGAGGAGGAGGGGGAGGAGGAGGGGGAGGAGGAGGGGGAGGAGGAGGGGGAGTATTGAGTTAGGTCGGAGTGACAACCCAAATCGTGTAGTTCACCTTGCTCGGACAAGCACGGCTCTCTTATTGTGAGTATAAACAGCATCTCTGAGTTATCATCGTCAATAGGACCAGTCTTGACCGCTCTATATTGTTTCATCTCAGCACATTGTCTTGTGTATACGCTGCAATAGTTCATCTGTTTGTGGTTGCTTTAACTATGCTCTATGGAAAGAAGTCAATGGTATACGCAGGTAACAGGACTCGATGTTGTCCTCGCACTGAAGAGAACCCCTGCCACCAACGCTTACATTGAGGGCTACGAGATCGTATATCACAATTTCGTTGGTGTCGCTACACCAAAAGGTTTGGTTACCCCAGTCGTTCGGAACGTGGAAGGGATGAACTTTGTTGAGATTGAGAAAGAGACTCGGTGAGAAGGTCCATAATTGGAGTTTCCGCACTCTTTCGCTGCGAAGGGGTATAGTACGCTCACAATGATACGAATGCGTTGAGCACACGCTGTTGTCTCGTGTGGACGTAGAACCTGAGTTTCGGAAGTAAACTCTTGGATGAATTTGCCCTGTGTACGCTTTGTCCACGTCATGGTACTCATGAGGATCTGAACTAGTTGCCATGTTGAGGAACCAATTGCACGCAGAGGCCAACTTCTCTTCGTTGTCAATGATGGCCGTGAAATGTCGGGTAAGCGTTGAATGATGAAAGGAGGTTCGTTTGAATTCGGGGGGAAAACGTTTATGAAGTACAGACTATTTGTGAGGAACAAGAAAGGATGTTTGGAAAGCATAGATATCATTATCTAATATGAAGTTTGAACAGACAAGCGACAATGAGTGAGCAGAATCATCAAAGAGAACAAAGGATGATTTACCAAGACTGAGACACATTACACCCAATGATACGAGCAATTCTAGCCTTCCTTGTGTTTGCAGGAGCGATAGAGATGCTGTGCCCCTTGCAATATGCTGCAAGCTGCGCGTCAGTAAGGTGGTTCAAATCACCTACCCTGTGAATCGGAGGAAGAGCACTACGCGTTTCCTAGCGAAAAAAAAGTAAAGTCAAGGTCAAGAAAATCCACTCCGAACACACCGTCGGCTCGCTTGGGAGGGACTCGTCGACAAATCGAATTTCACGGTAAGGGCCTGTAGCACTCCCTCTGTTCATCATCTGCAACCATGCGTAATCAGCATTGTTCAGTACATAGTAGCGATAGCAAAACGTACAACATCTAAATCCTTTGAAATCCTATCCATGCGCGAGTGAATGAGTTCCAGCATTTGATGTTGGTATGACGGTGCCGCAAGTAGAGGAGCTAGGGATGTAGTTGAGAGGAGAATAGATATATAAAACAATACCTACGTGCAGGCGCAGGGGGCACGACATGAGGAGGGAGCTGAGGAGCTGGAGCAGCAGCGAGTTGGATTGCTAGCTGGTAAGAGGCGAGAACTTCGGCTTCATAGATTGCTGCAGCGGCGAGAGCAGCATTACTGTACACAGCTGACTCAGGAAGTTCAGGAACTGCGAGAGGTTCGGTACATTGTCTGAGAGATTAGGCACGAGAAAAGAAACTGACGATTGTTGGCTTGAGTGACAAGATTTTTGAAATGAATAGCTGCGGCGACATCAGCCGCCGTTGGTGGATTTGCTGGAGGGTAGGGGACAGGCAGATCAAATCTGTCGGCTGGAACAGGAATCTTTAGAGTAACGGGTGCCAATGGGTGAGCCATTTTTTTACAGTCGAAGAAAGAAGATGATTGTCTCAGTATAAGACGGTAGAGTCGGCATAACGGCACCGCACAGTATTCCTTAAGAGCCCGCAATGGCACTGAGGGTGAAAGTAGAGGGGACCATCTTGCGTTCGTAACGATTAATTGTGAAAAAAATATTATATCCGGGGAAAATAGGGCCGAGGGCCGAAGTATGGTTAATTGTACGAGAAATCTTGATGCTGTAGCGAGTCAAATCGTACGACGGTCAAACTATCTGGCCTTATGGCTTTCTGTTCCAGTGAGCCGGTTGGCTAAGCGTCGGCGCGTTAAACCCTCTCAACTTGAAGCGGTACCGTACAAGTTGTCATCGCAGTGACTCGAGTCTCTGTGAGTACTGATAACTTTATCACTGGATAAACGGGCTGTGGAAGAAGGACCGAATCCCCTGTTTCACTGTATGTTGCGAAATAAGCCCGGTTGAATTGAGTTCAAGGATATATTTACTTGCATTCCCCTAAATATCCTTGAAATCGATGTTCTGGTGACCAAACGGTGACACTGATGAACAGTTTTTTAGGGCTCATAATAGTTTCGGAAAATGGGAGCAATGTGGAAGCAAGTACAATAACGAATTCATTGAGCATTGTGAGTAGTTCGAGTCTTGATTTACGTCCCAAAAATGCATGGTTAATTATAACCTATTTTGACGTTCCCTTTTGGTGTCGCTGCAGGTCAGAATTATGGCGCGAGTAGACAGGTACCATCTTCGGAACTTTCTTGAGCCTTGGAGGAGTAAATGTTTCCAGTTGATGTAGTTTGGGTGAAAGGGCGAGCGCAATGAATCTGATATAGCACGTGATATTACGTCATAGCGTCACCTCTGCGATTACGATGCTAAAGGCTAAAGCACCCTGGCAGAGACCGTATCCATGGGGTGCTCATTTTCTGAGGCATGTGGCTCCCTTCTTCATCCGTAGCTACTGCACGCATTCTTTTCAAGAATAGAAGCTACTTTTTTTTAGCACAAAACAGTCGACCTCACGTTGAAAATCAAACAACTGAATTCTGGCCGCATCAATCTATGAATTTTGATTCACGAGCTTAGTCCATCTATTAATCCTAGCTCCATCTCACCGTGGTGCAATAAGTTCGCACCGCCCGCCTGTGAACAAAGTCATCAGACTGGGGAGTATCTTACTATCATATGGTCATAATATTCTGGATAATGCCACTAAGTATACGCAAGTGCGAGAGTTCTGATTCAACCGCTCGCCACTGTTTCTAACCCAAGAAAGCGATCCTTGCCGGTAAGTTGGTTTTCATATGGCAAGCCGCAAACTTGTCTGGAAATACTCACATCCTTGGGTATAAAAACCGTGCAACCAGGTTCGTATATCTCTCAGCCTCCTCCAACCCCCTCCCTTCCCCTTAGTACACTCACTCTCTAGCCCGGTCATGTCTTTCACTTCACTTCTCGCTCTTGCTCTCGCCGCCGTTAGCGTTGCTGGCCAGAGTCTCAATGTCGTCAATAACTGTGGGGAATCACTGTTCCTCTTCACCCAGACCTCATTCGGTACCATTGACACCAACGTCATCGTCAATGCCGGTACCACTACATCCCTGGGTATATCGTCTAACTGGGACGGCGCTGTTAATGTTGGTGGGTGGCATAGACGATAGTAATCGATGTTAAATAACTGATCTATGCCATTGGTTCCTTCGACAAACAGGTACGGGTTGTGATTCTACTGGACAAACCTGCACGACTGGTGGGCCTGCCTGGGATGGGACGACCCCTATGTCTCGTGCTGAGTTCAACTTCGTAAGTGTTGACTGTATTCCAACAAAAACTATCTTAACACTTCTTCCTCCAAAACTAGTTTGCCATCCCTGGACAAGTCACTTACGATATCAGCTTGATTTATGGATTTAACGTTGGAATGGAGATTTCCACTGGCGACTCTTCTTGTTTCGCTTTTTCGTGTGGCAGCGCCCTTCCCGCTGGATGCGTGAGTATCACCTTCATGCTCATCTATCTTACTTATATCTGATTGGATTTTAGCCTGTCCCTGGTCCCGCAGGTCCTCAGGGCAACACTTGTTTCTCTCCCTGCTGTTCTTCAGCTGCCGCTTGTGCTGGAGGTGCCTTGCCCGCAGGAGGCGGAGGCTGTGTTGATAATGCCGGTCCCGGACCTCAGTCTCCATACTACGACGCAACATGCCCCAATGCCTATGCGTACGTCTATTCTCCCCTTTTCAGCTATGTGCATATATTCATCGATTTTCTTACAGTTTCCCTGACAACGACGGTGCCGCTGGATTCACTCCCGCAGACGAGGTCGACTTTACCTGTGATAACACTGCTGTTGTCCTTACTCTCTGCCCTTCTGGAAGCTCTGACTTCCCCAAGTAAACACAAAGATTATTGGAACCGAAACAATATTATTAGTCGCTGTCATATATTTGGCGGGGGGAGCCGCTCTTCCCCTGTATCTGGTCTTGTTTGGTATAAATTTGAGAACAAAAAAACTTTATTGATACATAGAACTAGATGCAACGGTGATGGCATTTAGTCATGCACCGGGGAGCCGACTTCTTGGAAAGTTTTCGATTTTCAGCTTTCGGTACGTACATTTCGCCACCTAGATATATCCCTTGCCTTGGGCTATCGACCACATACATCAAGGTGAGTGATCAGGAGCAAAAGCAGTTGAACTAGCTGTGATTGAGCGCTCATCGGCTCGAGTATGCGCATATAACCAGCTTTGACCGGGCGCTTCGGGAGATTCCCTAGTTTATGCCTTCGCCTCCTTTCATCACCTTATGTCTCTTGGAATCTGATTCTTGAGCGTTCAGTCTTTCCATCAAATTCTGATACATTCGTCTCATCCACTCTCACATTCTACTTCGGTCGCTGAAAATACTCCACTCGAACCTCCCTGCTGGACTTCCTGTCAGACAGGCTCACTTTGATGCATTCCTTTACAGGGCTCAGGATCATTAGCCAAGGCTTGAACCTTATCTGTGTCATTGCAAATAAAGTTACAATCGTGCGAGGCCCTCACCAGGACCCCTGAATATACGCTTCGAACTCAGTTGAAATTTTCCCAGATTTCGGCCATGATTATACGAACAAAATTGGCCTCCGGGCCTCCATTTTCATGCGAACTCTCAACCGGCATCGGGCGCTTAATATTTGATGCCCTAATTTTGCCTTGGTATGTATATTTTACACGTTTTTCCAGACATTTTAGTCCCCGAGATGGGTGCTATCTGGCCAAAAATGATTGAAAATGAGTATCCGAAGACCGGCCGGATAGGGATCATAAATTGAGCTCGAGGAGCTGGCCTAAACCCGGCCCAAACCCGGCGACCCTTTATACGAACACTTCAACTGGCTCCACCTGCGGCGGACCCTCTGATACGAACATCTCAACTGAGTGTGAGGTCCCGAAAGCCCTCCGATTATACGAACCGGCAACGGAGTTCCGGGGGTATATTCAGGGGTCCTCCCTAACCTCACCAAGGCAGAAGCCATAGCATCTAATCCACCCTTGGAATCAAAAGTATAGGTTTCATCAAAGGCACCCGCCTCCTCTTGAAAGAAGGTTGCGGAGATCCCGTTAGTGGCTGGTGACTCTACCAGCAACACTGGTCTCAGAGTTGGCGATTTGATCATAAATTCGTCAGATTGGGAACCGGTGCCCTCGTTGTTTGAGATCAGTCATGACGAACTGTATTAAAATTGTGCTAAGTCATGTTGGAATCTGGATCTTTGAAAGTATCCGGACATACCTGCGTTACAACAGTAAACTTGACAGTAAATGCCAGGTGATGTCGACAGTCATTCCAGAACCGAAGAAAGAAATGTGGCTGAGCCGGAAAGAGCTGGAGTCACAACCAGACTAGTCACAACTTCCCTTGTATCTGGTTTGGTATAAATTTGATATGTAACAAAAAAAAAACTTTATTGAAGTGATCGCATATCGCATTTAGTCGAGCACCTACATATCATATACCTTTACACGAACAATGATTCTTGTATATATCGAAACTTGAAAGAGGCTTGAACACAGGTAATATACATACTCGGAGCAACAACATTTGAACTTCCATACGTCGTTCAACAAAATCAAGTCCGCGCGATAGAGTATACGCTCTGATAGTGAACGATTAGTTTGTTGAATATTTTTTTGGAGGAAACAGCAGGTGAAGTCTTAACCAAGGTGAATTCTGGACCAAAATCGACAGCCTATGCTTTGTGACTAGTAGCATATTAAATCCAAATCAGCCAACGCACAAAGCACATTTATTTGCTGCCATCATCCGGTAATTCTGGCTGACGCTAAACGGGAGTAATCGTTAGACCACTGGAAAAGACAGGATGAAACAAATTTGAGACACCTGAGCGTATAGTATGAGCCCTGCTAAGCGAAGTGGAATCCTCTGAAGCTGGAGGTAATTGGACAGAATCCCCAGTGCCTTCCATCGGCTGTGGGTCTGTGGTGTACAAGTTCGGCAAGGGTAACAGCTGAGGAGGAGTTAGAAACAACTCTGGCCGATAGAATGTCATCTGTTTCGTGACCAATGTCTCAAGGTCCTTGACTACTCTTGGGAATACGGGACGCTGCCCAAAGTCATCTCTCCAACAGTCCTGAAGAAGCAAGTGAACCCCTAGGCGATCCACCGTTTTTGATGGAAACGGTGGACGTCCATGTTGCTCTGGACCAAGTAGCTAAGCGCACACTTGAAGCTGAATATTTGATCGGCTTACCCAGCACAATGGTCTTGACAACATCGTCAGGCGTCATAGGCCAAGGAAGACTGCCCATAGTGACGATCTCCACGCATGTAATAGCAAAAGCATAAACATCATTCTCCTTTGAGATGAGCGCGCGCCCTGACATGAGCTCCGGTGACTGCCAGCGAAAGCCATCTACATGATATGTGTTTAGTTTTGTGCGAGGTTTCACAATCAATGACATACGAGCATGTTTGGGATCCGTGTACGAGATTTTTGTCTGGTGTTTGCTGTGACCGAAATCGGCAAGCACACATCGGAGTTCATTGTCGAGTAGAACATTCGCCCCCTATAAATAGCAGAATGTGTTATCAGAATGAAAGCAAAAAAAAATCTTCTACCTTGAGATCGCCATGAATTACATTCATGGAGTGTAAGTACTCCATGGCCTGAGAGATCTCCAACATAAACCTGAGCAAATCACGAGTTGAACTGTCCCCGTATACCTCCGACACCATAGACAAACTCATTATCATACTCCCATCCCATTCGAGTCTTTTCAAGTACCCCGGTAGCGATCCATTCCTCATATATGGGCTTACAAAGAACCATGTATCATCTTTGCATGGATTACTTGTCCCATACAACCGAAGGATGTTAGGATGGTTAAAAGACTTCCACACAGCAATTTCTGAAAGAAAGGTCTCACGCTTGGTAGACCGATCGAGAACTTTGATAGCAACGGCTCTGTGTCCGATCCAAGTGCCCTTATAAACGTTGGAGAAGAACCCACTACCTATTAACTCCTGGAATGACACATCACCCCTACACAAAGAACAAAAGGCTCGTAAGACAGTACACATTTTCGCAAGAGAGCTTACTTTTCAACAGTCCCACTGGGAAGTGTCGTTTCGTTCTCAGGTCGCTTGACCAAGCGTGAAATATCGGACTTAATATGCTCCCCATCCAGTGGCCAAGTGAATGCCCTGGTATGAGGAAGCTGTTTCATCGGACGCATCGCAGAGCTTGATGGAGCTCTCCAAAGTGGATCTCGTCCTTCCAACACCGCCAGCAACGTACGGATCGCTTTCAGCATATCCTTCGAGGCAACTTGCAGTGCTTTTTGCATATCGGCATCATTATTTGCATTCAGTGCTGCAGACAAAAGTTGACGGAGGTCGTTCATATCGGCTGCTTTGTCCAACTCGTTTTGGCGTTCTTGGAAATGGCGCAGTCGTTCTTGAAGACGATCGGCATCAGTCAATGCTGAATCATCAGCGAAAGGCGCCGGAGATGAAAACTGAAGTAGCTGATTCAGGCCTGAGTCGTCATCGACAGGAGTCAATTCAGCTTCATGAGTCTGGGAGTCATTGGACATGAGGACGCTTGGAGTTGTTCCAACTGGCTGGTTTGAGGGCCCCGATACATTACCCAAAATGCGGGTAAGAATGGATATCTATGTCACACAGATAAATATCTTGAGGCGGCAAGCAACAGGGGCAGCTCACACTAAAGAGAATCATACAATCATTCAGTGACTTATGGCACGTTTCAATATCTGCGCGAATTTTATCACGGCCGAGCAATCGTTTCCAGAAGGGCTGGTCTCTGATTTCCTGCATCAGGCCTAAGATCAATTGGAAGGCCCTTATAAACCTGAGTAACCCAGTAATCATAAAAAGGGTAACCATTACCTTTCAAGCTTCTCGAGGGGTTTACGTAGCTCTACGGTGACCTGACCTCCCCTTTCGTGAACCTCCTCCGTTATCGCTAGAAGAAAGTCTGCACAGCGACCGGTCAGACGTAAACATGCGAATCGGTTAGACTAGGCGAAGTGAGCAGTGAGCACTTTGAGTATTCAAGAAAACAGCCAGTGAATCGTAACACACCCCGACGGCATCTATTGCATCCCAGATCCCAGTAAGCAAGCTGGCCACAATTGGAAGGCCTGGAATGGGAATGAGCTCTCCTGTACCAGCGACAACTTGGAGACCGAGCCGGATTACATCCTTAACGGATTCTAGGGCATATTGAACACGCTGTAAACCTGAGTAAGCATAACATAAGGAAAGTAGAGACCATGATAACACAGTACCATCCCCGTCTCTAAATATGCATCCGATTGCTCTCTGGGTACAGGCACATGTTCCCTTGAGGGACTTGACCCCCATCCTCTAGGACTGAAAAATTTGCGCCAGGAGTGATTGGTGTCTGTCGAAGTACGAGAATCGGCACTAGCTTCCCGCGAAGAAGACCGAGAAGCTGTTGGCATTCTGTCATGAACTTGACTTCGACCGCGACTGCTACTAATTGAGCTTCCTAGCGCATGCCCCCCAGGCTAAGTGAGGTACCAAGTGGTGGTGACAAGCCTGTACTAAGTCTTCTAAATGAGGTAGGAGGAGTAACCTCCACACTTGGGGGCGAAGCTAGAAAAGAGTCAGATCTTGTGTGATGAAGCGAGTAATGGGATGTATCTTGTGGCAGAGAAGGCATTGATGAGGCAAGTTCTGACATGGCTGGATGAAAAGTTCCAGAACTAGACGAAAAGTCTAAGTATTAACGAAGCAGATAAAGTTCACAGCGTTTACCTTCAATGACACTTCTCTTATACATCAGGCGCTCCGAGAAAAGGGCGTCGATGTTGAGTTCTGATGGTAGTGTCAGCGATGAGAAATGATGTGTGGAGGATAAGTCTAGTGAAGTCAGTCAAACAAAGATCTGCGAACTGCACTAGTAAAGTACAGCAGACCCTGTGGGCGCAGGTAGCGGCACGGTACAAGAGCAACCTATTTCAAGATTGCTTCGGGGTTGTAAGGAGTCATTGGTTCGTTCGTGGGTGTGGAACAATTGAACCATTGTAACAGAATATAAAGGCGACATACATAACTGGTTTGATAGTTCGATATCGATGCTTATTTCTTGCTCGGGTCCCTCCTCCACTGTCACCTGCACTTCAATTGTGCTTTCGCACTACTTAGTACAGCCTAGTACTATGTACTAATGGGTGTTGGAGGGGCCAAGCAAAACATGGTACCCACGCGATTAATCTGGACGACATGCCAAGATGAGGAGAAGCTGATGGTAAAAGGTGTATTTACGTTCAAGGCACGTATCGAGCACAGCTGGAAGTACGAAGAAAATCGGAAGGTCGGTGCTGGCGCGCCTCCTGTGCCAAATATTTGAAGGCTTGAAGCACCTGGTAGTATCGAGAAGAAACGGAGAAACTTCGTTGAATTGAGGGACGCACAACTTCTCTACAACTAGTGATAATTGACAGAAAGAGTTGCAGTCACAACCAGTCCTGTGGTCACAAACACCTTGGGTGGTGTTTGGAAGAGAGCAGGTGTAAGTATGGCGCATACTCACACGTGCTCTCGCACTGCCACTAGTGTCCGTACTTATATACTTCGATTCCCACCATCCCCGGCCGTATAACCCGCATAAAGATCGTACTGTGTTCTACCTGTCGCTTGAAGCCTAGCTTCGCCTCTTGGAATATATCGTGGTTCTGTCAATGTGTGCATCCGTTCGTTAGTGTTCTGAACGACAGCCTTTCAAGGTGCTGTCAGTGCAAGCAGTCTGCTTGGTCACAGTGCAAGCATGAGCGGTAAAGGGAGCCACCATCGAGTTGGCTTCCTAGATCTAAACAAAAGGATGAGTAAGCTTCGGCTTCATCTTGGCTTCAGCTTGTGACAGTGAGTGCAAACGAGTATCCATCGTGCAGCAAGTCCCCATGTTCCCAGTTCCAGTGTTAACGTTCTTAGTGGACGGGGTTCAATCAATAATGGTGATGGCATTCAGTCAAGTACTAGGAAGCTGCTAGAAAGCCGATTTTTAAAAAGTTTTTGATTTTTCAACTTTAGGCCCTACGTACATTTTACCGCCTAGATATCATATGCCTTTGCTTTGGACTGTCCGACTACATACATCAAGATGAGTGATCAGGAGCGTAAACAATCGAACTAGCTGTAATTGAGTGCTCACTGGCGGGTCTGCTCACTGGCATAGCAAGTATCATGTACGCATACTTAGCGTAACCAGCTTTGACCGGGCGGTTCTGGTTTCTTAGTTTGTGCCCTCACTTTACTGCTTTCCTTGCTCCTGCGGCGCTCAGGATCATTGGCCAAGGCTTGAATGTTATCTGTACCATTGTGAATAAAGTTACGATCGTGTGTGAGCCCTTAACCTCACCATTCTCTGGTCCATGAACAATAACTTCCAGATATATATCGAAACTCAAAGGAATAATATTCGAAGCAACAACATGCGAGATAGCGTATACACTCTGATGGGTGAACGAATGATTTGCTGAATGTTTTTAGGGGAAAAAAGACGAAGACGTCACTCTTGACCAAAATCGACAGCTTTGCGACCGGTATACCAGGTCCGAACCAGCCAACACACAAAGCTGCTGTCATCACTGTTTAATTCTGGCCGACACTAAACGAGCAGAGTAATCATCAGACCAAGAACCAAAAAAAGACAAGGCAAGACAAATTTGAGTTTGAGACACACCTGGGCGTATAGTATTACTCCTGCTAGGCGAAGTGTAATCCTCTGAAGCTGGGGGTAGTAGGACAGAATCCCCAGTGCCTTCCATCTGCTGTGGGTCTGCGGTGTACAAGTTCGGCAAAGGCAATGACTGTGGAGGAGGAGTTGGAGACAACTCTGGCCTATAGAATGCCAATCGTGTCACCAAAGTCTCAAGGTCCTTGACTACTTTTGAGAACGTGGGACGCTCCCCAAACTCATCATGCCAGCAGTTCTCAAGAAGCGAGAGAACCCCTAAGCGGTCCACAATTTTCGATGGGAATGGCGGACGGCCATTTTGCTCTGGAGCGAGAAAGCTTAGCACACAATTGAAGCTGAAATTTGATCGCCTTACCCAGCACAATGATCTTGACAACATCGTCAGGCTTCGTAGGCCAAGGAAGACTGCCCATGGTGACGATCTCCACGCATGTAATAGCGAAAGCATAAACATCATTCTCCTTTGAGATGAACCCACGCCCTGACATGAGCTCTGGTGACTGCCAGCGAAAGCCATCTACATGATACGTGTTTGGTTATGTATGAGGATTCGCAATCAATGACATACGGGCATGTTTGGGATCCTTGTACGAGATTTTGGCGTGGTGTCTGCTCTGACCGAAATCGGAAAGGACACAGCGGCGGTCATTGTCGAGTAGAACATTGGCCCCCTACGAATCATAGAGTCTGTTACCAGAATGAAACGGAGGGTACGAAAAAAAAAGTCTACCTTAAGATCGCCATGAATAACATGCATGGAGTGTAAGTACTCCATGGCCTGAGAAATCTCGTGCATGAACCTGAGCAAGTCAGGTATTGAACTGTCCCCGTACACCTCCGACACCATAGATGAACCCATTATCATACTCCCATCCCATTCAAGTCTTTTCAAATACTCTGGTAGCGATCCATTCCTCATATATGGGCTTACAAGGAACCATGTATTATCTTTGTATGGATCACTTGTCCCATACAGCCGAAGGATGTTAGGATGTCTGAAAGACTTCCAAACATCAATCTCTGAAAGAAAGGCCTCACGCTTGGTAGACTGCTCAAGAACTTTAATAGCAACGGTCCTGTGTCTCCAAGTGCCCTTGTAAACGTTGGAAAAGAACCCCTTGCCTATTAACTCCTGGAACGAAACATCACTCCTACGCAAAGAACAAAAGGCTCGTAAGATAGTCCACATTTTCGCAAGAGAGCTTACTTTTCAACAATCCAACTGGGAAGTGTGGTTTCGTTCTCCCATTGTACCAAGCGTGCAATACCGGACTCAATATGATCCCCATCCAGTATGTTCCCCTCTCTCCCACTCAATGGCCAAGTGAACGCCCTGGTATGAGGAAGTTGTTTCGAGCGCATCGCAGAGCTCGGTGAAGGTCTCCAATGTGGATCTCGTCCTTCCAACACTGCCAGCAACGTACGAATCGCTTTCAGCATGTCCTTCGAGGCAACTTGCAGCACCTTTTGCATATCGGTGTCATCATTTGTATTCAGTGCCGCAGACAAAAGTTGGCGGAGGTCGTTCATATCGGCTGCTTTGTCCAGCTCGTTTTGGCGTTCTTGGAAACAGCGCAGTTGTTCTTGAAGGCGATCGGCATCAGTTAATGCTGAATCGTCGGCGGGAAGCGCCGCAGGTGAAAACTGAAGTAGCTGATTCAAACCTGGGTCGTCATCGACAGGGGGCAGTTCAGCTTCATGAGTCTCATGAGAGTCATCAGGTATGGGGATACTTGGATGTGTGCCAACTAGCTGGTTTGAAGGCCCCGATACATTGCCCAAAATGCGGGTAAGAATGGATATCTATGCCACACAGATAAATGTCTTTAGGTGGTGAGCAACAGGAGGCAGCTCACATTGAAGAGAATCATACAATCATTCAGTGACTCATGGCACGTTTCAATATCTGCATGAATCTCGTCGCGGTCGAGGAACCGTTTCCAGAAGGGCTGGTCTCTGATTTCCTGCATCAATTCCCAGATCAATTGGAAGGCCCTATAAACACGAGTAACTTGAACTCAGTAATCAATCCCTCATAAAAAGGGTAACCATTACCTCTCAAGCTTCTCGAGAGGTTTGTGTAGTTCCGCGGTGACTTGATCTCCTCTCTCGTGAACCTCCTCCGTTATCGCTAGAAGAAAGTCTGCACAGCGGCCAGTCAGACGTAAACATGCGAATCGGTCAGACTAGGCGAAGTGAGTGAGTATCCAAGAAAATAGTTGAGTCGTAACACACCCCGACGTCGTCTACTGCCTCCCAGATCCCGGTAAGCAACCTCGCGATAATTCGAAGACCTGGAACGGGAATGAGCTCTCCCGTATCAGCGACGACTTGGAGACCAAGCCGGGTTACTTCGCCAATGGATTTTAAGGCATCTTGAACACGCTATAACCTTGAGTAAGCACAGCAAGGGAAAGTAGAAAGCTTGATAACACAGTACCATTCCCGTCCTTAAATATGCATCTGATTTCTCTCTGGGTACAGGCACATGTTCCCTCGAGGGACTTGAGTCACTTGACCTCCATCCTCTAGGATTGAAAATTTTGCGCCAGGAGTGGTTGGTGTCTGTAGAAGTATGAGAATCGGCACTAGATTCCCTCGAAGAAGATTGAGAAGCTGTGGTCATTTTGTCCTTAACTGGGCTCCGACCACGACCACTACCAAGGGAAGGTGTCCGAGAAAGTGCATGGAGGTTGAGTGAGGTACCAGGCGGTGACAGGCTTGTACTGGCCCACCCGAGATTTATAAACGGGGTAGGCGGAGTGACCGACACGCCCAGGAACGAAGGCTCAGATCTTGCGTATTGATGCGAGTAATGGGGTATATCCTGCGGCGAAGAAGGCTCTGACGAGGTTGGTTCTGGCATGGTTGGACGAAAAGTATAAGTATTAACGAAGTAGAGAAAGTTCACAGCTTTTAGCTTCACAATTCTCTTACTTATACCATTACTCTCCACAAGCGCTCCGAGAAGGACGTCGATGTTAACTTTTCTGAATCCTGATGGTCCGCTGATTATGGGAAATGACGTGCAGGGGATAAGTCAAGTTAAATCAGTCAAACAAAGATCGGCAAACTGCATCAGCAATCCTGTGGGCACAGGTAACAGCACAGTACTGTTTCGAGATTGCTTCAAGGTTGTGGAGGACTCATTGGTTCGTGAACTTGGAAAAATTAAACCATTGCAACAAACTGTAAAGGTGACATAGTAATGATGGTTTGATGCTCGTTCTTGCTTGGGTTCCTCCTCCATTGTCACCTGCAGGTCAATTTTGTTACTATGCACTAATAGGTGCTGAAGAATCCTAAACCGCCAAGATGAGGAGGAGCTGGTCTGAGTCGTAAAAGGCGTGTGAGCACAAGCCTCTGGAAGTACGAGGAAAAATAAAATCAGAAATTAAAAAAGCGCTGGCGCGCCCCGTGCCGAATCTACTTGAGGCAGTACTTTGCCAGTGACTGGTAGTACCGATAAACCCAGAAACTTCGTTCAATTGAGGGGTAATTGGTCATGCGCGTGCGCAACTTCTCTACGACTAGCGATAATTGAGACAGAACATCTCTTTTACCAGCCCAAGAACAGGAGAGCAATGGCTGAAGGCGTCGGGATCAATAAGTCGCTCAACGAAAGTACAGAAACACAGCTATATTTTGTTAAGGCTATCTGCGATTCTGGGTATCATGTTTTTCTCGACTTGGCCTCCAGGCTCCAATTCAAAATTCAGGCGCTAAAGGTAGTACCAATACCACCAAGTCTGACGTTGGAAAAAAATGACCTGTGCGTTGGGAGATTGTGCCTCAACGGTAGCAGGAACTCCAGATGTGATAGGACAAGCACCACGGGTGTCACCAGGGGCAGCTGGTGACGCGGGTCCGTCAGTGGGGAAGTCACTGTCGAGCCAGAGCATGTTCACAGCGTAGCCGTCCCAGAGACTAAGAACCAGAACCATTTCAGTATTGAAGGCAGAAGCTATACTAGCGTCCAATCCACCCTTGTGGGTCAAAAGTATCGGTTTCCGCTATCTGATGAATTTATTTTCAAATCGCCAACTCTGAAACCAGTGTTGCTGGTAGAGTCACCGGCCACTAACGAGATCTCCGCAACCTTCTTTCAAGGGGAGGCGGGTGCCTTTGATGACAGGGAACCGGTGCTCTCGTTGTTTGAGATGACGAACTGTATCAAAATTGTGCCAAGTTATGTTGGAATCTGGATCTTTGGAAGTATCCGGACATACCTGCGTTACAACAGTAAGTACCAGGTGAGGTCGACGGTCATTCCAGGACCGGAGGAAGGAATGTCGCTGAGCCGGAGGGAGTTGAAGTCACAACCAGCCTGGAAAGTTTTTGATTTTTCAACTTTCGATACGTACATTTCACCACCTAGATATCGTATCCCTTGCTTCGGACTGTCCGGCTACATACATCAAGGTGAGTGATCAGCGGTAATTGAGCGCTCATTGGGATATCGAGTACTTATGCGCATATAATCAGCTTTGACTAGGCGCTTCGGAGGTTGCCTTCACCTCCTTTCCTCGCCTTATGTCTCTTAAGAATCAGTTTTTACATAATTCTTGAGCTTTGAATCTTTGCATTAAATTCCGATGCATTCGTCTCATCCACACTGCTTGAATGAGTGCATTCTCACTTCGGTCGCTGTCACGCTGAAAGAAAACACTCCACTCCAACCTTCTTGCCGAGCTTCCCGTAAGACATATCTGCTCACTTCCCTGCTTCCCTTGCTCCTAGGATCATAGGCCAAGGCTTGAATGTTATCTGTACCATGATTTTGAACAAAGTTACAATTGTGTGTGAGGCCTTAACCTCACAATTCTCTGGTCCATAAACAATAACTTATATATATATCGAAACTCAAAAGAGGCTTGAACACAAGTGATATACTCGAAGCAGCAACATGTGAATGTCCATACATTGTTCAACAAAATCAAATCGACACGATAGTGTATACGCTCTGATAGGTGAACGAATGGTTTGCTGAATATTTTTAGGAGGAAAAAGGTGAAGACGTCACTCTTGACCAAATCGACAGCATATGCTTTGTGAACTAGTATACTAGGTCTGAATCAGCCGACGCACAAAGCTGCTGTCATCACTGGTTAATTCGGGCTGACGCTAAACGACCAGAGTAATCATCAGACCAAGAAAAGACAGGATGAAACAAATTTGAGTTTGAGACACACCTGGGCGTATAGTGTTACTCCTGCTAGGCGAAGTGTAATCCTCTGAAGCTGGGGGTAGTAGGACAGAATCCCCGATGCCTTCCATCTGCTGTGGGTCTGCGGTGTACAATTTCGGCAAAGGCAATGACTGTGGAGGAGGGGGAGTTGGAGACAACTCTGGCCTATAGAATGCCAATCCTGTCACCAAAGTCTCAAGGTCCTTGACTACTTTTGAGAATGTGGGACGCTCCCCAAATTCATCATGCCAACAGTTCTCAAGAAGCGAGCGAACCCCCAAGCGGTCCACAATTTTTGATGGGAACGGCGGACGGCCATTTTGCTCTGGAGCGGGAAAGCTTAGCACACAATTGAAGCTGAAATTTGATTCTCTTACCCAACACAATGGTCTTGACGACATCATCAGGCTTCATAGGCCAAGGAAGACTGCCCATGGTGACGATCTCGATGCATGTAATAGCGAAAGCATAAACATCATTCCCCTTTGAGATGAACCCGCGCCCTGACATGAGCTCCGGCGACTGCCAGCGAAAGCCATCTACATGATATGTGTTTAGTCTTGTGTGAGGTTTTGCAATCAATGACATACGGGCAGGTTTGGGATCCTTGAACGAGATTTTCGCCTGATGTCTGCTGTGACCGAAATCGGCAAGGACACATCGGAGGTCATTGTCGAGTAGAACGTTTGCCCCCTACGAATCATAGAATCTGTTACCAGAATGAAACGGGATGTGCGAAAGAAACCAGTCTACCTTGAGATCGCCATGAATAACGTGCATGGAGTGTAAGTACTCCATGGCCTGAGAAATCTCGTGCATGAACCTGAGCAAGTCAGGTATTGAACTGTCCCCGTACACCTCTGACACCATAGATGAACCCATTATCATACTCCCATCCCATTCAAGTCTTTTCAAATACTCCGGTAGCGATCCATTCCTCATATATGGGCTTACAAGGAACCATGTATTATCTTTGTATGGATCACTTGTCCCATAGAGCCGAAGGATGTTAGGATGTCTGAAAGACTTCCAAACATCAACCTCTGAAAGAAAGGCCTCACGCTTGGTAGACCGCTCAAGAACTTTGATAGCAACGGTTCGGTGTCTCCAAGTGCCCTTGTAGACGTTGGAGAA
The DNA here is from genome assembly GCA_015501585.1 of Rhodocollybia butyracea. Taxonomy (NCBI): domain Eukaryota; kingdom Fungi; phylum Basidiomycota; class Agaricomycetes; order Agaricales; family Omphalotaceae; genus Rhodocollybia; species Rhodocollybia butyracea. The sequence goes on along the minus strand of JADNRY010000045.1, from coordinate 46,613 downwards.
GAACCCCCTGCCTATTAACTCCTGGAACGAAACATCACTCCTACGCAAAGAACGAAAGGCTCGTAAGACAATACTACAACATTTTCGTGAGCTTACTTTTCAACAGTCCAACTGGGGAGTGTGGTTTCGTTCTGCTGCTGGACCAAGCGGGCAATACCGGACTCGATATGCTCCCCATCCAGTATGTTCCCTTCTCTCTCATCCAATGGCCAAGTGAACGCTCTGGTATGAGGAAGCTGTTTCGTCGAGCGCATCGCAGAGCTCGGTGGAGGTCTCCAATGTGGATCCCGTCCTTCCAACACTGCCAGCAACGTACGAATTGCTTTCAGCATATCCTTCGAGGCAACTTGCAGCACTTTTTGCATTTCAGCGTCATCATTTGCATCCAGCGCCGCGGACAAAAGCTGGCGGAGGTCGTTCATATCGGCTGCTTTGTCCAGCTCGTTTTGGCGTTCTTGGAAACGGCGTAGATGTTCTTGAAGACGATCGGCATCGGTTAATGCTGAATCGTCAGCGAAGGGCGCCGCAGATGAAAACTGATGTAGCTGATTCAGACCCGAGTCGTCATCGACAGGAGTCAATTCAGCTTCATGGGTCTCGTGGGAGTTATCGGACATGAGGATGCTTGGAGTAGTGCCAACTGGCTGGTTTGAGGGCCCCGATACATTGCCCAAAATGCGAGTGAGAATAGATATCTAAGCCAGATAAACGTTTTTAGGCGGTGAGGAACAGGAGGCGGCTCACATTAAAGAGAATCATACAATCATTCAGTGACTCATGGCACGTTTCAATATCTGCATGAATCTTATCCCGGTCGAGGAATCGTCTCCAGAAGGGCTGGTCTCTAATTCCCTGCATCAATTCCAAGATCAATCGGAAGGCCCTTATAAACATGAGTAACCCAATAATCAATCTTTCATACAAAAGGGTAACCATTACCTTTCAAGCTTCTCGAGGGGTTTACGTAGTTCCGCGGTGACTTGATCTCCCCTCTCGTGAACCTCCTCCGTTATCGCTAGAAGAAAGTCTGCACAGCGGCCAGTCAGACGTAAACATGCGAATCGGTTAGACTAGGCGAAGTGAGCAAGTATTCAAGAAATTGAATAGTTGAATAATAACACACCCCGACGGCGTCTATTGCATCCCAGATCGCAGTAAGCAAGCTGGCGACAATTGGAAGGCCTGGAACGGGAATGAGCTCTCCCGTATCAGCAACAACTTGGAGACCGATCCGGGTTACATCCTTAACGGATTTTAGGGCATATTGAACACGCTGTAAACCTGAGTAAGCATAACAAAAGGAGAGTAGCAACCATAATAACACAGTACCATCCCCGTCCTCAAATATGCATCCGATTGCTCTCTGGGTACAGGCACGTGTTCCCTCGAGGGACTTGACCTCCATCCTCTAGGACTGAAGAGATTGCGCCAAGAGTGACTGGTGTCCGTCGAAGTATGAGAATCGGCACTGGTTTCTCGCGAAGAGGATTGAGAAGCTGTGGTCTTTCTGTCCCGAACTCGACTTCGACCGCGACCACTACCGATGGAGCCTCCTCGAGAAAGAGGATGGCCCAGGCTGAGTGAGGTACTAGGTGGTGGTGACAAGCCTGTACTAAGATTTCTGAATGAGGTAGGAGGAGTAACTTCCACGCTTGGAGTTGGGAGCGAAGGTAAGGAAGGGTCCGATCTTGTGTGTTGATGTGTGTAACGGTGTGTATTCCGAGTCTGTGGTAGAGAAGCCACTGACGAGGCCAGTTCTGACATGGCTTGACGAAAAGTATAAGTATTAATGTAGTAGAGAAAGTTCACAGCTTTTACCTGGACAATTCTCTTATACCATCACTCTCCACAGGCGCTCCGAGAATGGCGTCGATGTTCAGTTCTGATGGTCCACTGATTCTGTCAGCGATGGAAATGATGTGCAGAGTATAAGTCAAGTCAAGTCAAACAAACAAAGATCTACAGACTGTGCCAGTAAAGTACAGCAGATCCTGCGGGCACAGGTAACAGCACAGTACAAGAACAACCTATTTCAAGATTGCTTCAGGGTTGTGAGGACTCATGGCTCGTGGGCGTGGAAAAATGGAAACATTGCAACAAAACATAAAGGCGACATTGATTTGATGTTTTGATGCTCGTTTCTTGCTCGGGTCCCTCCTCCACTCTGTCACCTGCACCTTCAATTTTGTTTTCGCACGTGTACTACCGTCCTAATAGGTGTTGAAGAAGCCAAGCAGAAGATGGTATCGAGTCACACGATTAAACTGAACGACGTGCCAAGATGAGGAGGACCTGGTCGTAAAAGGCGTATCACTCGTACGAAAAAAATCAGGAATCAAAAAAGCCGAGCGCTGGAGCGCCTCCCGTGCCGAATCTAAGGCTTGAGGTAATGGTAATACCGAGAAACCGAGAAACTTCGTTGGATTCATCGCATACGCGACTTCTCTACGACTAGTAATCATTGAGACAAAACATCTCTTTACCCGTCCGAGACCAGGAGAGCAATGGCTGAAGGCATCGGGATCAATAAGTCGCTCAAGGAAAGTACAGAAACACAGTTGCATTTTTGTTAGGGCTACTTATCTACGATTCAGGGTATCATATTACTCTCGACTCCAATTCAAAATTCAAGCGCTAAAGGTAGTACCGATATCACCGACTTTGATGTTGGAAAAGATGACCTGGGCGTTGGGAGATTGCGCCTCAACGGTAGCGGGAACTCCAGATGTGGTAGCACAAGCGCCACGGGCGTCACCAGGGGCAGTTCCGTCGGTGGGGAAGTCGCTGTCGAGCCAGAGCATGTTTACAGCGTAGTCGTCCCAGAGACTGAGAACCAGAACCATTCCGGTGTTGAAGGCAGAAGCCATAGCGTCCAGTCCACCCTTGGAGTCAAAAGTATCGGTTTCAGCAAAGGCAGCCGCCTCCTCCTGACAGAAGGTTGCGGAGATTTCGTTGGTAGCCGTGATACCAGCAACATTGGTTTCAGAGTTGGCGATTTCAACTCCGTTTTGGACATAAATTCGTCGGATAGCGGACAGGGAACCGGTGCTCTCGTTGTTCGAGGTGACGAACTGTATTAAAATTGCGCTCAGTTATGTTAGATCTTTGTAAGTATCCGGACGTACCTGCGTTACAACAGTGAATGGCTGAGTGGTGTCGACAGTCATTCCAGGACCGAAGAAAGAAGTGTCGCCGAGACGGAAAGAGTTGAAGTCGCAACCAGCCTGGTCACAAACACCTTGGGTTGAGTTTGGAAGAGAGCAGGTGGTGCCAGTGCAAGAAGTCTGCTCGGTCACAGTGCAAGCATGAGCGGTAAAGGCAGCTGCCATCGAGTTGGCTTCCCAGATCTAAACAAAAGGATGAGTATACTTCGGCTTTGACTTGTGATGTGCAGACGAACATCCATTTCCGTGCAGCAAGTTCCCATGCTCCCAGTTCCAGTGTTAACGTTGTTAGTGGATGGGGTCCAGTCAACAGTGTTAGCCTATTCTGCGTAAATATCGAGGTACATCTGAGAAAAATATGCACGTACAACTCCATCAATGAATTTGATGTCCGAAGGACACTGAGAGTCACAGTATCCAGTTCCGTACTGAGCTCCAGCTTTGTTGGTTGGGAATCGTGACTGTAAACGATATCAGAAACGCTTGGCTTTGGAGCTCCTATGCTGAAACTTACAACTCCACCATCAGCATCCATTTGACTGAAGTACAAAGCGCCGTTAATACCACAAGGAAGCTGGGAGACGTCGACGTCGAAAGTAAATTCTTGGTTGAGCAGGTGGAAGAGTTGATACTCGGTCTCACTTCCGGGAGCCATCAAGTATAGACGAGAACCAACGTTGGCCTGTTCAGAGACGGTCACAAATTTGAGCGTCAACGCATCTCCGCTGGTGGTGACACCGTAGGTAGCTATAAGCGTGTTGTTAATTGGCTATCGCATAGGTGGCTTGATCAAACATACACTCATAATCCGCTCCGTCGAGAGCACAGTTCGCAGCGCAGACTTCGGGGGCTATTGAAAAAGATGATCAGTAGAGCGAGAAAGAGTTATCAATTTTATACTTACTGGTACAGATATCGAAGTCCCATGTGTCACCCTCGTAACAGTTCTCAGTGCCGCTGGTAATGTGAAGGTAACGCCAGTTTGCATCAATGACAACCGTAGAATCTTGACTTGTGCAGCCAGACGCGGTACATGTTTCCCAGGTCAGTGGTGGGTGAACCTCTGCAGTGAGCGTGCCAATCTGTTGGCCGTACACGATGGCGGAGAGGGCGAAGAAGAGCAGAGCCGATGAGTGGAACATTTCAATGCCAGTGACGATTAGTGTGAACCGATGGAGAATGTCGAGCCCAATGTGTCCTTTTATACTGGTACTTGGAACCAGCTTGGACACATCTACCAAACGGATGTTTTCCGGGAAAAACGATGTTGAACCGCGTATTTTCCGCGAGCACACATGAAAGTGGGGCCTTCGTGTAACCAAACAAACTATTGCGAAGCTGTTCGACGACGAGAATTACTTCAGACGGACTTGCGATCCGTAATAGCCTTCGGAAATTTTTCGTAAAATTTGGTAGGACATAGACACAGCAGGTTCAAGGGGCATGATCAATATTCTCGCAGGCCAAGTTTGGCACTCACTTTATTTTTGGAAAATAAATAAACTTCTTTGCCGAGATACAGCGTTTAGAGTCAGTAGAAAGCCTATCCAACCGTTTAGTTCACATTCATGGTTACGGTGGTGTCCAATTACCCCCGAGCTAATTATCCGAGAACGTCTCCAGCTCTATCTAAGGCCTTGCTGCGGAAATTTCTGGTTGATTTGGTTTTTGCGAAATCATCTTGACGCTCCACAATTATCCTTCAGAGACCAGGAAGAGTCCGAGTCCGAGAAAATTTCCTTAGGAAAAACTGAACGTTCCTTGGAAGATAGGTTCCCCACTTGAACAACAAATTTACGAAAATTGGGGTTCAGGTAGTGATTATAGACATAAAGCGTCAGAACATAGTACCGCTACCTTGGTAGTATCATAGTGATGTTGAGAGCGAGTTGAGAGAGCATTGGATTTAAATAGATTGCGACAAGCAGAACTGCGTTAACTCGTAGCGAGTGCGCCGCATGAATGGAGCCTTGAGGAGGTCCAAAAAATGGTCACAATAAAAACAGAAGCCAACCAGAGGACATTGTCGTATTCAGAAGAGTAAACAAGTAGAGCGGGTTTTGAGTACGCTACACTAGGTAGCTCGTAAGTACTAAGAATAGAGGACGAGATGCGCTTTGGTTTGCGCTCTGGGAATTTGGAGGGCGGAAAAATCGGCGCCTGAATCGCGGACGGTCCGCCCAGGACCGTCGGCACGCGTCGTGTAAGCGCTTTTCTTCGTTTTGATTCTTGTAGCATCTTTGCCGCGTCTTCTATACCCACCCACACAAGCCAAACCTGCTCAGTCTCGAGATTGGACATCTGGACTGTCTCTCGATGGTAAATATTAACTCTACTAGCTTATCCCACATCCGTAGGTCCTTGCAAAGTTCAGTGTACTCACGTGTACCTATCTCTTGTTCTTTTCAGATGTCGCCACACTTTTCTAAGCAGGATACGTTTTTCTTTATTCCTCTATGAATGCTCCCGTACAGACCGATGCGGAGGCCCAATCCCTCAACCTAGAACGCACAAGGCTGCACGACTTTGAGGAATTCTGGCGCGACCATTACCACTGGCTCAAGGATAAAGGCTACCAGCTTCGCTCGCGATACCACCCTGATTGGACTCCTTCTTGGAAGGGAAGGAAAAGGAAGTCGTATACTCTACGGATATATGAAGACCACCATGTTCCTCTCGTGAGCGTCCTTCGGTTCATCTCCATAACATATCCGTTATTCAGTTTTCTTTAGCACCCGCTTCTGATGGACGCAACTCGCATACGAGACCACAAAATTGTGATGCTGAGGCGTGCAGATCCAGAATCCATATCCGACGAGCTGAAAATCGGGCCTATTTTCTCATCTGAGTCTACTATTTCCGATACCAGAAATCACTGTGTGCCTACCTACGAAACGTTGGAGGTTGACCCACCGATCCGGTTGAAGGAGGAATCTCATTGTGGTTATGCCCTGCTTGGTCCGTTGGGAAATTCTCCTCGAAGAGTTCACCTCTGTAGGGGAAGTGATTGATTTTTGTGGTCAACTGTTTGAGGCGAGTTCGCAGGTTTTTGCACACATCCCAGTTCTGACTTGGTCAATACAGGGTTTACAATTCATGCATAGTTTAAACGTCGCTCACAAGTGCGTATCATCGGCATTCACCGCGTATCTTCCTCTCTTACCTCCCGCAGTGACGCGAAAGACACAAATATTATGATGGACTCGTACCCAGCGTTCAAGCATCCTCCTCATCCTTTATCTCCGGATATGAAGCGCGACTGGAGTGGGAGCTCGAAGCCGCGTAGTCGCACTCTACATCCTGTCAAGTATTACTGGATAGACTACGACATGTCTGTGCAATATGAATCAAATTCTTCTCCCCTGCTTCCCCCAGGCTATGGTGGCGACCAGTCGGTGCCAGAATTCCTGAGGAATGAGTTGTGTAATCCTTTCAAAGTGGACGTCTATTGTGTCGGGAACGTTATCCGCAATAATTTTTTGGTCGTGAGTTGTCTGGTTTTCTCACTTATTTTCGAGAAACGCTTAGGAAGAACACAGGGCGATCCATTTACTGTACCAAGAGCTAACCTGGAGTTCCTACATGGCCTCATTTCTGACATGACCCACGACGATCCACTCAAACGGCCGACCATGGATGTGGTCGTTTCTCGTTTCGCAGAGCTTTGCAAGAACTTATACTGGTGGCAATTGCGATCTCGAGCCCCACCCAAGAACGAACACCCGTTGCTGCGCCTCTTATTAACACCTACTCATTGGGTGAAACAAGCGACTTTTATTCTTCTGCGGATTCCTGCAGTACCAGACTATACGAAACGGAAGTGACCATTTCTCCATGCACAGGCTTGTAGTGTATGTACGCTCGTTTAATATAATTTTTTTGAGCCCCACCCAAGAATGGACCCCATTTCTTGCGTATGCTCCGTATGAAGCCCAGATCAGCTAGGACAGTTGCACACGGCATGACTCACATGAAGAGATCTGACCACTCTTGGCCGTTCGATTATTTGGCCTCTTTCGCGATGGTGAACTTCGGTTTGCAATATCTTCTTTTCTACTGCTTGTTACTCTAGGAGATTTCGGTCAACAGTAGGCAGCAGAAAATTTAGCAATGCATACCAGCCTTTTCAGGGGCGTGTTGGATAGGTATGAAGTGGTGAAGGTGAGATATGAAGATGACCGTGTGCACGGTAGGATCGGCGAGGCCATAAATCGCATATATTCATACGCTGAACTGAGAACAGCAATTTAAAGAGCACGTTCACCAGTCACGGTACGTGCTGTAGAAGACTGCAGCCTTTGAAGAGGTTCGAGACGACGCTTGAAGCTTGAAGGCGGGGGAGTTGGATATCTGGGATAGAGGTAGCGTATATATTTCAGATGTGTACGTTCGATCTTGACTCTAGGGAATCATCTCGCCATAGAACGAACGAATGACCATGGCGCAAATAATTAGAAACTCATCTTCTGTATCTCGTTAAGCCACTCAATTCAAATATTGACCGAAACTGAACGCAAACTTATGATGGTTTTCCGTCATGTCACACTTTAACACGCGATGACATAAGAGCAGTTGGATCGCCAAAGGTCAGAAAACCACTTGAACTTGTACCACCACCATGTCGATGATGATCAAGTGGATCCCTCAACACGCGCATGCCTTCCGATATTTCTTGGCCCAACACTTTTCGCTTTTATGCTCGTGCATCATACAACACTCAACTATTGCTCGCCAGTCTCTTTCTTGCAGCTCAAGTTATCCTCCTTGCTGGCAGCGACTCTGGTTGTTCTCGGCCTAGTGCTCGCTAACTACTACTACCGCCTTTCACGACGCATGACCTACGAGACCACGGCTCAGGTTACTCACAATATCTTGGCGATTCTTCTACATCTCGTGTCCTTTCTGGCCCTCACATATATCGCTTGTTGGCTCATATATATGAAGTATTCACTCGCATCCTGCTTGCCGGCAGATGACTACTCGCAGATGGCCTTGTCCGTGATGGCAGCGAATGGTTTCGCTTTGGCCCTAGGGGTTGTTACATACTGGTTCTGCGAACCCTCCGAGATCGCGGCTCGGCATGCTCACTACGATGGTGAAGTTTCCGTTGAAGAACTCGAGCTGTACCAAAGTTGGGCCAAGCCTGAGTTTCTTATCTTCGTCGATGCATCCGAATTCTACCTCCCAGCTATCGAGGCCGCGGTGAACCTGAGGGATTTCAAGACAGCTGCAGCTAGAGAAGATTATGATAGCAAGATTCAGACGCTTCGTGATAAGATAGGCGAATACAGGGCATTCTACATCAATGTGCGTTGATTAGGTCTTTTCTACTCCTTTTCAACTTGTTCTTATATCTGTATCAAATTTTTCTAGGCCGTCGAGACCGAAGCGTTCGGCTATGATTCCTACGCAAAACTCATGACGTTGAAGAGAATCATCGCGGTAAATGGCCTACTTGTTTCGTCATGATATCCACTGATTTTCCTCCATTAGAGATCTTTTATAGATCTCAAGACCTCGAACATAATACGCCCATGCATACAGCCGTCGGATAAAGATAAGCTCGATGGAATCTTTAGAAAGATTAATGAGGTTTCTGATTTACGAGGGCAATTTATTGCCGAGTTTCTGTTCTGAAGATTGTGTGCCTTAATGCTTTTTTGGTAATTACTCCCGTTAAAAGTGGAGCTTCGATTTAACTAATTAGGAGTGAGGCGCTTAGATAACAGACTACTGGTGTCCCCATTTCGTCATAACAGAATATCCGAATCGTAGTATAAAAAGATGTTGGGATACATCGTTGAATTGTCTTTGTTCGAACCAGTGGATGAAGAGCCTGCAACGCTGAGATGTTGATAGAAAGGTGGTGAGGAAATAAGAGAGATGTCAGACTTGTCATCGCTGAGCTGAGGAAATATAGAGATAGAGGCAGTGAACCAGGTTCTATGTTCGACATTATTATCTAGTCACCATTTCCTCGACTGGTTCTGTGCACTTGACCTAACAAAGATGAGAACAAGGATTTTTTGAGCTGAAAATTCACGTACAGATACCCAATCCGCCTGGGATCCGAAAAAATCGACCCGGCGTCAGTACTCAGTACTCAGTCACGGCACTCGACCCAACCAAATGAATATGTGTGAGCCTCGTTTAACGTAGGCTCTAGTGTCAGTGAAGCCATATCCGATGCGGCGTGACGCGTGAACGCGTGAACCACGGCGAATGCCATATACAACTTATGTATGCTCAGAAGATTCCTGGTTGCACTCTTCAGCACTTGTAGGCATCGCAACCGCCTCGGCTCAGAACCTCCCAGACATTCCCGATCCTTCCCTTTTCAGTGCGTATACAACATCTAACATACTGTAACCTGTTAGATGACCTACTAACTGCTGCTAGTTCCAATTTACGACATCCGCAAAGGTTCTTTGGCTCTGATCTGCCATACCATCCAACGTTATGAGATAGAAAGAATCTCTTTCGGAATTCAATGGATTGCAGTCATTGCTACTCCTGACGGAGGAACGAACGCAGATTTTTGGCATGACCACGAAAGAGAGTTACCTCCGGAGTAAAATCATCTTATCAATTCAGAAAAAAATAGCATCCTTACTATATCCTCTCATATTGTACACTCTTGTTATACATGTCTGTCAGTGTCTTTCTTGCCAGGTTGCCCGAGTAACCGCCACACGAGAGCGCTGGCCCACTGCTAGTTCTAAGTTTCTATTTTCTTTCTACTAGTCTTCTACTTCGACGATTTTCCCTACTAATAGATCAGACTACATACTACTTACCACTCTCTACTAGATTTTCCGTACATTTCGATACTTGTTTTAGATAATTCTTTCTGTGTAGGTAGGTAGATACTTAAATACGAATGCGATTCGACTAGTCGCGTGATGTCACAGCACGTGCTGTCAATCTGCTCTCTCAGTTCTGTCACAGCGTCACATCAACATATGGCCCTTGACTAAGCAACACAGCCACCGTAAACTGTGTCCGCCTTCGACGACTAACCATATCTTACATTCTGTGCCCTATCGCGCTGATTTTAAGCACTCATATCGTCGCATTACTGTGACATGTGAAAACTTCATGCGCCGCACGGGACCAATTTTTCTATATTCGAAAAATCCACTTGTTGTTCCTTTGCCTGTTTACGTCGCTCTACGTGATGAAATTGACTTCTCTTTGGTGGCACAGGTAACGATGCGAAGAATTTTGCTGACCAGCCTGAAGAGATCTGACCATTCTTGGCCATACAATTTTCGGGCCTTCTTTGCGATGGTGAAGTTCGGTTTGCAATATCTTCTTTTCTACTACTTGTTGCTCCAGGAGATGTTGGATCTTGGTGAACAGTAGGCAGCAGAAAATTTCACAATGCATACCCTTTTCAAGGACGTGTTGGATGGGTATGAAGTGAGATATGAAGAAGACTGTGTCCACGGTAGGATCGGCAAGGCCATAGATCGTGTATATTCATACGCTGAACAGAGAACAACAAGAGATTTGAGGCAACGATTGAAGGCGGGGGAGTTGAATATCTGGATAGAGGTGGCGTGGTTGTACCTGCAATTAGTTGGAATACTTATATACTTGCGATGTTTTGCTATCTTGCTGATGTGTACGTTTGGTATCCAATCATCTCGCCATAGAACGGTGGTCATGGCGCAAATAGCTACTAGAAATCGCTTGTGTGTCTCGTTAAGCCATCCAATTCAAATATGGACCGAAATCGAACGCGAACTTTTCTCACGGCGCGACTGAAAGGTTCTCTTTTCAGTGCACACTGGCACTTCACTTGCTTTCCGTCATGTCACGCTTTGTACTGACGCGCTGACATAAGAGCAGTTGGATCGCCAAAGGTCAGAAAACTACTTGAACTTGTACCACCACCATGTCGACGATCGAGTTGGATCCTTCAACACTCGGATGCCTTCTGATATTCCTGGGCCCCGTATCTTTCGCTTTTGCGCTCATGCATCCGGCACTTAACTATTGCTCGCCAGTCTCATTCTTGCAGCTCAAGTCATCCTCCTTGCTGGCAGCGAGTCAGGTTACTCTCATCCTAGTCCTCGCTATCTACTACTACCGTCTTTCAGGACGCATGGCCTACGAGACTACGACTCAGGTTACTCACGGTACTTCGGCGCTTCTTCTACATCTCGTGTGCATTCTGGTCCTCATATATATCGGCTGTTGGCTCATATATATGAAGTATTCGCTCGCATCCTGTTTGCTAGAAAATGAAGATGCTTACCCTTCGAGATCGCAACTCGTTATCCTCACAATGGTGAAGTTTCCGCTCAAGAACTCGAGCTGTACCGAAGATGGGCCATGCCTGAGTTTCTTATTTTCGTCGATGCATCCGAATTCTACCTCCCAGCTATCGACGCCGCAGTGGATCTGAGGGATTTCAAGACGGCTGCAGCTAGAGAAGATCACGATAGCGATGTTCAAACGCTTCGCGTCAAGATAGGTGAATACAGGGCATTCTATAACAACATGCGTTGATTAGGTCTTTTCTGCTCCTGTTCTTAAGTATCTGTATCATATCTCTCTAGGCCGTGAAGAACGAAGCGTTCGGCGGAATTCATATACAAAACTCATAACATTGAAGAGAACCATCGCGGTAGATGGGCTACTTGTTTGCTCATGATATCCACTGATTTTCCTCCATTAGAAAGCTTTTGTAGACCTCAGGACCTCAGATAATATACACCCATGCACACAGCCGTCGGATAAAGATAAGCTCGATAGGACTTACGGAAAGATTGATAAAGTGTTTGATTCTAGGTTCCTACTTGCTTTCTAATAGTCTTCCAGTACTCGACAAATTTCCTAATAATAGATCGGATTGCTACCATACTTTCTACTTGATTTTCTGTACATATTCGATGTTCGTTTTAGATCATACTTTTTTTGTAGATAGATAGTAGTATGTAATAAGTAGTACGAAGTGACTACTTGGCACTTTATCGCGTGATGTCACAGCACGTGCTACCACTCTCTCATCAAGTCATGACACTGGAAACCTACGTTTCGCCCGTGACACTTATTGTTTACATCCGAGTCGCTCTGCGTCGAAATTATATCTGGTCAAGGGGAGTATGGAGGAAGAGGGAGGTAAAGGCTAGAACAGTCCGAGTCTGGTTCTAGGTCTGGGTCATGAAGAGAAGGATGATCTTTGGGAGCCAGTCATCATTGGTGTACACGCGGTCAGTGTTAATATATTTATCTTGCCGTCGTAGTGGCGGAGTGCGAGTAACAACTGTATGTGGTTCCCCATTCAAAGGAAAAGTGACAGAGTGACCATTTCTTGTTATGGGTGGCCAGCGACGAGCAAAGTAGCGCGATTGAGCAGCAAAATGTGAACGGATGTTCCATTGATAAACGGTAGCAGTATCATCCGAGCCTAGGTGTCGGAGCCCCCACCGAGGCATCTTGAAAAAATAAATTCCCAAATATTGCTAGAATTTGGTACAAGTAAAACGGTGTACAAGGTGAAATAGTAACCAGGACTCACACCGAAACAATGTTCAAAGTGTTCATATTGCGCTTTGTATTTTTTATAGGCCGGAATATCATTCCAACGAACTTTGTCAATCAACTTTTGGCAAAGCAGCTTTTTCCAAATTCTGAAGTAGCGCGAGCGCTCAGACTCTCGTTTGCGCCGATAATCAACATATTCTTGAAGCTCCCGCCTGCATTTAATAACTCTAGATGTCAAAAAGAGTTAGGGTGTCTACGGAAGTAGTAAACGAGCGAGAGGAACTTGCTCTTCAGTGGCCTGTTCCAGGTCTTGCATAATGGAGCTGTGCCTCCAAGGTGCAAGCCGTCCAATGACAAGGAAACCCCAAGCCTCCAAAAATATCTGATCAATACAGCCAGAGGGTTCAGGCCAGGGAGTTAATTTCAGGGAAGCTAGAAATTCTCATTCTTTTAGTTCGAGCATGGAGAAACAGGAATAGGAGCCACTCCTAAGCGCCTTAAATAATTTACGTACACCAAAACTGAAAACCTGCGCGATCAAGTACCGACGCCACTGTGGTAGTAGTAGTGGTAGTGTACTCTGGCGGTCTGGCTCATGTGAAGTACACTTGCTTCGCGTGCTCGTGTGAGCTGTGTAGTACATCCATGGCACACGCAGGCGCAAGGTGTGTAGCATAAGACGTTAGTCTCCTTGAAAGGGACTTTTGCCAGTTAGGCTACCTCCTCCTCCACTCCGATTACTACTTACATATTCGGTAGTATCTTACCATAACCATCCATTGCTTTACATGGCCTCGATGATTTCACAACTATCAGTGCAACTGTACAAGTACAAATTATGCGCAAATTCTAGCCAGTAGTAAAGAATTGTTCGGGGGAGTATTGAGGAAGAGATAGATTAAGGCTAAAACAGTCCGATTCCGAGGCGGCTTTACCGCTTCTGTCACAGGGAAACGGAAGATGATTGCTACTCCCCCGGTCGTGCGGAGGAAATTCCGTGCTATCACTAATCCGTCATACCCATACCTTCCTGGACAAGGCGTGTAGGCTGTCGCCAAAACCGAGGAACGCTCGAACGTCGTTACCTACGAAAGATCTCCCATGCGACATCCTGGTCGGCGAACGTCTACTGCCACTCGTTGGCAGGTTTATTTTCGACGCGCTGAACATATATGCCGGGGGGAATTGTGGGTCCCGACGGAGATCTAAGTATAGCACACAGGAATTGAGAGGTGTTTGATAACCCCCCGTGTTTTTACTTATATGCTACACCCGGTTGGCCTAGCTTCCATACTAACACTATTCTACTGTAACGTACCCTTCTGTGTCCTGTTTACCCGGCTACATATCTTTGTAGGTATCTAGGTCGATGGTATCATTATTTCTTACCTTCGTCTGTCGAAGCCGTTGTGAGTTTGTACAGCAACGGTAGGGACAGATGTTAAACCAACCAACCAATCAGCCTTAGCCCAGGTGAGCGGAGGCTACACGCTTTGATAATTTTAGGTTCTAGTAATCAAAGATTGAACTCGACGAACTTGCTCGGTTACAAGCTCGGTTATCTAGGATATGTATAGGAAACCCATATGACTTCTCAGCGTTTTTGGAAGAAATGTTGCGTTCCAGCCTCTTTAAGTAGTTGGGACTTCCCTCCGCGCGCCATAAAGGTCGCAGCATGTGCTATCGGCTCCATAGGAAATAGAATGGACGGCACGGCCGGGACGCACTCCCACTTCACTCTGAAGCGCACGCCATGAGCAGAACCTTTACCAGCGTCCAATATCATATCGTAAATAGTTTACTCGAAGTATTTTCCGAGTTCCGAGAACCGTCACGGTGCCACTATCCAAGCCTACCCAAGCACTATCCAAGCTCAATCGAATGATCAGTCGAGTGATACGAATAAGCTTATAATTATGAATTTTTCATTTATTCTCGCTCGCCTCTCATTTGGCACCATCGATTGATCGAGTTGATAGCTTCTCGCGCAGCTTGAACGTCCTGGTGATTCAGCCGCTGAGAAATTTCGGGGGGATGTGTCGGAAACGGTCGAAGATCATTGTTTTTGTGGGGCGGCCCCGGCTCTGGGTTCAAGTTATCGGTTATGGCATACCTGGTATAGATACGTTAGATACATCGAAGAAAAGACTGTTATTCGGATGCCAATTTCTTGAGGCTCCTTTTGAGGCTCTTTTAGGACTGTCACGCTTTATGGACCCCGGGACCGAGTCATCTGACTCTGGTCTTGTCCAGTGTCTCATCGGGTTGGTATTATCTTCATATAACCGTAGTAGACCAAGCCGATGCTGTCTTGGAAGACAATATACCTCGAGGCGACATGGTTTCCCCCGGGTCTTCCAAATAGTTAAAATCCAGGATCCGGGAATTTCAAGAATGCGGGGACCGGCCGCCAGCAAGCACCTCGATCGCTGTCCTTGCAGGCATAACCCGAGCGTTCGACTCAACTTTGGACTAGGTACTGAGGTATTGACCCATGAGGCTGTAATCGATGCTTTATCCAGGTTGTTAATCCGGGGTCAGTCTAACTAGAGACTAGCGGGTTGAATCGATCGGGATTGTGGCCTCTTCGTGGGTACCCACGGTTTGCCTTTATTTACTTTTGTTCTGATGTCTGGATCTATGTAGTACCTACATATTTATGCATCAACACTAACCGTGTTCGTTGGGTATTAAACCGCCCACCGGAACATGAATCTGAAGGAAGACGGGAACGGACGGACTCGGAGGGACCGTGAACCTAAAGCTGAGAACTACTCGAAAGACTCGAAAGGTTACCCGGCTGCGACCTATGAATAGTTAAACTATTATTACTGCCAGTAACCTGGCAGGGCAGGTCAAGTGAAGAACTCCGAGGATGGTGGTTCTGGCACTTGTTTTCTTCGTGAAAAACTCCTTTCTGGGAAGATTCTTACCGTTCCCTCGAGGTCGTGCGCTGGGGGCGCGGCGTCGTGTTTTTGGAAATACATTGTGCAGGGGAAACCGCTGTGTGGAAGTAATTCTGTGCAGGTTCAGTTGGAAGGGTTGACTCGTATACCCACAATTCAGTATAAGCTGAGTATTGTTTCTCCCCAAGTCCCCATAATCATCGGAGTGGGGTCCGGGCGGAAATATTCAAGCCTCGGAGGCTATCTGGGTGTCTCAGTCAGATCTACTTATCTGTTCATGTCATGGGTTTTTTTTTTTGGGATTTGCGCATTGAGAACCGTAAGTATTCAGTCGGTTTTTTGGAACATCATTTTCTGTCACCCGTGTTAACCCACGCAGGGAGTGGCTCTGAAACCCCCCTTTCCGCCGTTCTGATAATTGGACGTGAACGATGCACCCGCGGGTCTAAATGTCACAAAAATCGAATTAAATATTAATGCGGGCGCTCATGAGTTCCGTCGTGAAGGAGTTTCGTTGTCTGAATTAAATATGTGTACCACTCCGCTCAAGAAGAAATTGACAGACGGAGGCTCCGAGTTGGTCCTACGACTAATACGTGTTCTGGTATAAGGAGGGATACGCATCTCCGACATCGGCCCAAAATTTTGAGCTTGTCAAAAGCTTGTCATCTACTGAGTTGAGCTTTTTTTTTTTCGGTTGAATTGTGAATTTTGTGACGAAAACATCGGCAAACAAGCAGTTGTAATTGAATGGAAATAGAATTATGTATTTGAATATTAGTTGATAATATGGCATCATTACGAAACTGGGGCATACGGGGTAAAATCATTTAAGAGCGGGCCTCAAGCGGGTTGAAATCCAACCTAACGCTTCTTCCTGTACCACCATGGCCGACTTGGAAAAAGGAACTTCTGCTACTGCCTCTGGCGTCAACCACACCCACAACCAAACTGGTGTCTACGACGAAGGCTCTGCGTTCAGGAATTCACCTACTTCCCCAGTCAAGAATAGGATCGCAAACCCAGGATCCCTGTAAGTTCCTCGCCTTTTCGAAAAATCGTCTCGCTCATTCATCAACAACAGCGGTTTGTTTTCTTTCGCGTCGACAACGCTTATTCTTTCTCTCTACAACGTTGTTGCTCGCGGTATAACCACACCGAATGTCGTCGTCGGTATGGCTTTGTTCTGTGGCGGTCTTGGGCAATTGTTGGCTGGAATGTGGGAGTTCCCTAAAGGTACGCGTTGGTTCTTTCTCTCTTTGATCCAATTCTGATTCCTTTTTCTTCAGGCAATACTTTTGGAGCAACGGGTGAGAGCAACTTCATTTATTTTACCTCGCCTTTCATTGGTCCATGAATGGCGTTTGGCATCGGACAATCCCCCTTCTTCCCGCTCCGCGATCTCCCCTCAAACGCTGAAACTAACTTGTTTTTCTTCTAGCATTCTCGTCCTATGGTTGCTTCTGGCTCTCCTACGCTACGATCTTCATTCCCGGCTCTGGCATTATCGCCTCCTATGATGGAAACATGGACGAGTTCGCCAGTGCAGTCGGGATCTACTTGATGATATGGATGACGGTCACCTTCCTATTATTGTAAGTCTATTTTTGTTGCACTTAAATCAATTCCAGGATCTCACGTTCCTTAAAGTATCGCCTCTCTGCGCAAAACCATCGGATTCATCGCTCTTTTCTTCTTCCTTACTATGACTTTCATGTTGCTCGGAGCAGGCATGTTCGTCACGCCATCCTCGGCTTCAATGGGTGTCAGCTTGCAGAAGGCCGGAGGAGCTTTGGGTATCGTCACTGCACTCATCGCATACTATGTTGGCCTGAGTGAACTTTTGGCCGCGGAGAGAGCGGCGGTCGTGGCACTTCCTCTCGGTGTGTTCAAGCATGACTGAGGAGTACATCGTACATCGTAGCATCATTTCCATCATTCGCAAAGAGAGCAGTGTGGAGAAGTTTATTCGCTGATATCATTTGACGTGCGAGTTGGTTTCCCGTTCCCTCCAATTTTCCACCTTTTCATTTTATACTTTGGGCTTTTATTCACTACTGTACCATCTAATCCAACATCTCGACTGTCACCGCAGTCGTTTTCTACCTTTCCGCTCTTTTCATCCTACGGTCTCACTCCACAAAATTATATGTCAACCTCGGTCCTCGTTGTTCGATGATTATTATTCTTCCAGCCATGTGCCCAGTGGTTTTTTTTTAGTTACTCTACGTTACTTGCATACCCTTGAATCCCAATCATCGGTTGTTGTTGACTTTTATTAGAACGCTGAGTGCGCTAAAGACGAATCGCAGTAGCAGTAGCTGCGACACATACAAATGGGGGCTTGATAATTTATCACAAATCCCATCGGCCTACAACGCTCCAATTCACACAACACCCCAAAGACTCCACTGTCTATGCCGAACAAATCCTGCGTATCCTTGCCTTCAACATACTGTACGATCGAAAATCGGAAACGACTACCAACTACCTTACCGCTCTATCGGGAGTCGAGGACTGCATGCGCAGCGGGACTCGGATGTACGAGCTCAGAAGAACCCTGATGGAGATTTCTCGGCGTTTGCGATTTTTTCGGACTATGATCAGGATGCAACAATTCGAGCAGTCAAGCTTTCAAGTTTAACTAGAAAAAGATCTCAGATAGCCTTCTGTAAACTGTATAGTTTTTCAATCAACCGGTAATGAAAATGTCAAAAGCGATAATGCGAAGTCCCTGTGACTACATATACTATGCGTCCCGAATAGAACATGTCCGGTCACTGTCCGGTCCTTTGTTGTCGAGAGTTATTTCGCCACGCTCCAGAGTAGTCTGAGAATAACGTTCCCCATGCGAGATAAGCCCCCAACCCATGCCGTGGCCCCGTCGATGTTCCAGGATGGAGGAGGAGCGCTCCGGCTAAGAGACGGCTCCGGGATTGTAAGTAGTGGTTCGGAACTTGGGTTTGGTAAAAACGCGTGGGTTTTAGGGGAGTGGGTCCTGCGGCGATACTTGTGTCAAATAAATGTACAGTATGAGATACGAAGGGATAGTATGGGGAGATATGGGGAGATAAAACTTTGGGATTGAATTGATATCGGAGCCTCCCCAAGGAAAAGAGCCTCCTGAGTTTCGTCGGGTCTCATTAATCGTTAGAGAAAGACAGGAATAATACAAAATCATCAAAAGAGATCACCCCATTAGAGAAAGACATCATCATCAAAAGAGAAGATCGCCGCAAACTGTATGCCCCCAAAACGCGGCCCACTTTGTTGCGACTGAATTCGAGTTCACTGTATGTTGGGAATTGTAGGTTAGGATAAGGAAATGCCGGGGGCCTATCTGGAAGGTGACTGGTGAACCTATGGAGTGGTAATCGAGAGACTCTGCAATTGAATATTGATGCATGATGCTTCACGCTGCTTCAAGCTTGTCAAATTCGTCTGCATTATATCGAGTTGAACGTAAAGGGGGGGTTTCGTACCGTAGATGATACGACAATGATGTTGGAAATTGTAATCTCCTCGACACTAGTATCACGTCTCAGCCTCAGCGCTCAGCCTTAGTAAAAAGTTCGGTTTTGGGGGCATACAGTTTGGGCAGTGAGCACATCGATGGCGAGGTCTTTTTCATCGTGGGATTCGACTTCAAGAGAAGCTGTAAATTCTAACCTTCTAAGAGAGAATATGAAAAGACGTGGGTGAGGTTTATCAAATCCGTATGCCGCCTGTAAGTTTCATGCACAAATGGCAGCAGGCAGAAGGGGCCAACCGCTGTAGATAAAGACGAGCCGGGGGAAGGGGAGGGGTGGGAATTGGGTTCGAATGATGATCCTGCGCCGTGCAGATGCGGCGGGGCACAGATGGAAAGCGACTTTCGACTGAAGTTTCTCACGTCGTGCCGGCTGAGTTTTTGAGTGATTCAGTATTATAGCTGTACATACGCAAGGTTCAGGTTTTTCCAGTTCTTTCGCCTTCTGCAAAGTCGCTAGCAGTGGTCGCTTCAACACAGGCGGGAAGGATCCTTCGACCCGAACTTTGAGTAAGGTATCTGATGAGTACTGAGTCGTGACGTTGATGGTGTAGTTAAGGGGTCATAAGAGACCGACCTAGGTCCTGGTGGTAACACCAACTCAGACTGGGAGATCTCTACGAGAGCTTTCGAACGTGGCCGAGGCGCAAAGCTTGAACTACAAAAAACTACAGCACAGAAGGGAATGGGGGTACCGCGGATCGAACGCGGGACCTTCAGAATGCTTTTTAGGCGCGCTTCAGTCTGCTGCTCTCCCAGCTGAGCTATACCCCCGTGGAATGGAAAATCAAAATGACCTCCAACTAACATTGAGGATATTGCTAAATTTTTTATGATTAAGATAACAAGATAATTACAGATGATGCATAGGCGATGTAGGGGAAAAATTAAGAATCCGGATCTATATTTTTTAATCATGGGCGGTCATGTCCAAGTAATTTTAAACTTGTTTAAATCATCTCTGACTGTATTTAATCCATAGCTCTGCTCTACTACGCTGCTCCACACTGATTGTACAGTTCTTACAGTTCGTCAATATTTATTTAAACAAAGAGATTTAAGTAAAAGATTTAAACAAGTATTTTAATTGGAAGATTCAAGCAATGGATCTAAACGAAAGCCGAATGAATCACACCATGATTTAAACCAGAATTAAACAACAGTTTTGAACTTCAAAATACAATGCTTTGTTCAAACATGGACTCTGGCCAAATTAAGAGTTGAGGGCACCTGAATATGACATCCTAACGCTGTTCACGAGTCGCACATACTTACCTAAAACCCTTGCCAATTGCTTCTGTCTCCTGACCTCTAGTCTTGACTTGCTTGTGACTTGCCCTTGACATTATTTTGTCAGCTAATGACCACGGAGCGAGTATAAGTAACAACTGCTACTCACTTTGTGCATTGAGATGAGGTGGCTAGTCTGGTGCCTGTACCTGGTGAGTGGTGCTGATGGTGGTGGTCGACAAGAGAAAGGCAAACAAAGTAGAACCGACTTCGCTAATGGCAGTGGACTAGCCACGTTGGAGTAGGGCACAGCGCTAGGCGCTATCTTATCTTAATCATTGTTTAGGTTTGCTTGCCAACGGCAGTAGATAGTCTATTAGGTATCGTACGTACACAATCAATCAGCTACATTCACCTCGAGTATCACGCAACATCATAGTCTCAACCAGTCTATCTTGGTGACGAGAGTGATTCAAACCAACGTTATACGTCCAGACATTAGAACAGGTACAAAGTAAAAGACTCAGGACTTACGGATACTCTGGCTGGAATACCGTGTGACAGCAGTGGACGTTTTGCAGTTAGAAGGTTCAGGACACCAGAAAACAGTCCATCAGAGGACTTCAAAGACATAGGAAATGACGTTCCGGTGGAGACACTGTTGAACTCACCTGTGAAAAAGACCACAACACAACCACAAGGCCAGGAAACCCAGGTACAGCTGAAAAAACCTGAGCCACACAAAACAGGCACAATAGCAACTCAGAAAAAACCAACAAGGATGTCGAACATCATGCTAGTACGGTTCTCGGGAGATCCAGATGACCCTGTCCAACCCGCAACATTTTTGCAGAATCACGAAACGCGAATGATGGAGCTGGTGTTTGCCTGAACGGATTGGGTAGTGAACATAGAGCCATACCTTGAGCTAGACTCAAGGGCAGCAGAATGGTACAACACAACGTTGACAGCAGCCCAGCGAGGTGGCAGCTGGACCGACTTCAAAAAACTGTTCGACACCAAATTTCCTTCTCAGAAAAAAGAGAAAAAGTCCGTGAAAACATACCTGGAGCTGCTTGAGGAGGAGACGATTACCCACGAACTACTCTTGACAAAGAACATCGAAACCAACCAGCCATACCACAAGTACTGGGCTGACAAGTTGCTGCGCTTAGCAAAGGGTGCCGAAATCGAGAGCTCCAAGGTGCTGATCAGCACTACGTACAAGAATCTACCATACACGTTGAAAAGAGAGCTGGTAGATGAATTTGACGACTGGGAGAAATTCATGATGGCAATAAAGGATGTACACATAGCAGTCGTAAAGGTGGAAGCCCAGCACGAGATCGACAGACTAAAGCCATTGGTTATACCAGAAACCCCATGAACGAAGCTTGCTAACACATTTGCTAACACAAGGATCGGAACTCCGCCATCTCCCTCACCAATAAGAGCCTATAATAAGCCTAGAGGAGGTGTGCCTGGTGCAGGCAGAGTCCGTCGAGTAATGACTGAGCTCGATGAGAAGGCGAAAGCAAGATTGAGGGCTGGGCTGGCGGCGAAGATATAGCACCCTGCGACGGCGGAAGGAAAGGAAAAGTGGAAGAGAGATCTGCAAGAGTGGGCAGCAGCACATGATTCCAGTCCGCTGAGAGAGACAACCATCCTCCCGTTACAACCCGGAACGATGCCAGTCTGCAGTGGCAAGTGCTTCAGATGTGGAGGACCCGGTCATGGCAGGGGTGCTACATGCCCTAGCCTGACGACTATCCCGAACGTGGAGAAGGACTGGCATATGTTCTGCCAGAGAGAGTTGGGATGTATCAGAGCTGCAGGAGTAAACGTGGTTCAGTAGACTGGTGGGTCAATCTTTGATGGGATGACTGAGTCGGGAAATGGGGAAGGGTCAGAGATTTAGTCAGCGAACTCTCGACCTGTGAAAATACTGTTTGTGGGGAAGTGACACACCCCCCTCGAGGGAAGTCCCAGCGATGTATACACCTGACAGTAGCCCCAGTACTGACCCCGAGCATCTAGAAATTCCGACATCTGTCAATGCCATCTTTGACAAATTCATTGGATCCAATGGGCCCAAGGTAATACCGGAGGCATTGGACGGAACGAGTGACACAAGTCTGTTCAATCGTAACAAAGGAGCGGATGGAGCGTTTCATCCTGCGAGGGTTCAGGAGATCCTGAGGCAAGTGAAGCTTGGACCGAACCTCTCAGCAGAACAGAAAACAAAAGTCAAGGCTTTGTTGACAGAATACACTGACTGCTTTGCCCTCTCAGTGAGCGAAGTCAGACCAGTAAAAGGTGCCATTCATCGGTTGGACCTCCCAGAAGGCGTTGAATTCTCTAAAAAAGTTTGTCAGAAGAGTCTAACACCCCCACAATGAGAATACCTCCATGGGAAGATAGACGAGCTCTTGGAAGCAGGGATCATTGAAAGGTGTAAACCAGATGAGGTGAAGTGTGTGTCATCATTGACACTGACGAGAAAAGTGCACGAAGGCCAAGGGCTGAGCATCGACGAGTTGAAACATTGTTTGAATGATGAGTGTATAGCTGCAGGTTTACCAGAATGTTTTGACATGCCAACAAGACCAGAGGCTGTGCCGTTCATAACAGAATCAGAAAACAAACCGGCCAAGTGGCGTATATGTCAAAACTTCGCACAGATCAACAAAGTAACAAAGATTGCGCCAATGCCACAAGGGAACATCAGGTCAAAACAACAAGCTCTGAGCGGACACAACTGGATTTGCCTGTTTGATTTTGCCTCGGGTTCTATGCCTGTGAAGTTGCGGAGGAGTCACGACCATATACAGTGTTCTATGTAGAAGGCAAAGGGTATTTCTGGTGCACAAAAATGCCCTTTGGCCTCACAGGTGCTCCATCAACATTCGCAGACATGACATCCTCTAACTTGGCAGATCTGATACGGGACCAGATCATGGAGCTGTTTGTTGACGATGGGGGATCAGCCGATGACAACTTTGACAAAATGTTTGGGAAGCTGTTGCGTATCCTACAGAGGGTCCGGGAACATGATCTTTCCCTGTCTGCAGGGAAATCAGAGTTCTTCATGTCTGAGGGAATCTTTGCAGGGGGAAAAATCAGCAAAGAAGGAGTCACAGCAGACCCAGCCAAGCTAACAGTGATAGTGGACTGGAGACAGCCTCAGGATGCTTTGAACCTGGCATCATTTGTTGGTCTCACAGGGCATTTCTGTGACTTAATTTGAAATTATGCGAGGATAGAAGGGCCGTTAAGGAACTTGTTAAAGTCGGTTCCACTACCACAGCACTACACAAAAACGACATACTGAAATGCCATGCAGTCCTTCAAGCTGGCAGATAAATGGAAGGAAGAGCACACTAGGTCATTCCTGGCTTTGAAGAAGGCTCTCGTGTCCGAGCCAGTGCTCAAGGCCCAGAATGGGACGGTTCTAGTTTTATAGTCACCACTGATGGATGCAAGGAAGGGTTCGCAGCGGTGGTCGCACAGAGATTCGAAGTTGTACAGCCAAATGGGGTGACCACGTACAAAGTACATCCTGTCGGGTTTGCATCAAAACGGACTTCAACATCAGAACAAAATTACAAACCTTTCCTTCTCAAGTTTGCGGCCCTCAAGTTTGGTCTGGATAAGTTCTCAGACATGATATGGGGATTCCCGGTCGAGGTGGAAACTGACTGCCAGGCCCTCAGAGATGTACTCATCAGCGAGAAGTTGAACCCAGCCCATGCCAGATGGAGAGACGGAATCTTAGCTCACCAAATAGTAGACACGCGCCATATACCCGGAAAGCTCAATGTAGTTGCAGACGGACTGAGCCAGATGTGGGAGGACCAGGAGAGGATGGCTGGGGATGGCAGCGAGTGGAGCATGAATGAGGATTGGGAGGCAGTTACAGGATTGGTGAACAATGTGTTTGGCGTAGCAGAAGCAAGTCAGGTAATGACAACTGGTGCAGCCGGAAGCTGGGAGGCATTAGAGAAGTGGTTTGAGGAAGAGTTGGTGTTTATAGAGGTCATAGAGGCCTTGAAAGTGCTTGAGAGCAACGCAGGCGAGGAGCTGAAATGGAAAGCAGCGCACGGGTGAGAGATAGAGCAAAGGTAGAATGTGTTACGCGGAAGGAGGCAGTGGAACTAGCACGAAAAGAGCATGCGGAGGAAGGGCACTGGGGGAGAGACAAGGTAAAGCTAGCACTAATGGACTGCATCTGGAGTCCAAAACTAGACGGTTCGGTCATTACAGCAATCATGGATTGCGCGAGATGCAAGAACTTTGGTACACCTCACTTACATGCTCTCCTCAATCCAGTCACATGATGGCATCCATTCGAGCTCTTAGTAGGAGACTACCTGTCAATGTCAAAAGGAAAGGGGGCTACAAGACGGTAGGACTTTACCTGGACACGTATTCACAACGGGCTTGGGCGCACAAGTACAAGGTGGCCGGTTCAATGAAAACCACGAACAACAGTCTTGGTGTCATCTTTAACGGGTACATACCACCAGAGACATTCATGACCAATGGAGGTAGTCACTTCACGGGCAAAGAAGTTGATGCATTCTGCGAGAAATGGGGTGTGAAGCACCATGTGATCTCTGCATACTCACCATGGGTGAATGGCTTAGTGGAAGGTACAAATAAAATTCTCTTGCATGTGTTAAAACGGCTGTGTGCTCCGGAGTTAGGGGAGGATATGGACGAGTTCAAGAACATGTCATGGGACTCACTGCCGCAGCAGTGGCCGGAGCACCTGGATGAAGCACTGCGCATACTGAATAATCGGATCCTACCAGCATTCAGATTCACGCCAAATGAGTTAATGCTCGGGAAGGTGGTCAACACGGCAGAAACACCACTGGAGGATGCAACGTCAGTGTTACCTGCTCAGGACGTAGCAACGCAAGCAGCGTACGTAGCGCAACAGCAGCTGGACGGGTATAGCGAGATGGTTCGGCATGCAGTGAAGAGAAAGGAGGTGTTTGATCGAAGGCTGATGAGGAAGGAGGGGAAGGAGATGGTGTTCAGGAAGGGGGACTTGGTGCAGGTGTATAGAAACGACCTTGACTACACTTTCAAGTCGATACGGAAGATTGTGCCGAAATGGTCAAGACCCTACCGGGTTGTCAGTAGGAAGGTGAACTCGTACACCTTGGAAACAACAGAAGGCAAGTTAATAAACGGGAAGGAATTTGCGGCAAGGAGGTTACGGGAGTCCAGACCACGGGCGGGAACCAAACTAGAGGAAGAGCAGAAGGAGGTAATTCGGCAGAGAGAAGCAGAGGCCGAAGAACCGTAGGCGACGAGGGCGCCGCCATCTTCCAAGCGGGGGCACATGGAGTAGGGCACAGCGCTAGGCGCTATCTTATCTTAGGGCTAGTCCTGCCAATTTTTCAGGGCGAAATTTTCGGGTATCAAAATATTTTAAGCCGGCGCTACAAGGCGCTACGATCATATGATGGCGTAATGCAATCACCCTTTGTCACCTTTTGTCACGTAGAGAATTCCACACGATGAGGGATGTCCTTCCAGAAGTACCATTACCATTGTAAAGGGCACAGAAGAGCAAAAAATGAAGAGATCATCTACTTATGTCACAGTCACTCTTTTGTGCTATACATTCCCCTAGTATTGGCCCCATATGTCCCTCCTCATGTGTACAACCTTAATATGCCCTGAAGGACACAGATGATGGTGAAAACTGATACATAGGCATCTTGATCACATTCACACTGAGCTTAGAGTTCAAAACAAGCAAAACAAGTGGAAAGAGGATGAAAACAGCCACAGACGAGCACTAATTACAAGAAATAAGAAAAGAGATGACGGTTGGTCACATACAGTCACTCATTACTGTAATATCATGTGTTCCGTTCCGGGCGCTCCGCTCATCCGAAATATTTTGACATCCGAAAATTTCGCCCTGAAAAATTGGCAGGACTAGCCCTTAATCATTGTTTAGGTTTGCTTGCCAATGGCAGTAGATAGTCTATTAGGTATCGTATGTACACAATCAATCAGCTACATTCACCTCGAGTATCACGCAACATCATAGTCTCAACCAGTCTAACGTGCATCAGGCTGAACAATAGAATCAAATAATACTACATTTGAATTTTTGAATGGTTTGGGCCATTGTAGGCCATTGTTTGACCTTTATTGTGTAGTTGTGAGCTGGTAACCTGACTTCGAAAAGTTCTATTACCTTCGCTTATTTGCTTTTCTCTTGTCAACTTTCACCACCTTCAACAGCACCACCCCTTTGCCACGGCTGAGGTTACGGGCAAGCTAGCCACCTCATTTCGAAAATTTCGACGACTTCCACAGATAGAGTGCAACTCTGCACAAGTGTATGTGTAATTGGTGAGTTTTTTGAGCTCCTGATCGTCCCTGAAACTTGCAGCCTGTACTAAGATCTAACCGTACATTCAGAGGCTGAAGGATTTGGAGTGAGTGAATAGGGAGAGTCCCAGGGTTTGTTCCACAAGATAGTGATTGACCGTCTAATCAGGTTATCTTAATTTCCGTGAGTCTGATTCGTGCGTGTGGCGTGTGTTTAAATAATAAGCTAAGTACGCCAAGTTGTGGTTTAGCTTCAAGTTAGTGTACATAAGCTTAAATGGTGAGGATTTTTGACGCGGTCTTTGTTCAAAGGTCTGGTTTAAATCACACAGTTTGTTCAAATATTAGTTTACTATGTTCTCACTTAAATGTTTTGTTTAAATGCTGGCACTTAAACTCGAAATTTCCTTAGTTAGTTGTTTAGTTATGGTGTAGTAACTGTTTAAACAACAGTAATTAAACATGTTTAAATGGGCTTGGACCTGACCGCCCTTGATTAAAAAATATAGATCCGGTATCAGAAAAATTGATAACATTTCAAGCTGATACGAGCCCCGGTACTCGCACCTTTGTTGGACAAGAGGAAATGAGAAGTACGAGAGGAGCATCCTGTAGCGGTTTGGATACAATACCGACAGCCATTTTTTCAGGGCTAGGGTGATGTTAAACAGGTAAAGGTTGTCCAACGAATGTCTTACATTGTAAAAGTATCATTGTTCTCTGTTCTCGGTTTTTTATTTGCCCTTCAAAGTCAAGGTTAGGCAAGGTGTAGTGTGTGGGGAAGGGAAGTTCATACTCTTTCTCCTCAGTTTCCTCAGTTGTGTTGCGTCGTTTGCTTGATGTCGAAAGTCGAATAGTTCCTTGTGGTTCTGCAGTACCCGCAAGAGAACTAGAAATAGTAGTGAGATTAGAATGATTTCCACTAGAATAATAAAATCTGTACAATGTTTTCTGATTTTTGGGAGACATAGTTTCAAGTCACAGACGAAAGAGAGGATGAAAGGATGATGTAGTTGCTGACTATGACTTGCGTCATCCGCAGTTGACTAGCCTCGTTTTGTAGTCGACAAGAATTTTCTAAATTATACGTCAGAAATTCATCAGTGGTTGTTAATTCGTTCACTGTTATGGATAACCATTATGACCGGGAGGCAGCTTCCAAAACACTTACTGCGTTCATTGAACACAAACAGGCAAAGTTTCCTACTGATAATGGGTCCGAAAGTTTGACAAAGTTAGGATCAGTTCAGGTAAGAACTATTGTCCTTTACCATGCGATGCCAATGATTTTGTAGTTATTGGGGAAATTGGAACTTGTACCTGCTCAACACTCCAGTGGAGCCTTTAAATTAGGCAAATTTATTGACGAAGAGACTATCGAGTATACGACCTTTAAAATTCATGGAATTATTGGAAGTCATGATTTGAATCCTATTCAGAAAAGGTGAGCCTCGTTTCTGTCAGTTACCTACTTCAAAGTGAAGATGTTTGTTAGCCCTCCCATCTCGAAATTCAGATATTTGATGCGAAGAGTTGAGCTGACTGGTGTGGGTAGCGACGTCTTCGATGATCAGTTGATGCGTATTTCCGACGTGCACACCTATATCTCACGTTTGAAGGAACCTTCGCAAATTAATCGCCTTTATACGTCTGAATTTCAAGGAGAGCTCGCTGTTACGTTTGCCAAAAAATGTCTGACTCCGGCTCGGTATGCTGAGCGGAGCATCAGTTTGGATTCTCTTGATTACAAGGGATACCTTGCGCAACGTATAGGTGATGAATATGTCTATACCAAGGATAATGTCATCACATTCACGTCTTCTTGTAATGCGACGTCAAGGCAGGTGTACCTTTAGTATTATATTTCCTATTTTGACATACATTGACAGTGTTGTACCTGCGCTTCCGACGGAGATGCAGTCTGGGGACATTGTTGAAGTTGCATTTCATGTTTTGATTTTCCCCAGTAAGAACTCCAATGGTGAGAGCACACAATCAAGGTACAATATGCGATTGGAATTGCAAGGAATCTGTTTGCATGAAAAAAATTATCGGGCGGTATGTAGTGAAGTAGTCCTTGTTGAAAGGGTGTTTACTACTGTCACAGGAAGCACAACTTCGTTGTGTCGAGCAAGGTATGAAGCCATCAGTTACGTTGCAGTCCAGTAAACGTTATTGGATGCGTGAGGAAGAAGACGAGGAACCGAGGAAAAAATTGGCGAATGATGAACAGAGGCTTAGCGGTGATCTTCAACACATGAATATTCAGTAAGTATATCATCTGATTTTTGTTGTACCTATATTTGTGTATTCTATTATTCCTGGAAGACGAATGACCACAGATACAAAGTTTCTGCCATTATAATTGAGATACAGCATATAAAGATATGTTGAGAAGTCGGGAAAAGCCCAAACTACTAGTGGTGTGTTTACGTCGCATAGTTTCAACAGTCGGGATAAGCCCGAATGTTAA
Organism: Rhodocollybia butyracea; assembly: GCA_015501585.1. Lineage (NCBI taxonomy): Eukaryota > Fungi > Basidiomycota > Agaricomycetes > Agaricales > Omphalotaceae > Rhodocollybia > Rhodocollybia butyracea. The sequence continues at coordinate 17,456 of JADNRY010000045.1, read as the reverse complement.
CTGTGTAAAAGAGATGAAAGCTGTTAGGTGCTCAACAGTTTGGCGCTTAATCTAATTACTTCGCTTTCTTGCGTATGCATATGTTGTTCTCTTCTGTTCTCTTATACAGCTGCACCACGAGCAGTAAGAAGTAATTGCGGCCGAAACTCATGTTAACGGTGCATTTACAAAGAATATCCGGAGTTTTGGTTGCTGGTTTCGGTGTTGGAAAATACTTCGTCCGAAGTGGATTTGAATATTGCACAGTCATCGACTCTATTGATTCTATGTTAATTATGGGTTTCTATGACGACTATGCATGGGCCAGGGAATGGGTTGCAGCGAAACTGTTGTTTGATTAGGATGAGAGTTTCAACACGTTCGAGGCAAGCTTCTTTGTTGTTCTTATGCTCATGGAGTCTTATTTACACGCTATTCAGACAACAGTACGCGTTCTCGGGGGTCTTCTCTCGGCATACAAGACAGAAACTTACTGGCATTCGACACTCCGTCAGGTTTACCTCTACCCAGTATCAATCTCGGTAAAACCGTTTCGTCTATCTCCCTAATATTCCTAACCTGTGGCACTTAGGAAAGAAGGTCGGAATCCCCGATCTCAATATACCATACCTCGTTAGCACAGCAGAAGTCTCAATGTTACAACTAGAGTTCCGGTACCTGAGTTTCTTGGATGTGTATTGGGAGACAGTTGATAGGGTATGCTTGCCTCTGCTGAAGAATGACCGTAAACTGACACGATGGTTGTCGTCATTCCTAGGTTATGTGGCAACCTAAATCCTGGAAATTTAGTCAATTCTTGAATGCAAAATGTACTATGTGCGAAAGCTGGCGCTGAATGTGTAGGTAAGTCAAGTTGTATTACTATCTATTCACAGCGGCTGCCTAACTACGTCCATCTACTCCCCATCTTTCAGGATACCGTCTTTCAGGATACATCTGATCAGTTATTCTCTTTAAAAACTCAACCTGTTCAACTTCAACTTCAAGCTCTCGCTGAATCGCTGGTTTGTGCGGTTAATACCGAAATTACTCAAAAAAAATTTTGTGTGTAATTCTCAGACAGCCTCACACTGTTCGAAACCAGACATCTCGCTCGTCGTCGAAGCCCAACCATCTCCAAAGCTCGACCATCTGCTGACACCATTACCCAGTTCAGTTTTGAAACTATGGAACACCTCATACGAAGCGTTGTCCACGTGCTAAGCATTGCGATGATACTCGCGTTTTCAAGTAATATCAAGGTTGTGGTTACAAATGTCAATGCTGTTAAGGCACATAAGGGGGAGACTAATGCGACGATGGGTGCTACAAATCGGGATTATGTTGTGTGAGTTTTCACTGAGGGTCATAACCCGCTCATACTGACAGACGCCTGCAGTGCAGTGGAAGAATCAGCCAGCTGGGATATTCTGTCTGTAATTGCAAGTCTGTTGTTTATTTTTCAGACAGTTATCCTCATCTGTACGTATTCGACTCCTTTTCCCTCGTTATTTTCTGTTTCTAATATCAGGATTCTATTTCCAGTATCCAAATGCTCCTAGCCTCGGGTTCGGCTGTTGCTCTAGGAATCTTCCAATGCCTCATCGGCGCCCAGATCCTCTCTCATCACGTCGATGATTTCACTCTCGTATCAGCGTTCTTCCCCTTTTCCCTTGGATGTCTTAACGTGTTCACTGGTCTCATCTACCGCGAGCGGCGATTCCAGGAAGATCAACGGGTCCACATCGTGGCGTGAAATCAAAAGTTGTTCTGCCGACAATAAACAATCCCCGTCCTGTCTTTGTCGACGCTTTGCTGGGGTATCTGGGGTACCTAGGGGATGGCTGCCAAAGCTTGCTTCCGAGTTTGGCTCATTCAGGGTGTGAGGTGCATGGACAAATCGGATATGAACAGGGCAAGAAGGCTGCGGGGTTGAGAGGGCCGGCGGCAGTGGTTTATTTTGCAGAGACCAGAGGAGTTGTTGCCGCGGTATGTTACGCTCCCACCGGGAGCTTCATCTTCTCAGGCTATTCCCCCTGCGCTTGAATGGAAACCATTTGTGACATCGAGTTTTGAATTTCTCCTCTTCCTCATAATGCGACGCGCTGTGTACACTGTGCGCACTATGAACACTCTCACGAATGTACCCCAGGAATGCAGGTCTGAAGAAGATGTAGAAGAGGTGATTCATAGCCATCGCGACCGATGTTCAAGTCCAGTCGTAAAGTACTGGTTTGCTTTTTGAACACTCTACGCTTATCTCAATGTAATATTTTGAGAACCGGCGACGTCATGCCCTTGCCTCAAATTTTATGCAGTACGTCGTTGTGTGCTACCCATTCCTCAAAATGTCTGGCTTATCGTCTTCTAGTGTAGAGACTGGCCAAATTTTCCCCTCTGCCATTCGTTTAGGATCGCGTGGAGATTCGTATTATGAGTATTTATTGTGAGTACCTGCCTTTAAGCGCTGATATCGGACTCATTTTGTCGGCCTTAGGAAGGAGTATATCCAAACCGTGAGTTCTGTTGAAAACTTACCTCTTTTCAAACGTCGCTCATACTCGATGACCTCTGAATCAAATAGGAGATGTATACCGGCAGGTAGAGACGACCCCTCGAAATATTATCTGTCATTCATATTTCTCGTGGTATGCAGATGTACGACGCTGCAATGGCCTCCGTACAACAGCACCTTATTTCCCATAGTCCTTATACAAGGACAACCTATACCTCGGAACTCCTTCCGGAGTAGCATGAAGACGGTTGAATGTAAGTATCAGTGCTCTCCTCTTCCTCCTTATGCGTAGTAACAACATTCTATCTAGCTCTTGCCGCAAAGTTCCAAAACAAGACCATCTAGTCTGCTTCTTTGGCGGGTCCCTCATGCTTGGCGCGACCATCACCGGTGCCTCTTCTTCCGTGTCAATTCCTCCTCAATAGGCGGAGTTTCTGGAGAATGGTGAAAGAGATTGGCATACCGGTACTGAATTGATTAGAACTTGTGTTGATACGCATGATACCTTGACGTGCGTTCCGCTTTCTTTCCTTCTTTCTTTCTGTTCTCGGTACTCGATTCGTGTGATGGTGCTGACCTGACGACTGGTTTGTAGCGGCCTCTCTCCAGAAATCGCTTACTTCCGTATCCCCTTGGATGGTTCAATGGTCATGTTCCACAAGTCGGGCGTTCCATCTGACTGGTATATCAAAGGCGCGAGGTCAGTAGATGTTTTTCAACGCTTTGAGTACCAGTGACTAACAGTCCTTGTAGCCCAGGCAAAGAAGCTCTGTATGATGCAAGGTACATTCTTCGGTACATTCCTTCGTTTACCTTCGGTCTTTGACCCACCTGATGACTTCCCCGCCTCCCTTTCACAGGCTGGAAACTGTCGAATTCCTCTTCATAGCCTATTGCCTTACCGGAGACATCCGTTACTGTCAATGGGGATGGCAAATCTTCCAATCGATCGAGACACATTGTAAAGTTGAAACCAGGGGATACGCAAGCATCATGAATGTGGATGAGGTGCCGTCGAGGAAGGAAGATAAGATGGAGACGTTTTTGATGGTAAGCACCTGCGCTCTGTCGGGGTATCTATGACTCATGGCTTTCTCAGAGTGAAACATTAAAGTATCTGTACTTGCTGTTTGACAATGCAAGTGTGTTACTGTTGTTTTTTGGCTCACATGTTTTATAATTAGAATATGTCTTCAACACCGAGGTTCGTTTATCTTCTTGAGCTTTGCACTGAGCTTTAACTGAAATATCTTCATAGGCACATCCACTCCCAATCTTCACACCACATATTCGGTCAGGTTTCTCATGGACTTGATATAATTATTCATGTAGTACAGACAGAATCTAATCCTTTTTCCCAACCTTTCATAATGTTCATAGTCACATTGTTGTCCCCAGCAATCAGCATATTCATATTGGTCTTTGTAGCATTGGTTACAATTGGGCTTTACGGACCGTCAAATATATGGCGATTAGATTTTAACCAAGTCATTGTGAGTTGGGTCGAATTAAGTACACTGTTGAATATGTAAGTCACTACTAAGCTAAGCATTGCTTGATACTGAGAAATAGCGATCGCAAACCAGTACATGTGGCGCCGAGGATGCAGCACGGTAAGATGCCGTGGTGACATAGCGGACCGGGAAGTGAAGCTGTGAGCTGTTCTATGTTGGTGATGATATTGTTGCTGACCTGAGGGAAGGAATTAATAGATACATCACTGCTCTCAAAGGAGCTCCCTTGTGCCACAAGGAATCTAGCAACTGTTCTCACTTAACCGTGTCCTTGCTTAAGGCAAAGTTACCCATGTCCTTCAAATCAATGCTGAAAAGGCATCGGATGTATCCGTTAGCAAAAGTATCAATGTTGTATCTTGGTTCAATAAATTGTGTCTACAGCACTCCGCTGGAACCATGTCATTTTCAACACAAATCCTTTGGTAGCACTGCTTCTTACTCGTGTTCGTCGGCCGTCAAAAGCAAAGGCTAAAAAAAAAAGTAGGTAACTTGATGACCTCAAAGTACCTTTCACCTATCCGAGGGCAAAGATAGATATTATTTCCAGGTCCTCTCTCTATAAAGCTCCTGCTTGCCAATGGAAGGAACATGCAAGCTTTTTACTTTGGCAGCTTCTTCTGAGCTGCAAACAAAAAGTGCTGCCGCTGATGCTGAAGAGCTTCACACTTGTTAAACACTGATTGCCGTTAACTTGACAGGAAATTGGAGCCTGGTTGGGTGTTCCATGTGAGCAACTTTTGTATGTTTATACTACATCAATTCTTACAAACTTGCAGTCAGTGATGTCAACATCAAGAATGTTGGCTGCACCCTCCATTGTCGCAAAAGCATGTGTCGCATTCCGTACGTTGGCCAACTATATCTATGCCGAAGTAGAATTTGCAGAGTGAGCATTGTTTTTGTTCCTGTAATCAAGCTAACTTCTCACTATTAGCAACTGCTGTACATGTCAGTGTTGACCTTTGTATTCCTAAAGGGTAATGCATATCCGCTTTTAGACTTTGACTGCACCATCCAAATACATGGCGTCCCCTCCCCACTCACCAACTGTGATGAGTGTTGCGTTGTTATCTACATCAATGGAGAGCCTGTTCCATAGCAGTGTTCTATTGCAGTATTATTTAATAAGCAGAGTTGATATCATCCTATTTTCGACATTTAAGGTACTATCTTGAATAGAGGCGACAGAACGTTTCCAATGGGATGAATCGAAGATAGCGTACTCGATCTGAGAATGACGACAACGCAAGGAGTGTGAACGGAACCCGGAATGAGTTTAGAATGAACCTGACAAATAAGCCTAAGAGAGGAAGTGTTTCCGACTCTGAGGGTAGGATCTGCTGAGTGCAACCATATCCGATAACAATAAAGCGTGGGCGGGAAGTGGAGTGGAAGCTCACTTAGCGTTGCGCAATGGATTGTATTTGAAGAGAGTTATATTGCCAAAAGCTGTCATATCCACCCGCAGGGCATGATACTAATGCGCTGCATATAATATCCACCCGCTGAGCATAATATCCACCTGCAAGGCATGATACTGATACGCTGCATTCAATATACACCCGCTGAGCATGATGTTGTAAGTCTTAAAGTATTTACTGTTCTTCCATAAGAGCATAAATGACACAGATAGCTGTTCGACCATCCCATGCATGTTGAAGACCTTGTATACTACTTATATTTTGATGTTGAAGATCTTTTCCAAATTTAGCACCATCATAATACCAAATACCATCGTTTTCAATAGATCTCGATGTGAAATGAAAATTGCCATGATACACAATAGATTTTAACACATAATGAGCAGTAGTAATATTTTCTATTTCAAGACTAATATTATGATTAAAGAAAATATCATTCCGTAGATTTAAATGAAACATTAATAATGAAGGTTTTTCATGAAATCGGTAATGTACATGTACAGATTGATGATGACAAATATTACATATATTACGACTTACTGTATCTGTCAATGATTGGATCCATTCCAATACAGATTGCGGAGTAATATTGTTAGCATAGAATGTTGGAATATTTCCATATGTAATAGGGTAAGTATAAGTACAATGCATACATGATTTGATTTTACTATAGATATATTCATCATGGTACAGTATCATGTTACCTACAGAATCAACTTCTGTACCTTCATGACCAAATCTAGGAAAAGTAGTTGGTTGTATATTGTATAACCAATCTCGAAATTGATCACGTATAGATTCAAAAGTTGTAGTATTAGATATTAATTTGTGAAATTGTGAAACAATCCAAGCTAGTGTAGGTGTATGCAGATTATTCAACACCATATGTAAGTATTGGTTACTCTTCCATATAACATATAAAGAAGTCAACAAGCAATCATATGCACAACTATAATTAAAACCATCCGAAACTAAACCTTGATTAGGGCGGATAACTGTGGTGACTGAATTGGTCTGGTGCTTAGAAGTTTTCTGTTTCTTTGCAATAGACTCAGTGTGAAAACCTTCAAGGATTTCAGTTCCTGTCCAATGAAGTTCAGCATCCAACTGAGAAGGTGTATACTGTTTACCTTTTGATTTACACCATGAATCAAGTAATGATTGCCGTCGTTCTCCTTTTACAGAAGTAGGTAATTTGCTTGAACAACGTAAGCGGGTTATTTCATCTAAAATTTCTAAATGTCGGAACTCCTGCTGAAGCCAACCATGATTTTTTAAACCTCCCGTTAACATATCATAGTTCAATTGTCCAATGATAGCAGTGTTAGCTGCATTGGCACTTCGGGACAATGCAGTGTAATATGATTGATATGAGGTCATAGTGGAAGTTTCTATAATATTAACTTTTCTTGTTTTACCTTGACTAGCATAATCTGTCATTGCAAACATAGGAAGAACATCAACTTGTTCTCTATTAATAGATAGAAGCCAACCACTTGGTAAATGAAAATATGTATGATGCCGTCGTTTCATTATAGGTACAACATTTTCAGGTAAATTATCAAGTTTAATTTTGTAAGGAGGATTAGTTAATTTTACATATAGTGTATCTAGGCTCTGTTTATTATCTGCACTCATAGAAGCATCCCATCCTGCAACTACACCTTCCTGGCCATTTGTAATACCAAGCTCCGTAGCAATGTTGTACTTAATAATTACAGGCATATTCATACATAGGTCCAATCTACCTCCAATTAACTGAGTAGCGGATGAACTTGGTTGATTCCATAGCATTTCCTTTATTTGTCTTGACAGTGTCGATGGTTGGAGTATTTTCATTCCTTTTTGTTTTCTATTCCTTTTTTCAGTTAACTTTTCTTGACACAGTGTATCAATGGAGTAAAATGAACTTAAACGCTGTCCAGTGTCTCAAGCAAATCTCTGACAGCCCATTTCATTGAATGTATCTTTATATATATTAGTTCCACATATGACAGAGCCATGTCGAAATGTAGGAGATGTTAAATCAGGATTTGACTTGCTACTGCTAACACATCTACTTTCTAAAAATGATAAATCAGCACTATCACAGTTTTTGTATCGTAAATGTTCTAGAGCACGCCTGAGTTTAGAATCAATATCAGTTTCTTTTTGCTGTCGCATATTCTTCCGTAAAATTACCACTGTAGTAACTTGATGCCATAAAGCCTTTCCCAATGCATGATCAATACTGCGTTCATTATCACCAATTTCTGGTGGTTGTGAGTATAATGCAACAGTGCTACCACTTGCACCATGTCCTACTACTGGTGGTAATTGAGCGAAGTCACCTGCAAATATCATATTCATTCCACCAGATGGTAAGTCATGGTTACCAGTAACAATTGCTAACCGTTTTGAAATTTTGGCAAGATCATGACAGGATAGCATTGAAACTTCATCTAAAAAAATATATTGCACTCCTTTTAAGTTATCTCTAACCTTTCCTATTGTAGCTTCAGAGATAGTATCAATATTTTGACGGTCATTAATGCCAATTACTGCATGATATGTATTACCACCTATTAATGCAGCTGCAGATCCTGTTGGTGCTACTACTTTAAATCTATATGATTCATTTCTTTCTGAAAAATATGCAAGTACAGATTTCAATACTTCTGTTTTGCCTGTACCTCCCATCCCTCCTAGATACATTAATAACTGTTTCTGATGAGGTAAAGAAATATAATTGGCAATAATCCGAAATGCCCTCTCTTGTTCAGAATTCAGAGCAAAATTCTGTTCAGAAAATTTACCAGCAACAACATCAGTAATCAATGTCATTAGACTATCATTATGCATGTTGAATTTAGTATTGAAGAAAGAGTCATCTACAATATGTACATTACCTCCAATACTAAGATTATAATGGAATGTTTGATTTTTGGTTTTACACTGTGCAGCTTTGTTTTTATCAATTAGTGTAGTTCGAGCAGATTCTATGATTTTATGCCAATCACTGGGTTGCAGTGAATTTGGTCTTGTGATTGGAATACTGTCGTTAGTGATAGTGTTTACAGTTTCGGATAAATGAAGATTATCAAGTATTGCTTTAATTTTAGATGATTTCTGTTGCAATTTTTTACCATATGAACCTTTGGCATACAGGCGATAGTCTACCTCAAAGTCATCAATAATGTTATCAGTATATTGCTGTTGATCACAGGTATTGGCACTATCTTCATCAAAGTTTTTGAAAGGTGTATACATCTTCTTCATAACTTCTGAATCTTTTGACTGCTGAAGAGAAAAATCATCCCGTGCATCTCGACATTCATGTTTCATTTGAATGTTTCTCATTAATTCAAGTTGTCGATCACTAAATGAAGAAGCTGTGAAAGCACTATTCCATGTATCTTCAATATTCTTAAGATCATTTCCAGTTCTCCAAGGTTTGAATAATGTAAGCATGCAGCATGCATAATATTCTTGGTCACCTTTATCATATCTTGGTAGTGTGCCTCCAATGAAATTAGCAACAATATCAGATTTGTCATGCACACAATGATATACATGTGTTGGATACAGAGGGTGTGTATGTAAAGGTCGGGAACAGTTTATTGGAATTTCCACTGGACATGTCTGTTCAGCCTTTCGCAGTGTTTCAAGATGTTTGTCAACATCTGATAAATTACCATTGTTGTCATTATCATTATCATAGTTTGTTTTCACAATTCTTTGTGAGCAGTGTAAGCGAATCCAGTCATATACACATAAATCTTCAAATTCCTTTGGATGCCTAGTATAATTAATAACAGGAGAAAGACCTACATAATTGCCATTAACTTTTTTGATTTGTATTAGATCATCTTCAGTTTCATATAGTGTATGTATTTTGTTACATGTAGTATCAATTTCCACTTGATGAACAAATCTCCTCCATGGTAAAGATATGAAACTGTGATTAGTATAATGATCAGGATTACCTAACAAATACATGGCAGCCATAGGTGATCCAATTTCAGTGCGTGCTGTTAATGCATTAACAATTTTATTAATTACTTGTCTTGCACGCTCTAAACGATCAATGGAATCATCTGTAATAAGTTCTTGATTCTTTTTATATACTGATTTAATAGTGTCAAAAACCATATAAGTTTTTAAAGGATTTTTAGAAACATAATCAGTAATATAGGCGATGACAAACTTAATAGCTGTTCCGGAAAGCAGACATGTAACATCAGTGTTGCATCTAAGAAGATATGTCAAGACGTGAGAAACAGTATTCATATCAGGCTCTAATTTCTTGAAATTTATATGTCCAGACTCGGGATCTACAGTTGTAGAAGTAAAACATGGTCTAGGAAATCGAGCTTTGCATGTTCCATATTTATTTTTCCCACAATATCCTAACAATCCTTTCCCTTTATCATTCCTTGACAATCCAAGCTCATGATCATGTAAGTTACTTTTATACAAAATATAATCTGTATGTTGTTGATATCTAATCCACCAATGTTCATTAGCTTTGCAGAATCTACAATTATGACAATGTAATTTACATGCAGCAGGCACAGCAACAGGAATACTATGAGTAGGTAATTCAGATCCCTCCAATGCAGCTATAGTTTCAGAAAGAACTTCCACCTCAATCTTATTACCTGTAATGAAATCACCACTGAATGTGCTTTCAAGATAGCTAACAAGGTTTTTATTAAATGTTGAATTACTATCAAGTAGACGATCATGTATTTCTTGAGGTGAAAAAGCTCCACGTATCCATAACAACATATGTAGATGTAGTGCCAGGCGTCCTTGTTGCTCTACAGTTGCATAAAATGCTGCAGGATCTCCAAACCAACCTTCATTAGTTGAATCAACACCTATAATTTCTTTAAGAAAGTGACGAATGAAAAAATCAAAGAAACGTGCATGAGCAACTGGATTATCTATTACAATTTTTGCTCGTTCAGTAAGCCCATGTAAAGTAGGAGAATAGAGATGGTTGTTTCCATTATCAGCAAGATAAATACATATAGGATGTTTAGTATCTGATGGTGACACTGTAATGTACCAGGAAGGGCTACCCCAGTGATCACAAAGAGCATTGATTTCACTGCGCTGAAATTTTTTATTTGTGTTGGAACCATCTACTCGCCAAGCAAGAAGATCCAAATCTTTTAATAAGCGATAACAGTTTTTTTCCTCTTCAGTTTCAGGATATGCAGCATTATTACTTTTTAATTTCTTTGAAAGTTCTTCTAATATATTTGGATCTATACTAAGTAAACGGTCTTTAATTTCAGGAAATCATTGATCATGTGTTAATATGTGACTTCCAGTAGTACTTGATTTGATAGAATGATGACTGAATGCAATTAGTGAAAATTCAGGATCAACTTGAAATCGCTTATCATGATATAGTAGTAAATGTTTTAAGTGTTCAGATTCTGATAGTGATGAAGTACCAACACCTCCAGCTCCATAAGGAAACAACCAAGGAAACATTTTTGGATACAGTTGAACATTATTATATATTGACTCCATTTGTGAACCATGTTCAATTTGAAGTGCATTACCTCCTGTATTAATAAATTGTAATGCATGAATTTTCATCTCATCTAATCCCATATGTGTTACTTGTTTTTCAGTTAAGCCATGTACTCTAAAAGGACAAGGTCCAGAGGCAGTACCATCTTCAAACTCAGTGTTATCTAAACCTGTAGCCTCAGGAATTTTGTTTGATTCTGCAAACTGATAATCCATGTTTACAGGAATACCTCCTTCAGGATACAATGACAAATTATCCACAGTTTTCTGCATATCAAGATCTGAATAATCTGGATGATTGAGTTTCAGCCAAGTTAATGCATCAAATATAGCTTTTCTTCGAACATAAAATGGTGAGCGCTTCAGATCCTCTGGAAGAGCTTCTGAAGGTCCAGTAAATACAACTGCAAGAATGTCATCCAAAGTATTTATTGGAGGTGGTAATGTGTCATATAACAGTGCAGTTGGATTTGCAAACATAACAGCATTTGCAATTAATTTAGTTCCTCCTTTGCTAAGGCGAGCAATACAGAAATTATGACGGACTCGAGAAATGCACATTTGTTCCATCCAAGTCAAGTGTTGTAATTCTTTAGGTTGTGAACCTATCCACAAGTTATTTGCCAAGGCTTGCTTGGGTATTACACCTTCTTTAATACAATTGTAGCACTCACGACATATTAACTCACAATTTTCAGCAAAAATAGGCAAATGTGAATAAGAAATGGGATCATTACTAGTGCAACGTTCCAATCTTACAACATTTTTTTGCACAAAGAATATCAATGTTAGTTCTAATGGAATAATCACTGATCATACTACGTTTAAGGGTCAGACGACCACAAACCTTGCATCCTCTTTCTTCAAATTCAGAACAATGAAAGCCATTAGTGAATGAATTTACAATTGACTCAATATTTGTTTGTGTGCGTGGTAATGGAGGAAAAACTTGCACATTTAAGCGATCTTGTTGAATATTTAATTTATCAACAATATTCAAAGAATCCTTCTCTGTTTTCAGGGATACTAGGTGATCATTTGTCAATCTAAAACAATATACATCATCTTCACATGTTGAACAATGATGATCTGTAAGTATCTCATTTAGTTTTGCGCGAGTATAGTGAAGTTTGGGAATTCCAGAGTGTGATTGCAACAGCTTTGTCATTTTTTCCACAGTGGCATATCTATTTAATACTGATAATGGCATTTTGCATAATATGTCAGGATCTCCATGAGATAAGAAATCTACATCACTGAGAGAATCAATAAAGATACATTGATCTGTAGTATTCAGTTCCTGTAAGGAAATGATATATGGCTGTAATTGACTTCCAGAAACAGTGAGGGAAGGCCTTCCTTTGCCTACCCCACCACCAACAACAGTAGACGAATGTACTAATCGCAAATCATACAAAGAGGAATCAACTGGAAATCTGGGAAACTGAAGTTGTTCATGATGTATTAATAGCTGTCTTTGAAACCATTGACAAAATCCTGACAAAATGAAGAAATACTGTATATTTGGTAGTCTATTTTGGTGGAATGAAACGGCTGTACAATATTTGCATAATACACTATGCAAAACAAAGTATAGTGGATGATCAATTGTACACAAGATATGAAGATTGTATAAACGACTTTGGAAATCACTTCGGTGCATTGTATGCTGAAGTGTGTATAAGTATGTTTTGCATACAATATTGTGAACAATAGAAGAAGCATAAAACGAAAAATTGAAACATTTATCTGTAAAACATACATATACATCTTAGGAGGAATCCCAAGTGAGCATTGGACAGGTTCCATGATATATTCATCAGTTTGTGAGGAAGTTATATGGGAGTGTTCAAAAGATGGATAACAGATGGATTTAATGGGGTGGAAGAAATCAGTAATGCCACTGTAATTTGAATCACTATTCATATTTTTATCAGGCTCTGCCCTGTATATTTTATCAAAATCAGGCAAAAATGCCCAACAATATTTAATAGGCTGAAAACTAGGCTGATCAGCACTAGTTATGCCTGAGGATTCAGTGATAATGTCTATAGTAGATGAGACAACAGTTATTACTACATAGATGGAATTTCGGTATAGGTCACACACCTTTTGATAGTACATATTCTGTAGGAACACACGTGTTCCTACCTAGCATAGATACAAACACTGTAACAGCAAAATATAGAAGTTTCATCGTTGAGAAGAAGAGAGAAGGGATAAAGAATCACATGATTTTTCAGCGCTTATTTATGACAGTAGCTGTGGCCAGTTTATGGTTTGCGCGAGCATGAGGAATGGGTGAGTGCGTTGATATTTTTCGGTTGAACATGAGATCTTCAGAAGGAGATCTAAGGTTGTAGTCTATTTATATTCAAAGTTGACACTTTCGCTGATTTCCGTTCTCCGTTGTCAAAAAGCCGCTTCCACAAGGCCCACAATTTGTTTCTTTTCCATTACTCTGGTCATGGCGGTCAGCTTGCAGACAGAACCGGCGATGAAATGGATTTCAAAGACGATTGTATCTTTTGGGTTGATTCTATCGCTCTCAAAGGCGCATCCCAGCATGATATTGCTGCCTCTCAGCGGAATATCATAATCAACGACAATTTATGTCTTGGTCTAGTATCACCACTTGCTCTGGGTGTACATCTCACAGCTGTCTTTGACTCGTGTCACACGGTCCATTGACAATACGAGAAGCGACTGAAGGATTTTGCCGAGCAGCATTAGCGATGAACGAAAACTCAAGCGCAAAGACAGCCATGAAGCACTTCAGTCGGATTTAGAGCGTAATATGTTGACATTGACCATCAAAAAGGTGTGTTTCATCGTATCAGTTGTTGAGTTTTAACTCACGTCACTGCTAGCAAATGCTGATGGAACACGCAAAGTTCTGGAGAAACACAATAACCGCTCTACGTGTTGTTTTTCCAACGGGCAAGACTTTACTCAAACACTCACACTGGCTCCACACTCCAACACGAACTCGTCCTCTGCTCTCATCAACACCTCCCCAATACCTCTCCCCTCTCTCTCTCTGGACTCCTCATACAAGCGCTTGGCGACGCCCTGCTCTCCATCATCTCCCAGCTCGATGACTACTGGTGCATGATATGCACTAACATTGCATTTAAACCCATCTGTCTCGGGTGCGGACACGTCTTCTGCCTACGCTGCTGCTCATAGCCTTTAGAATCACAGCTTCTGGACGTGCTTGCAAGATTTTTGGCACGCGTGCAACAAGTTTTCGCAGAATTCTTCATTGATCTGGCATATTCGTCACTACAAACAGAAACTGGAGCTTGTTCAAACATCTCTGTGGGTCGAAGTGTATGCGTTATATTTTAGATGATGACAGAAGACGGAGACGAAGGAAACAAACAATGAGGTGCGTCAGATTCTAATTCGACTAACAACTTGTTCTCATTGAATGACGAGTCAGGAAATGCGCTGTCCACCAACGATGCTTGCAACTCTGTCAACGACGCTCACAATTCCGCCACCAACCACAACCACAATTCTATTACCAACGACACCCATATTTCTGTGACCGGCTGCTTGCAACCCAGCTGCAAAAATCCTCAATTTTGTCACCAACAACGCTCGCAATTCCATTGCCAGATTGGGACGCTCTTACTTCTCTTTCAGATTATACACACAACACCATTGCCTACCGTGGTCAGACTTCCTGTACAAACAACGCTCACAATTCCGGTTGTAGTTCCGCTTGTTATACCGCTTGTTATACTGCTCGCAATTCTGTTACCAACAATGTCTGCACTTCCATTTTCAACCAGGTTGGTTGTATAATGTGGGCAATATTCAACAATACTGACATTGCCGCTACTAACAGGGTCGATATCCCTGTGGCGAATGAGCTGCGGTGCACTGTAAGTTTTTAAGGTCATCCGTTTGCTTACAACGTCACTCACATCGTATACACATATAATGACCCTCAAAATATCCTCAATGGTCGCAGCACCCTCCACTTCTGAGTTCAAAACAGCTATTCCAATCGTGAAGGGACCAAAGAAAAACACCACAATGACGATTCCGAAAACTTTAACCAAAAACTTCAAAACTGTTTGTGTTCAACAGGGACAAGGTTACTCCCCGGTACGCTAGCTTGGTATTTCATTGGTTCATGTTCATAACGGCGTTTTTAGTTCCCTCTTCGGCGCGCATCTTCTTACAACAATACTGGATTTAAGTAAAGGACAGCTCAATGAACGCTGGGGAATCTCACTGGCAGAAGAAGCGGTATGTATTTTGCTTCTTATTTGCGCACACGCTGTAACTTAGCTCTTATTAAACTTGGAAGACCGTGAGTGAAACAACGAAAAGACGGTACTTAGGACTGTAAGCAACTACTTTACTATCGCTTACGACGTTCAATTGGCTTACAAGATCTATAATAGGCATGTAATGTATTGAGAGTGGAGAAAAGGCATAGGGGGAGCAGGCGGAGCGGGGTGTAGTACAGTAGATAACATGTATTCTTGGATCATGTCTGTACCCGTATGTAATCGCAGAAAATTCTCGGATAAACGCAGATAAAACGACAATTATCTGCAAATTTTGAGCGGCATCTGCGTGATTTCAGATTTGCCGATTTTCTCAGATTTTCACATATATTCTCGTTGTAGGTTCTGACTGGGGGTGATTTTTTAGATCATACTCAAGGAAGGGAAACGTTGTGGGATTGACAGAACAATGAAAGACGAATGGGATGGTTTCATTGAAGACTTTTAGTTTGTGTAAACACCTACGTCACCAACGTTTAATTTGCATTATTGCCCCACAATCAACGGAAGTAATTACCTTAACAGGATTAAGGTACGCATTTTCCAGGACTAGAAACTCGGCAATAAATTGCCCTCGTAAACAGGTCGTTGATGCGCCTTCTCAGTTCAAGATTGACTTGTGTGCTGTAGTGGCACCAGGTGACTCTGATAGCAAAGAGGCAAGTTTTAGAGTGCTCTTAAGAAATACCCTCTTAAGATTGATGTCTTTGATGTGAGTTCATGGTATTCTTCTGATCTTAAAAAATTGTTCTTGTAAGCCTGCTACGTGCTTACAGCTCTGACGCCTACAATCACATCACGTTCTTGTCACGACTATATGCTATTTTGTACTATTTGCTCTCGTACCTATAAATACATACGCGATCTTCTAGTAGCCTATCTGTCTCTTCTCCACTTACTTCCACCTTCTCTCATCTCATTGCCTCACTAATACACTCCGTGCATATTACTTCTGTGTGATAGTGAGTCTTTCTTTCTTCTAGTGTTGCTTGTCATCGCTCTCGATGACAAGCTTCCACTTTTTTTTTAATATCGCTCGAAGTTTATTAAAACTTCTCGTGTTCTTGAAAATCGTTCAACGCTGCCTGCATTCTCTTTTTACAAGAATTAAAACAACTCGCCTTTACGGATTCTCGCTCAACGTTACCTGTACATAGTTCATACCTCGATTAACGGTCTGGAAGTAACATTCTGGCGTTCCCAACGAGCTCTTTGTGAGTATCGTCAACCCGTACATGAATAACCTTTTATACTCAGTTATCCGAACACACGTCGTCGCTCACGCGAAGCTGCCACTGAATGGTCAACGCTTGCTCTCCTGCCCTTCTTTGATGAAGAAGAAATCGATATCGGTCCTGAACATCACTTAAACTTCATTCAACTCTTTCCCGTCTCCCAACCTTCTCTCTTTTACCTCGACTCCGACTCTGAATCCAAATACTCTTTCATTATGCCTGCCAACACCTTTCCTCCTGTCATCTCTTCTATCCACGCCCAAGTCATGTACCTGAGAACGGAGATCATTCGAAGCCAGGTTACATGACCGCTGGCAAGGGTACGCCTGAAGCTTATTACAAGCTTTACCTTAGTGGCAACCAATGGTCAAAATACAAGGGTATCCCGGCGACTGAACTGACTGGCAAGATGCTGGGCTCGCTCCTGGATCCTGAGACTCAGAAATATATTGCAAAACACAATGACGAACTCATCACTCTTCCCTTCAAAGCTTTCATTGCCCGTATCCGTGACCACGACCTTCGGTCCCACCTGGTTTGACTCTTACTGGCGTAAACTTCAGAAACAAACGTTTTCCCGGTGATGGTTCCATCTCCATCCCTGCGTTCGCTCTCATGTCTACGAAGGTGTGACTATCCTAGAAGACACACCTCGTGAGATGTCCAAATCTCAAATGATTGACTTGCTGAACAACGCCATTGACGAAACGTCTCTCTATTACTGTTCACCGCATTCGCTCACTGCAAGACAAGATGCGTGCTGCAATCGTTGTCGACGAACAACAGGCCGCATTCTACCATCCCTCTCTCGATACCACATTCTTCCGCTCCTACTACGAGTGGGTTCACGAGCTGGACTTGAACCGTCGCCAACAGATGAGCCTAGCAAGCCTGCCAGAAACTCAAGTTAAGGCTAGCTTAGTTCCTGATCACATACGAAGTAGAATAAGTAA